>JAHHFK020004517.1:0-325881 GCA_024533555.2 Aedes koreicus
CCGTCGTTGGGAGAGATGAGAAGTTTCCGAACAAAAGCGCCGGTTTTTCCTAGTTAGTGAGAAAGAGAGAGTCTGGCACTACCACCACTAGAACGGAAAGAGTGCCGCACCGGTTGATATCAGCTCTCGAGGTAGGGGGTGGTAGGCAGAGGCAGTCCTTTTTCCAGCTCAGTGTGGTGTTGGGTGGTGGGAGGCAAATACAGCAGCGGGATTGAAACGTCGAAATATGAGCACGAGCACGAGAGGCAGCATAAAATACCGTACAATAGCGAATGTTCCTAGCAGAGGGGTTGCAGTAAGAAGGAAGGGCAACAACAATAGTGTGTGGATTCTGTGGAGGTAAAAAATCGTAATCATGTTTAGATGGTGCATCGTGTGATAAGCGTAAGAGGATGAGAACGAGGCGCGATGAGAGTGTTCTAGTATGTATGGAATACGCAACGTGAGAACTGCTGAATGTGCTGCTTTAGAGGGTGGGAATGACGTATTTTGCCCACTAAAGGGATTTCGATGGGGTTCAATGAAGTACAAGTCTGAAAGTTGAAGTTGCTGATGAATAGAATGCAGTTTATGTGGTTGAATCTTTTATTTTGTTCTGGAATTGTTTGTGAAATGGAAGTTTACACCTTGTCAATTTGTAGCCACCTGCACCGGAATGACAATTGTGTCCTGAACATTTGATTATGGGCTACTATGGATAAAAGCGATTCATTTAAAAGCGATAAGAAATTTCACAGGATGCAAACATATTCTGAATTGGCCTAAACACACTATAGGTAGAGTAGTATTTCAATCTAATATCCATCACCTTGCTATTTTAAAGATGCCAATCTCAGTTTCCATAATAAATATTAATCAGAAAACCATAGCTGTTCAAATTCAATTAAAGTTTCAACTATGTGGACCCGCCTCAAACCAACATACACCTTAACCATCCTTGGATAGTAAAATTTCGGGTCATATTGACCCGGATTTCAAACTCACATTGTGGACAGTTTGTATGACCAAATTTTAAAGTTTTTGCAGTCAAAATGCTTGCTGGAGCCTTGAAATGGAGCAATGCCTAAAAAGGCCTTGCCGAGTTTTTTTTTTAAATTAAATTAAATTTAAGCATCATTCGGTCCATTTGGTTCATTTCAAGGCCGTCGAAAGGTGTGTTTTGGCAAAAATCAGTATTTGTCCCCTCCTAAAGCGTTCCCCCGGGGCATCTTGATGATCCCGGAATAATCAATATGGTCATTGTCATTGAATGTCTTTTAAGCGAATATTGACATGGTTATCATTGAAATTGACACTAGATAATTTGATAATCAAAATCATCTTCGCCAAAAATGACACTGATTTTTCGGCATTGACAAGACTCACCCGAGAATATAAATAGTAATTTCGTTCATGTTTTGCTTTGTTATTGTTATCCAGACAGTTGAGGAAGTGATTGCTTATTCACTTTGCTGGCTCCATGAATTTATCTAGCCGAACTTGTTTAAATTTGTTACCAATTTAGCAAATAATGAAAACTGCACATGTTGGACATTGATAAGATAGTCAATATGAAATTGACATGGTTTCCTTTGACAATGACTCTTAGCTTGAATAAGTGAACATAGTGCTTTGTCACCACGAGTGCTTTGTCACCATGCATGGTCGAAATTTAGTAGCACCGGCATGTTTCGACGAAAAACCGTATTTTTCTCATCCTGAAGTGTTACCTTCGGATTGCCCCGGAATGACCAATATGGTTATTTGTCCATTTAATGACTAGAATTAGATTTTTTAACGAAAAATCATGAAGTTTGAGCAGTCGAAAGGCATGTTTCGGTGGAAATCCGTATTTGTCCCCTCCTATAGGGTTCTTCTGGGGCATATTTCAAGGCTAGAATTAGACTACTGTTGAAAAATCATGTAGTTTGAGCCGTCGAAAAGCATGTTCCGATAAAAATTTGTATTTTTCGCCGCTTCACGGATTGTGGCAAAACATGCTTTCTTCCGGCAATAATTCCTTGTAGCCAAACGGGTCAAAACGGACAGTACTCATCAGAAACTTAAAATTGAAACTCCAACAAGAATGTTAACTGCAAATTTGGACATATAAATCTTAGGCAGTATGAATTTGAAATCTGTGTCAATATGACCCGAAACACCTTATTCGTAACTTTTTTAACAGCCCTTCAGAAATGTCAAAAAAAAAAAACTGGGGTTCGATGCCGAAACTCAACTTTATATGATTTAGGAAAAGTCAAGAGAATTCAAACTTATAGCTTATAATAGAAAGTTATAGCATTTTGAAGATCCATTCCGGGTCATATTGACACCGACACCTAAAAAAGGTTAAATAATTAGAAAGAGACAAAAGATAGCAACAATTACACGTCATTCCCTATCACCTTAAATTCAGGAATGTGGATTTCTTACATTTTTATGATTGAGGTAGACTACGTTAGACTTTTTGTTGCATTTTCATGTTGAATACATTGAAAAATCTATTATTTATCCATAATAATTAATAAGTGGCTCAGAAAAGGCCATTTGGATTGATTTGGCGCTGCATTAAGGTGTTGGCTGACAGCGATCCAAAATACGTGCTGGTTGAGTTCATTTGTACGTTAATGACATCGTTAACGCACATGCTGAGATTTAAATTACGCACAAGTGGTTCTATGACGGTTTACAAACCGCTTTAAGCCTTTCTACACAAACATTTCTAACAGTAATATCTGATCTAATCGATTATCTTAAGTATTTTTTCATTCGTTAAAACTCAAACGCGAAAATATTTCCTGTTGTATTTGATGTTCAAGGGCTTAAGTTTGAGGTTTATTTATCACCCTATGTGACCAACGTAGCACGAGGTCTGTTTATGTAGCCATATTTTTAAAGGATCACATCACATTTAATATTTTGAAGTGTTGGTTAAGATTTGATGAACAATTTTACTTTTTTATATCGTAATCGTAATTACAGTTCATTACAACAGCAGATGCAGAGCAGATTTAGCAGATTTAAAAAATATTTAAAAAATTGCTGAAATTAATGTAACGAGAAAAAGTTTTTTATTCCATAGATCACTAATGTTGGTTTGAATCGGTCCTTAAACTCGATGTTTTTACATATTTTTGAATGTTGATGAAATAAACCGCCCACACTTGCGAGTGACCCCAACAGCGTCCTTACTTTTGGTTTAAATTAATTCTCAAACTTGATGTTTTAATGTATTCTTGTTTTTCAATGAAATATACCACCCACACGTAGGAGTGGCTCTAACAGCATCCTTACTGGTGGTTTAAATCGGTTTCCAAACCTGATGTTTAAATGTTTTCTTTTATTACATTAAAATAAACCACCCTCACTTTTGAATGGCCCCAACAGCATCCTTACTGTTGGTTTAAATCGGTCTTCAAACTGGAAGTTTTAACATATTTTTGTGTTTTACTGAAATAAACCACCCAATGTGAGTGGCCGTAACAACATTGCTACTGTTGGTTTAAATGGGTGCCAAAATTTTAATAATTTTAATTTCTATCTCTGTACAGAGAATAAACCAGGAACATAGTTAAATATCTGATTCGCTGCCAACGTCAGTTGAATTCAGCACACCGTTTACCAAAACGGATCCCGCTACAAACCCAACCATTTTATCCAACAGCCCAGTGATTTCTCGTGGAAGTGCAGTGGACTCCACGGTTTCCTTCAAGGCGAGTACCACGTCAACACATTCCTATCCATTCCATATTTGACCTGCATTCCGGAGAGGCCGGCGCCGGTATTGCGTTAGTTGGGGATCACCAGTTTTTACACATTGACGATGTATACTAATCCCAAATATCATCTGTGTAATAACAACTGATCTGGCAATAATGGAGTAGCAACCTCGGGTGTCAATCATGCTCAGGCTCACGTTTTATCATGTATCCTTCTTCGCAGAAGAGTATATCAACGTTTTCCTCAATTCAAACATATTACTTATAATAAATAGCTTATTGTCGGCTCGCAACTTATTGATCAAGATGCGGTTAAGTGGGAGGAAGTAATAAGATTAATATGGAAACACATACCCTTCGCTCGGGACTAACGGGTGTGGACATCAAGTTTATTTTAGCTTTTTTCTGCAATAAGTGGAATTTAGCTATTCTCGGAATCCTTAGCAAAGTCCACCATTTTATGAATGTTTTCTCAGCGTCGTACAGTTTGGAGTTTTGATTATGTACCAATATTTGCTTCTACATTCTATCACAATCACAATCACAATCACAATCACAATCACCACAACTACTGGAAAGTATATTTATAAAGCAGAAAACTTCTCAAGTGAGTATGACTATTGTCAGCAGTCCCTGTAGTATTTGGCTATATCATTCCGTTTAAATAATGTTGTTCTATTGTAGGCAGTGTGAAACCAGCTGCATATTTGAGTGAGTGTGATTTACGTAACCTAATTTAAGCTAAAAGGCCAAGTTATTACATAAGCGTATTCAGTAATCTGAATATATTGAAAATATATTGAAAAAGTTTTGAAATTGATTGCCAAGAATAATTAACATTGCCGACGCAAATATTTCTTTTATCCCGCATTGAATATCTCGCCAGAAAAATAAAAATTCATTTAAGAGCTTACAGGGTAACGGGATGTAATGTTAGCCTATCTCCTTCTTTCAGCCCATGCATAAAAAATGTCATAAATCCAGCTATATTTGGCAAAGTAATGTTTGCATCATGATGATTGGTTTATTTTGAATCGGTAAAGATATTATTTATCAATTTATATTTTTATACTCGAGTGATATTTTCGATTTACTTAACTTTCTATCCACCATGTCTTCATTAGTTAAGCTGTACAAGTTATCTTCGTGATCTTCAAATGACCAAAATTTGGCTAAACTGAACCGATATGCTTAGTCATACATTCAAATAAGAATGAGAAAATAGTCATTCGTTATAAATAACCCATTCATATAGAAACATGAACAATGATTTCACAAGAAAATCGGAGACCCAATTTAAGGGACACATTTTTTTCCTATGCTCCCAACTATGGCCTAGTGCATTTATTACATAGTAAAACATTTATACTGATAGGGCTTTCAATGGAAAAGTGTGAAATTGTGGTTGTAAATTTATCAGAGGGCTTATCCAAACCAAAACCTTAGCAACAAAATCTATATAGTAGGAATTTTAATGTTTTGAAATGGAATGACCGATTGATCATATGTGAAAATCATTTAGGTGTGATAAAGTAGTTATATTTTAATTTGTTTTGTGAAATTTGGTGCTGAGTATAGCAAATATAGCGTCAAATGGAGTGCTTTAAATATGATAAATATAAACTTTACAACACTTCTTATGAACAAGAATCCCTAATGACAAGACACAGTTACAACCACGAATAGACCCAATATGGTGCTTATAGACCGACATTACATCCATGTTCGTTGAAAGTTTGCAACTCAATAAAGTAAATTGGTTACCTTTACACGGTTCAGAACAACAAACGTCTTTTTAAGCATGTCTAAGCAAACCTTTTACTTGTTGAATATTGTTTCTAGCTCGATTACTTTATGAGTTATAATTAAAAGACTTAAATATATACTGGCACTAATTAATGAACATTTAGCATTGATAATTCACAAAATTGCCACTTAATTATTAAACACTGTGCCAACGAAAAAATAACAATTCGCACTAGAAAAACTTAAAATAGCAATAAAAAATTGATAATTCACTTTCAATTATTCAAAAGTGACCGGTAAAACTTTCAAAAAAAAAAAGCAATGGAAATTAGTATAAACGCAATAATAAGCTGATAGTTTTCCGTCATAATAATAAGTTCTAGCACTATACATGTGACAAAAGTCTTCAAATTTTTCAAATCTTTCCAATTGAAACCAAATCAATTGCTTTAATTTTTTTTTTTTTTTTTTTTTTTTTTATTGCGATTTGTTGGAAAGATTTGAAATATTTGAAGACTTTTGTCACATGTATACCGCTAGAACTTATTATTATGACGGAAAACTATCACCATTTTATTGCGTTTATACTAATTTCCATTGCTTTTTTTTGAAAGTTTTACCGGTCACTTTTGAATTATTGAAAGTGAATTATCAATTTTTTATTGCTATTTTAAGTTTTTCTAGTGCGAATTGTTATTTTTTCGTTGGCACAGTGTTTAATAATTTAGTGGCGATTTCACATATTTTTATTGCTATTTTTTCCATTTTTATTGATGTTTTATTACCCTGCCATAATTAAAAATGTAATCTATCGCTGCATAATAGGCTGAGTCAAGGGACATGTGCCTTTTTTTTTTTTTTTTTTATTTTTTTAGAAAAGGGGTTAAATCCGAAAATGTTTGTAATTTTTGTGGAGAGGGGGGGTTGGGGGGTTGTAATAGTATTTGTTATATATAAGTGTGTTTATATTGTGAGAGAAAAGTTTTTTGGGGGGGGGGGGGGGGTATTGTTTTTTTTTTTTTTTTGTTTGGGGGGGGGGGGGGGGGGGATGATATCATTGCGTCAATCCTTTCGAATCATTTTGCCAGCCGTACGTGCAACATGTCGTCCATGAAGACGCTGTTGCAAAGGACTCGGAAGGAGCCACGTTTGAGAATGTTGAGTCCTTTCGTCTGTTTTTTCAATTGTCTTTTTGTTTTGTTATTATGTTAGTCAGTGTTACGTTTGCAAGTTTAGTACGGCGTTTCGTAATTTCTTCAGTCCCTTGTAGGTCAGTCCGCAAAGTGTGTCATTTATGTACTATGAGAGTCTTCCGAAGCAGTTTTCTCGAACCAAAAATAAGAAGCTATTGTATGGGCCATAAACCACGTAGACTCATTTTTGAAAATCACAGATCCCCCTCGTAGACTTTTCTCCATACATTTTTTTTAAATTTTGTAAAAATAGTAGATTTTGGACACCCCCCTCCCCTAAAAAAAAGTCTACGTGGTTTATGAATAACCCCTATGGTTCCTTCTGCATTAGAATGATATAACTTAACTTCTTTTGATGCATTTCACCAGCTGTGCCAGGATCATGTCGTCCATAGAGACGCTATTGACACTCACTCAAAAGGTGTTACATTGTCAAGTTTGCTTCACTTTTCTCTCAGTCATGTTCATGTTCACTGTTTTGTATTTCGTCTTTTGGTTGTTTAGTTTGTCAGTGTATTTTTTTTTAGCCTTTTGTAGTTCAGTTCGTCATTTATGTGCTGCGAAAGTCTTTCTGAGCAGTTTTCTCGAATCAAAAATAAGTTGTCATGATGTCGTCGAGATATTTGAATTCTACCAGTTTTAGTAATGTCTGATGTTACAAGTCTCAGTTGTTCCAACAGTATTTTTATCGTTTACTGATGAGATTCATGAGAGAGAAGTTTCCTTTAAAAGAGTTTATTTATATCTTAGTATCTTTATGTTATTTAATAAGTAAGTCAGTGTTATGGTAAGGGGGCATTTTGTAACACCTTCAGTCGTTTATAATTTAGTTAATTGATGTCTAGTTCTTATGTGCTCTGACAATCTTCGATGCATACCTCTTAACTTAACTCGTTTGATTGACCTATCACTTTGTCCGCCTTTGTCAGTTCTTGTCTTCTGCGTTATTCAGTTAAATTCTATAGTTCTATTGTAGAAAAGTTTAAGTTTACTTGTCCGTTCATTGTCTCCTGTGCTTCAAAGTCTTACATGCATGTGCAGCCTAACAATAATTATTTGAGTCTTGGTCAGCTATAAGATTAACTTTCGGATGGCAAAGTAAAGCCTCATTACGCTTATTCCCTATCTATTATTGAAAAATTATTGAGAATGAAGCCGTTATAAGATTGTTTGTATACCATTGTTATAATGTGTGGTATTTTTATTATGGCTCTTTGAAATGAGAAATAACGAAATAAGAATGGCACCACGTTCCTAGTTTCAATAACACTTCTACTCAGTGAATCCACCAGTCGATTCCCTACGAATGTCAATAATCTTGAACATATTGTCTTTAAATATATATCTGACTAGCTAGATTTATATTTATGCGTGGCAACGGCTCATCATGTCAGGGAACGCACAAAAAAGTGTTGCAGCCAAGAAAAAATCTGAGGAAAGAGCCAAACCAGACTAAACCAGCATTCAAGGCTCCCCGACAGGCTGTCCGTTGGATCACATCTGTAAAATCAGTGCATCTATGGCAGATATGTGACGGCATTAAATCAAAATAATCAACATGTAATACCACCACGTCAGAATATGTGTTTGGGTTCTCTATATTAACTACGTACCGTATTTTAAATATTCTTGATAATACAACATGTGTACTGTTGTGTTAGTTTTATTTTAACGCAGAGCATTTGGTACGGCATGCAAGTGTGCATGCATCCCTTCTCTCCTGCACATAGATTCAATAAATGCATCGTTGTTTGAGCACATTTATGCATCCTCAATTTTTTTTACAGTCTGCGCCAAACATTAAGCGGCAAATATTAAGCAGTAGGCCTGGCCGTTTTGAATATTGATTTCACACTTCCGTGTTGCTGCAAGTACGAATATATTGCCTGTAACTGCATTTCAGTTCCATATTGGAAAACAGCAAAGGAAATCTCATTCGAATTTTGGTGCATTCTAAGATATCGCATTCGTGCATTCTAAGAACTTCTTCAATCACGTCACAAAAGTCATCGGTAGCTGTTTGCCGTCACTTGCCTTTGTTTGGAAATAGACGCAAATATCAATTGGTTTTGGCAGCTAGTGGCCAAAATTTATGTTTTCTCTAAGTCCGATCATGATTCAAACTGTAATACCTCCATAACGGCTTTAATCGTTCTTTAAAACATTAGTTTCATTAGAAAAATGAAAAAAATATTGTAAGACTGTTCTTAAACAAAATAGTAGTTCATGATAATATAGTATTTATAAAAAAGTGTTAAAATATATGCATTTTGAGACAGTGCCACTGCTTTAGTGATAAGTGTAGTAGCCTCTCACCCAAGTGGATTTGGGATCAATTCCAGTTGGCGCCGATGAGATTCTTTAGATGAAAAATCTCTGATCACGTCTTCCTTCAAAAAGCAAGTAAATACGTAGGTCCCGGGCCATGTGAGCAAAAAAAATATTAATTTCCAATCTTGGAGGTTTTTTCCTGTATTCAAAATTAATTTCTTTGCATCATATAATAAAAGACTTAACAAACGGTGCTATAAAATAAATAAATAGCAATAATTTATATAAACTTTATAGATTATGTTGGTGACTTTTAACAGTGATAACCTCAGTAGTTTTTGAAAAGTGTTCTTATAGTATATTAATCGATCAACTCAATGCTCAAAAATCAGAAAGTTTTTGAAATCTTAAGAAGATAACTTTTAATTCTAGATATTCATCCAAACAGTGAATTTCCTCGTCATGGCCTAATTAGGATGCCTAAGGATATTGTTTTCATTTTCGTTTTTAGTATTTTGTTTGATAATCTGCGTATAAATATCGAAAAGCAATTGATTCAAAAGTATATTTAACCAATCATAATTAAGGAAATGAATTTAAGTCAGTGATTAAAATTTAAAATGTCCATGTTTGTTTGTTGCTGTTCACTGCAACCAATTACACGTTTGGAAAACTTACAAAACAATACACTCACTTACGGTTCAATGTACATTGAACCGTAACATACATTACGTTGATCTTCAGTTTCGAACGAATGCTTCTGATGCGTAGGTTAAACTACATGCTAGCAGTTTCAATATATTGGTTTGTATATTTTCTCAACAATCATAACTAATCCCAATAGAATAATGATTCCTGACTTCCCACCAGGTACATCACGACGATGATGACTGGTTGTTTAACCCCACATAACTCATCATCACCTCATAACATTCACTGAAACATTGGACTTGTTATTGCGTTGGAATCCCTTTTCACAGCGCTCGATTCCGTAGGATGGACACCAATGGTAAGTACTATCCGTATGTAATTAATTAAATTCAGCTGAACACGTTTTACGATTATGATTTTCGAACGCCCGGCCAAGCCCTGGACAAGTGTGTAAAATATAATCACCTTTTCTGGCTGCCTTGAAATGAACAAAGGCAAAACCAAAGAAATCGAACATTAAATAATGGAAAAATAACGAAAATTGCAGCGCATAAAACCGCCCTGACTCACGAATCTGCCGTTAAAAGGTTCTCAAAACAAAACGACTGCTGTCGGCTACCGGCTCTCTGCATGTTAAGGCACATGCTGGAAAGAATGAGTTCATAATGTTTAGTTCCCGGTCATTTATTTTCGAATGATGCGTCATTTAGTGCACTATCCTGTAGCAATTTCTGTTTGATTTTGTTTTCTGAAATGCTCATAGCCAGTTAACTATCTATCAGGAAATATGATTTATTAAATTTGAAAGGGATAAAGCGACTTTCAGTATAGTAGGTAGGTGTTACGTGTAATGCTTGTTATTTTGATTAGTGGTTTTTGAAATTCACTGAAAGGCTTATGTTTTGTGCGTGTAATGTGCTGCGACATGTGCACCTGAAAATGAATAATATTTGCGACTTATTTGTCTGGCGTGTTTCATTTTATTGTGGGTTTCAGCGATTAAGATGAATTACGTTTGTAATCCACGTCAGATTTCAAATTTGTTCAGTTTAAATTGCCGAATACAGTTCAGTCCTATTTTCATTCAGTGAAGTTATAAGTCATTAGCCCAAATGACATTGGGCCGAACGTGATTGGGCCAAACACCATTAGGCCGAATGCTATAAGGCCAACTGAATCATTGCCGAGAGGGTGCCTGGGCTGAATTGATCAGTAAGCTGACTTAGTGACTGATGATTCAATTAATTGTTTCTGTTTGTTTGGAATCACCTTCTGATTTAATTTCAATGATGGAAAAAACTTCAACGAGGCATGTTAGCGGGTTTAAAGTTTTGAAATTAAGAAGAACTGTTTATGATTCACATTGATTGTTGTTTTTGTATTCTCCCATGCGCGGAAGTAACGATCTTTGATGAAGTTTGTCAGAAGCAGATAATTCCTCATCTCCATGCGAAGCGCTAGGAGTGGACGGTAATTTATTGCTAGAACGAATAGACATGAAGAGAAAGTGTATTGATAGTTCCGTATAGGGCAACGGCAGGCTTTGAAAATTAAAAGATACAAGTTTGAAAACGAGCGGAGGGCATTAGGGAAGGTCCATTAATTATGTCACGCAGTAGGGGGGAGGGGGGGTTCGAGAAAACGTGACGATCCATACAAAAAAATTTGAAGGTCCATACAAAAAACGTGACATGGGGGGGGTTACAAAAAGTCAATTTTTGCGTGACGTAATTAATGGACGTTCCACAGTGAACGGTAGGGAGATTGCTTACGGTAGAGGTATCAGGAGAGGGGGGGGGTTTTTTGAGGAAACCTAATTTTAATCTTCAAATAGACATGTATATATGTATGTAAGGTAGCCACCATCCCTTTTCAGACCTTGTCATGTATGCAGCTCCACTTAATAGCAAGATCAAATTGGAAAACGGTGGGGAGGACCCGTAAGCAGAGACACTAACGCGAAACCCGCGGGAACATAAGATTCTCATTCCAACGATACGATCCAACAAATCGAATAACCCAATTCGCAGTACTTATTAAGCTTTCTACGGGATGGCTTGTTCAGAAGGGCGCGTCACTCGCGCTGAAACTGTTGGAGTAGAATTCACAGCATCACAATCGAATCGGTAGGATAAAGAAAATGATACTGTTTGTTCCCTTCTAGACGCTGGTTGTCATACCATTCCATTGTCAAAATCAGAGTGATACCCTGATGCTCCCTCCCTTCTCAATACACATTCAATGTCTTATAATAATATACAAAATATAATGAATAAATATTATAATCATAAAATATACAGTGCGTGAATATTATAATGAAAAATGATATAATGAATGAATATTAGAATGATAATAAAAATTCCATTTTTTGAACCTGAAAGTTGAAAAAGATTTAAAATTATTTTACAAAACTTGGAATATCTATGGATGATCTGAAATTATATAGCATAAGGAGTGTATCGAATATAAGCTATCCACATTTGTGATGGTTTTTTATGCTCTGAACATTGCATGCTGTGCGTTTGACTGTCAGCTTTCTTTTGTTTACTTGTTTGTGCGGTTCAAATTCTGCGTTTTCAAAATGTCGCGTATTGAAAAGGAAGTGAAAATTAAGGTTCTGGACACATGGCTAAGTGAGAAGGGTATTACTCTGC
Organism: Aedes koreicus; assembly: GCA_024533555.2. Classification (NCBI taxonomy): domain Eukaryota; kingdom Metazoa; phylum Arthropoda; class Insecta; order Diptera; family Culicidae; genus Aedes; species Aedes koreicus. The sequence continues at coordinate 12,214 of JAHHFK020004517.1, forward strand.
GAAAATTGGCGAAACGGTTTGGAATTCATCATGCGAGTGTTAAAACCATCATTAAAAAGTTTGGGGAACACTATTCTTTGGATGACCTACCAGGAAGAGGCAGAAAATCCGGTTATCCAACCCAAAACTGGAGCAGAAAGTGGTATCTCTAATCATGAAGAACAAATCAATGTCAATACGTGATTTGGCCAAAAAAGCAGGAACGAGTGTCGGAATGATCCAGCGTATCAAGAGGCGAAACCACCTGAAGACCTACAAGAAGCAGAAAATCTCGAAACAAAGTGCAGAACAGAAGAAGCGAGCAGCAACAAGGGCCCGGAAAAGGTATTCGCGTCTTTTGCAGCGTCCGGATGCATGCGTTTTGATGGACGATGAGACCTATGTAAAGGAGGACTCAAAAACCCTTCCAGGTCCACAATACTTTACTGCCGTCGTTGGGGAGGATGTGAGCGATGCGGACAGGTCGATTCAAGTGGAGAAATTCGGTCGAAAGGTACTGGTATGGCAAGCAATATGTTCCTGTTGTTTGAAGTCAACCATTTTTTACACTACCGGAACTATAAATGCGAAAATCTATCGATCTGAGTGTCTCCAGAAGAGATTGTTGCCTTTATATAAGAAGCATAGTACACCTCCACTGTTTTGGCCGGATTTAGCGTCGGCTCACTATGCCCAAACCACTCTCACTTGGCTTGCGGAAAAGGGTATAGATTTCGTTGAGAAAAATATCATTCCACCAAATTGCCCTCAGCTTCGACCCATCGAACGTTACTGGGCAATCGTGAAGAGGGCTTCAAGAAGACTGGTAAGGCAGCTGGGAACATGCAGGAGTTCAAAAAAATGTGGGCTCAAGCGTCCAAAAAATGCGATGCAACACTTGTCCGGAACTTGATGAAGAGCATTCGATCCAAAGCTCGAAAATTCGTGAAGGAATAACTTAAATTTCATCCGGTCTGCATTTTGTTCAAGTTTATCCTCGTACAATAAAGGATCAATTTTTTGTATGAATAAAATATCGGTTTTCAACATAATTTGAAAGAAAGTTTGTGGATAGCTTATTTGACCAAAAAAAAGGAAATAACAAAACTATTTCAGATTTTGTTTTAGTTACGCTGTATATATACCAGAAGTTATAAGAGTTTAGATCGCGGATGTTGTTAAAAACAAAAGCGGCACAAGGCCCGAGGTAGAAATAGGAAGGACGACAACAAGAACAATGGACGAGGTGAAGGATATCAGCTAGTGTTAGAATTAACTTATTTCCTTACACAGATTTTGCCTCGTGGGGCAATATATCTTAATTTGTCATAATTATGTTACAAAAATATCCAGATGAAAACGTCTGTAACAAACTTAATATCATAATCCGTTAGTCGTAGCAAGGGGGGGGGGGGGGGGGGGGGGGGGGGGGGGGGGGGGGGGGGGGGGGGGGGGGGTTTTGTTACTAATTTGGGGGGGGGGGGGGGGGGGGGGGTGTTATTTCCATTATGTTATACCCTTGCTGGTCGGTGAGATTTTAAATGTGAAAAGAAGCTTATAGTTTTCCGCTGATGAAACCTTTATGGCTCCATGTCAAAGAAGATTTCGGAGTGTATTAAATTTAATATTCCAGAAGGCATGCTCGCAGATTGAAATAAGAAAGATGCAGCATCTGCTAGATGCTGCATGATTGAAAGAAGGAAGGATAGTTCATTGGTTTAATGTCTTCTCAAGAGATTATAAATGCAATCTTCCACCTAACATGCATTTGTTGAAAAAATACCACAGGCTTATTAAATCCATTTTTAGTGTTTCGACAGTTATTGAGAAATAAAATTTTATCGTTAATTCTTACATTTTTAAGTTAATTTAATTTTCTCCCATACAAAGATGACGAAATGTCAACCTTATTGTTTTAAAAATTATGAGTACAGGTAAAGACAGGTCATATTGAGAATGAAACTATTCACATTAGGTTCGTAGTTGCAGCGTGCTTTGGGATCATCCTTGCCTTAGACCCATCCTAATAACATAGAAGAACATTACGGGAAATAGAGGCAAAATACATTTTTTTAGCTTTTGTTGTTTCAAAACTTGGGATGTACTGTGTTTTGCATGATGTATTTCAGGTCTTCCAGGTCATCAGGTATTGTAAAATAATTGAAATTTAAATATTTTTTTTAATGGCTCATACATTGTCTAAATATTCTGGTTCATAATGGATGCGCAAGTTTGTCAACAATTGCAACAGAATAGCAGTCGGCACACATGTAATTTTCAGTTCATATTGCAATATCCTTCCCTATATATGTTGGCTTATATGACATTGTTTATTCATTACCATCCATCTTTATCATCATCATTACCATTTCTATCATTACTTGTGTTTTCGTGATTTATATATTTACTTAAAAATAATTTTATAATTTTTATCTAATAGGTTATATATACTTTTATTTATTATGTCTTATGCTATACTTTTATACTTTTATTTATTCTGTGCTACGCCTTCGAAGTTTTGTGGTTGGAGCTAGTCGTAGATTAGCCTATCTCAACTTGGAACAGAGCAATTTGAACTTTCCAACCGTTGATCTTATTTCGTTGCCTAGGTCTTTGCCAATTCTCCCGGTCTTAATTCATTCTGTCTGGGGCCTTGCGGTGAACTGGCTCAGTAATGATTCTTTATGAAGACCCGAAGCCAAGAGTCAGTTCCATTGTGGTAATATTACACTAATTAGTTTTTCCACTGTATTTATCTACTCACATTTTTGTATGATTACCGTAGCAACATTTGAGTTTCAAATGGTTCATTTCATTAATTAAATTCACTATAGTACCAATGAGATTCACTACAAATGATTATGGCGATGCAAAAAAAATGGAAAAGCACATCGAAATTTTAGATATACTATGCTTTATACGGTATATAATTTCAAATGATGCAAGGAGTTCCCAAGTATTGTATAGTAGTTTTAAATAATTTTTTTTCTTGTGGCTATTATACATTGTCTAAATTGTCAGGTTCACAATGGACACGAAAGTCTGTCTACAATTGCAGCAGGACCACAATCCGCAGACATTTAATTACAATTAGAGTTGTTATTACCATTGATATTATTGTAACATCTCTTCACCATATTAAATAGGCCATTTTATATGACATTTTTAGGTTTGCCTTTATGCATCTTTAAAGGTTTTAGCCAACGCAATCTACGTAATGTATTTGAACAGATACGTAGGTTTTTTTTACATTTTTTTGAGTTTATGTTTTTTATTCACACTTATATAAAAGTTATTTCCCTTACATTTTCTTTGCGATTTTGCTAGGCTGCTAGGTGATAACATTTCTTTTATTATGTTAACAAATGTTTTAGTCGAGGGTGCGATCGACCTCTGGTTCCCACAAGTTCCTTAACCTCACGCCTCCACGATTCATATGATCACAAAAGACTGCCAGCTGAAACATGGATACGCTGATTGGCGTAGCCTGGGCAATGTTGTCAATTTGACAATAGCGAAGGGAGGAAGTGCGACTGAAGATCGTGTACCTCTAAATCATAGTGTATATTTTCCATTCTCATTTTAATTAATAATTTCAGCACGCTTTGGAATCACCTTTGCATGTGCAAGGATGGGAGGTTGCCCTTCACTTTTTTTTACTATTTAGATAGTCGAAATGTTGGCTTCGGCAGTGCTGACTATTCTAGGATATCAGTTAACGAACCTCTTATCCTGCGTATTCTTCTATCAATATATTTACACGGTGTTCAATAAGTCCGGATACACTTTCAAAATTTGTTAAAAAATGAAAACATGTTTTTTTATTTTTTGGATTTATGTTATTGAAAGCTATGTTTACAAGGAACGTTTACAACATTTCTCTTGGAATGACCCCCCCCCCCCCTTTGTACTCCTTAAAGAGCTTCAAACGTTTCTCGAACGCGTCGCAGGCGGCACGCACGGACTGCATGGGCATTTCGTCCCAGATTTTGAGAATTACCGTCTTGAAATGATCCAAAGTGCTGACCTTGTATTCGTTCAGCTTCGCCATCATATAGGACCAAACAAAAAAGTCGAGAGGATTCAAGTCCGGGGAGCTGGGAGGCCACAAAGTTTTGTCCAGAAAGTCGGTTAAATTGTCCCGACACCAGGCTTGAACCACATTTGCCGTATGGGCTGGTGCACCGTCCTGCTGGAACACGTAGTGCTCATCGCCGTAGAGGCTTCGGAGACTGGGGGCAACAACCTTTTCCAAAACCTCAGTTTTGTAGTACGCCGCGTTGATTTTGACGTTTTTTTCAATAAACACCAAGGGTAGCTTACCACGTTTGCATACTGCCCCCCAAACCATCACCGACGCGGCACTTTGGAACCGAGGGATGTTTATATTGGATTCAGGAATGCTGTCCCTCGATGGCGCCCACACCCGGTCATTTTGCACATTGTGCGGCTGCTGCAGCACGAACAGTTTCTCGTCCGAAAAAACAAACTCCTGACCAGCGTGCCGAGAGAGGATCCTCTTAGCTCGATCCAACCGCTTTTTGCTGGTAGCCTCCGAAACGCCATGGACCTTACGTTTTTTGTAAGGCCTGAAACCAAGGTCCTTGGTGAGTATGGTGTGAGCGGTTCCAATGGAAACGTTGAGATCTGCAGCCGTTTTCCGGATTGAGCGGTTCTTTTTGCGCCGAATTCGCTCCCTCACGATCTTGATGACCCGTGGCGTCCTCGCTGAACGCGGCCGACCGGATCTCGCACGGTCATTGGTCGAGGACGTCTCCCGGTATCGCCTGATGGTCGTGTAGACAAAGTTCCGCTTGATCCCATGCGATTTCAGCAGCCGGAATATATCGCCGGGTCGCTCACCGTTCAAAAAACGCTTAATTACGAAGTCCCGATACTCTTTCATCGCGCGTAACAAACAAACAACAACTAACAGAATGTCAACACCGCGCACATTCGGTAGCGTATGAATGAAGCTAAAGCTGACACCAATACCAATGCAGAATATGTACATGGCGCATACCTACGCAATGATGAAAACTTGTATTCGAACTTATTGAACACCGTGTATACATATTTATTATTTAGCTTTTTGTTTAGTTTTAATTTGATAACCGTTAAACTGCTTAGTCAATATTGTTGTTATGATTGATTTTTCCCGGAAATCCCACAAGAAATTGTTCTACGCTTCGTACTTTTTCTTTTCTTCAATAACATTTAAATCCGTAACGTTTTTCGAACGTATCCTACCCAAATAGCACCCTTGATCATAATTAATTGCAGCAACTTGATTATGACTAACAAAGGCACATTTATGTTTTCTCAACTTAATGGCAACATGTGTGCTACTATGGTAGAGTTCTTCGTTTTTTACTAGTCTTTTTTTTACTAATCAACGTCATCGTGTTGTGAAAATTTTCAGATAAAAAGCGAACGTAAAGGGCTTGGCTTTTTTCTCAACACTTGTAATGAAGCGTCAATACTCCATTCTCACTTACACAGATAGAAAAAAAAAACATTTAATTTTCTGCGTTATCTAATGCACATAAAGGGAATGCTAGATTTGGCAGAAAATAATGGGATATTTCATGTTAACGCAGAGGAATACAGGTAGTTTGATACAACAGTATCTGAGAATATATTCAACAAAAATATAATATTTGCATTTAAAAAATAATTTATTGACATAAGTATACGTGATTTTTGCTTCAACGATACTGTTGTTAGAATTTAAAATCCTGATTTTAGAATCAACAAAATATTTTGTTGATATTAGAAATTTGCAATAAATTTATTATTGCTTCAACAATCCACTTTTGAAGAATCAAAAATATTTACATCTGGATTAAACATATTTCATGTGTAAATTCAAAATATTCTTCAAGTCGGATGGCTCACAGCCACTCTATTTACGGATACCACATTTTTTTTTTTTTAAGAAAACTGAAAATCTTGCTGAAAATGGCTGACGTGGAATAATTTGTGGTTGAACGCGTCGAAGTTCATTGAGTTATTGGAATGGTTTTGGATTTACGGCTACTAGAATTAACGTTATCTTAGGTAAGCCAAAAGAACCAATGTGTTTATACACTTTTATTTATTTTATCATGATGTAGAAGGAGATGTTTCGCTCATCACCATGAGGCACCAAGAGTAGACAGTCATGTTTGCTAGAATGAAAGATATGAAGAGAGAGTGTTTAAAGTTTCGTCAGTGTATGGTAGGTTGGAAATTGAATAGAAGTATTGAAAATTGAGTGAAAGGGCATGAGTAAAAGAGTACTCGAACCAAGGACGTTATCATTGCCAAACATCCCACTGCGGGGTAGGTTGAGGCACAGATACATCTGCCAACTTCTATTCTATTTCCAACCTACCGTACACTGCAGCAACTTGCAACACTTTCTCTTCATATCTTCCATTCTAGCAAACATGACTGTCTACTCTTGGTGCCTCATGGTGATGAGCGAAACATCTCCTTCTACATCATAATCATTACTTCACGCTCGAAGAATACAAACATAACAATTAGAGTATGTATATTATCATGGTTATTTCAGCAAATCAGTACACGGTCAATACGCTAAAAACCATGGAGCGTAAGGATACATGCGTAGCCTTGATGAGTTTTTGAAAGATTTTGAACTCTACAAACAATTAAAATAATTGTTAGTTCAAGTTTCGGAAAGTTTACAATTATGCCCAATTCATTCGCATTAGTTTTTCTTTAGATATTGTAATTTTATAATAATAATAAATAATATTTAAAAGTTTGTTTTATTTTGTTGAATTTTATTTGAATCTAGAAAACCTCTACCACAAAAACAACAAAACTACTTTTTATCACAAAAAAATCTTTTTCTGAATTGATAATATAATATTGGAGAAATAATAAAATACAATTTTACATTTCGAATATACCGCTTTTTTCGATGCAATCCAACATTTGCATTTTCTTTACTAATTATATATTTGTTTTAACTATATTTATGTTTTGAAATTGACAGCTGGCTATCTTGAAGCAATTTTAGAAACAACAAGACTTTTTGTTGAAATGAATAACCTTAATGAATAACCTCAAATGAAAATACAGGTAAGCTGTGAGTTTACAATAAAATGTCTATACATAACCCTTTTCAATTTACTACATATTTCTCTGCGTGTTAATTTAGGCCAGATAACGCCTGAATCTAGCCTTTTGTACGAAAGATTGCAAACATTGTTGAATGGCGCATGAAAGATTGCAAACAATGTTGTTTTTTACGCCAACTTTGGCTTGGAATTAAACGAGGGTAAATTTTACGCGCCTGTTCAAATTGATTTTTGTGTAATTATACTCTATATATTTTTGCATACCTATAAATTTAATTAACTTTCAAAAGTAATGGAGAGCAACAGGAGAATTTTTTGTACAATATGTTTAGGTAGCGGGCGGGGGCAACCGAAAAAGGACAATGTAATCACCAACTTAATTTCTCAAATATTTAATTATGAAAATTGCAAACATCGCTTGCTGGGCGTATCCTAAAGATTACCTTTCCCACTAATAACACTCCACCTTTCCCTTGACACTTATGAGGGTCGTGGAGTTCTCCGCATTTCTCTTAAGTAAGGTTCCGGAATATTGCAAAAAAGCTAACCTGTCCAAAAGTTGTGTGCAAAAGGTCAATCATCGGGCTGGACTACGTACGTTCGAAAGTCCGGAAGGCGTCAAATCGTAACAATCAGCAGAATGCGGCAGGAAAATCACTGCTACGCAAGATTAATACGCAAATGCTGACGAAAAAACTCTCTTGCGCAATGGATGATGAAACCTAACTAAAGGCGTGCGATTCCAGATCAACAGCACCAACGAAAGCGAAAAATCTCAAGAAATTTGTGAAGAAATGCATGGTTTGGCAAGCAATGTGCACGTGCGGGATGTGAAGCTTTCCGTTCGTGACGACTCCAACCATGAATGGCCAAATGTACATCTACAAATACATCTCCTTCCGTTGCTGCGGTCACACAAGAGCCCACTATTTTTTCGGCCTGACTTGGCGCCATGCCACTACACAAAACATGTACTGGAATGGTATATGGAAAATATCGTCAACTTTGTACCTAAGAACTCAATCCTTCAAACACCCCAGAGTTGAGACCAATCGCAAAATATTGTATTATTATGAGGCAGGAATTACGCAAACACCCTACGACAGTCGAAGAAGATCAAGAATAGAAGTAAGCATGGGTCAATGTACAAAAACTTATCGGTTCTAAAAGCATAACATAGCATAGTATAGCATTTACAGTTACACAATATCGTAGGCGATGAAGACTTAATCTACTGTTAAGAGAACTATCACATCCTAATCCGTTGTTGTTCGGCAAGAAACCTGGGGGATGATTTCGAATCCTTAGATACTAGAAATACTGCCTCCAGTAGACTAAGTCAACCCTGGCCACGTCCTTGCAACTGTAGGGAAGTGGGAGGGAACGTAAGGCCAACACATACTTAAGAGAGATGCAGAGAACTCTACGACCCCTCATATGTGTCACAAGTAATGGAGTGTAAATAGGGAAAGGGTTATCTTGGGATACGCTGGACAAGCGTTACGGGTGATCAAAACAGTTGAATAACGAACACATATGATACGAAGTGCACCATCGTCGGGGATTTCCTTAAAAATAATATTAATAGAAAGAAAAACAGCGACAATGAACATTGAATGTAAACATTTAATATACAACTGAAAAAAATGAATGATAAACGCCATTAAAAAATACGTAACGGGCGAAGCGATGGTTGAAGCTTCATGTGTTCAGAAAACTACTTAATATGTAGCATGGAATGGGAAGTAATAGGAAACATATCAGAAATGCAAGGTATGAGAGTAAAAATGACGATTGTACCTACAAAAATATAAATAAATAATATACAAAAACATATATAATATAAAAATGATGAAAATGATAATTGTGAACTAAGTAACGATCATCAACATCAAAACCACATAGCGTGGGTAAGGTGGGCTAAAATTTACATAGAAGCAAAAATATGCAACAGATAAAATAAATTAATATATATTAAAAGTTATAATATATGCATTGATTATAAGAGAAATCAATGAAAATGGTAAAAATGATAGTAGCCATCAAAATCGTGAACTCAGTAACAATCAACATCAATATCAATCCACATAGCGTGGGTTAGATGGGCTACAACTTACAAAGATGCATAATGCTGAACTGAAAATGAAAAATATTAGCAATCTTAGGAAACGTAAACAAACATGTTTATCAATTACGCCTAGATGAATTTAAATACTGAAACTAAAGACATCGAACACGACAAATTTTGACTAACCAACAATAAGAAGACGTCCACACATTACACGCACACATGTATTTATTATTAATTTCACAACGCAGTGACTACTAAGCTTTCTCCGTCTGATTTTCAAAAATTTTTGGAAGGAAAATATTGCGTAATACCACACACATGTTGCCCCGTTCCTTTCCATTTACGCCTTCACTGCTGCTTGCCAGCAATCACCGAAGAAAAGTTGCTGTGTGACTCACTGGGTTCAGGTGATTCATAAGTGTGCTGGGACTAAACATCAAAAAGCTGGAGAGTGTGAGCTGTTTAGTGGAATACCTGTAACTAGAAAATAAGAAGAATGATTAGTAATTTCCATTTAATTCCAACTACCTTTATTGCTTATCTTGACAGATACGCGTATTTCGTCTACAATGTGCAGACTTCTTCAGTGTCGTGTACTAATACTCGACTGAAAGAAAACCTTCGCCACCTGCCGTATTTATTCTATTTTCTAAATACAAACACTTGTACCTACAGCTAACATTTCTTGTACCTAACCTATCCTGAGTCCAAAACAAATATTATGCTTGATATCTACCTCGCCTTTTCTTTATACCCAACCTGATTATTCCGTAGCAGCGGGTGTTCCACTGCGTCGGTTTTGATGTCGTTTGGGTATTAAGTTAAATAGCCATGTGTACCCGTTGCCTTGGTCTTTGTTTAGTAGATTTGTGTTTTGTTGTTTGTTAATTTCTAAGCTTTCTGCGACGTCTAATTTCCAGGGTGTAGAGGTAGTCCGTAAGATTGTGATGTCATTCGATTAAATGGAAATTACTAATCATTCTTCTTATTTTCTAGTTATCAAAAAGCTTCACACAGAATGCACAGAAACAGCTTCACACAGAATGCACAGAAACAGCAAGAAAAGGGCAAGGTGTATTAAATAGGAAAATGAATGAGAAATGAAAGAATGGGGCACTAATTACGCAAACACCCTTCGACAGTCGAAAAAGATCAAGAATAGAAGAAAGCATGGGTCAATGTCCAAAAACTTGTCGGTTCTAATATTGCACAAAATCTCATTGGGGGTCTTAAGAGGAAAGTAAGGGCATTTGGATTGAAGTGCAAGTAAGCATTGATAAACTAAGAATAGATTTCTTTAGATTTTTATCTCAATCACACAAACAACATTCTACACAAGAATACCTACCGATCAGATATCAACTTCTAGCCTCTGCAGGTATCACACTCCAAACATAAAAATTAAAGTACAAACACAAACACTCTATTCGTAACCGTTTTAGATTTTTAACTCAACCACAACACAACATACTACACAAGACTATCAACCGATCAGGTGTGAGCCATTATCCTCTCCCCTCCTACCTGACAGGTACATGAAAATCTACTATAAATACTAGACCTACTGCGATGCTCCGTTCAAGTCGAGCACTCGACACTGAAGAATTTTGTGAGTCGCAGGCCTATCTGTCAAAGGATAAGCTTTTTCTGGAATTTAAAGGAATTAGCTCACATTTACTAGTGATAGTTTGAAAAAGTGTTTACATTTTTTATTTTATATATTTCTAAAAGTGATCAAGTGAAGTCCAAATTTAAATTTTCCTAGATTTCCTATTACCATACTTCTACTATTACACTCGTGAAAGTGTTTAAAAAAAAGTGAAGTAAAGATGTTTCATTTGATATTCCAAAAATTTCAAGGACATCGACTACTTAACAGACGGATTTTTGGAAAATCGCTTCATGCGATATACTACTAACATAGACAACCGGTGATATATCAGAGATTTTAACACAATTCTCAGAAACTGGTTTGTTGGTGTAATAATATTCAACCATTTTTAACGTAACTGGTTTCACCACAATGTTTAAGTAGTTTTAGATGAGTTAAAATAATTTATCAAGGATAATTTAATTTTGTTTTGAGATAATGGAATCAAAATTAGGCCTCTTTCTTCGAGCAAAATTGTGTTTGCAATCAGTATATAAATCACTGATCTCACGTTAATATTTGAAATATTAAACTACAAAGAGTTATTTAACAGATTTGGTTTAACGTTTTTGGTGGGAATAGGTTGCGTAAGAAATATTGGAACGTGCGCGAACGAATCTTTTGTAGTTGTTGTAAATCAGAACCTTTGCAAAATCTCTTACTAGTTGCTTCTCCATGTAGAATGCGCAATGCAGATTTGTCTCTGCGTGGTACCTGACATTGAAACCTCTCAATAACTGTGAATGTGGATTTCGAACACTAGCACTAAAGCCGGCAATCGATAATTTGTAATCAGCAACTTTTGAGCTTAAAATTCCACGAAAAATTAAATTACTTACATAATATCCTGTGGTCCCTATCGCAGACCACATTGATTATGCTTTTATTTAGGTGTCCAGTACCAGAAAACTCACATTTTTGTGTGGTGACAAATAAAAGCTTAAAATGCTATCATGCAGGCAGAATGACCAAAATCCCGAGTAGAAAATTCAATTAACTGCCCATGAAATTTCAACTGAACTACATTTTTTCAATCCTAGCTGAGAAACAGTAACTATCCTCTGTATAGCAAAGCGATATTAAAGTATAAGCAGCACTTCTTCTTTCATTTGGAGGAACCTTTTTAAGACAAACTGGTGGCCAGCTGAGAAGTCGATCTTATCAACAAACCCAGCTAGTAAAATTAGATAGAATTCATTTCAATCCTGTTGTTGGACAAACCATTCCGAAAAAATCTTAATTAATTGTTCTCAATTCGAATGCAATTTTTAAAGAGAAAGCAAAACCACTTCGAGCTCAACGTTTATACACTGCGGCGGGATCAAATTTCCTTCAAACAAACGCTCATTCTAATTCGGGTAAATCACGCAGCCAAGTCGAGTCAACCTGCATGTTGAGCTGCGCCCATCCAACCGTGATGTGTATTTGTCGTGTTTTTGCTGAATGATGCCGAAAGACCATATGACTTACATCAACCTGCCTTATGAGATATGTCTTGAACAGGCACCGTCATTCCAGAATCATCAGCGCCGTGGTTGTGAAGCCAATTTGTATCGTGACAAAACCTTAATGGGCAAAACACACCAGATTGAGACAAACCGTCTGGGACTGGCTGACTCGGAAACGTTAAGAAAACGGGAAGGGCTTTAAATTTGACACATTTCCAGTGCTTAAATCGTCTATATTTGCCTGCCAGGAGGTTTTTCCACAGCGCTGCAGGAAAAAACACGACAAGGCTAAGTGACCGTGAATAAGATGCGTACATTGAGAAATTGTGCAGAACGGATAAAATTGCCAAGAAAATCGGCCGGGACTGGCAATAAAGATAATTACCAACATCCTTTTTGCAAGCTTCCCTTTTGAATGTTCCGGAGGCATACAGTTAGATAATCGGGATTAATTTGGAGGGAAACTGAAAATATGAAGTGTTTTTAGAATTTCAAAAATTGAAAATATTTCGTTGTACGGTAACACAAATATTGAATGTCATGCGTAATGAAATATATAGTTATGAGTTTAAACATTAATATCTTTCCTACGAATATTCCTATTCAGGCCGAGTGTCAAATGTATTAAATATTAGGAAACTGATCACCTTATGCATGCCCAAACAGAAACGTTTTCAGCAAAATCCGCTATATCTACTCCATCATCTAAACCTGCACCAATCGAAATAAACTACTTCACCGGATGCTCCTGCTTCTTAAAAAGCAGTATCGGACTGTTGCCCAAAAAATAAAAAAAGAGTAAACACAAAATTCTCGATCAACCTTTCCAACAAAAGCAGTGTGAAAAAGTTCCCGACAATGCCGCTTTTGCTGAGACAGCTCAAAAACAAAAACAAAAAAGCTGTCCTGGTCAGCCAGCTTCCACTTTTGTGCAGATAAATAATTTCATCATTGAGTTTACATGAACACATCGTCCCGACCAAACTCGCCTTGTCTTCTCTCTATCGAGAGACTGCCATGCCATGTGCCGTGGCCATCGATGAGTTCAAAAGTTGTTATGGTGCATCGCGGAAGAGTGCACACATGGGAATAAAATGCAACTGAAGAAAAACCTCCAACCATCTCGAATACTGCTGAGATAGGATTTCCTATGCTCTTGCTCTTCGAGACGCTCTCCGAGATAATGGATGCTGCAGCTGATGATGACACCACTACCGCTGCTGTATGAGTTGGAAAAACCACCGCCTCTTTTCGTGTAGCATTGGAAAATTTAGATGTATTGGAGAAGGGGCGTGTTAACCACGACACAAAGTAATTGTATCGAATCAGCATATTTATTCGATTCCAAGCTGGATCTCAGTGTTTGTGTAAGGTTATAAATTATGGGAGAGAGAGGAATTACACATGCTTACACGCGCGTGCTTCCCAGAACTGTTCGATTCGAGCAGAAGATGAATGGGAATACAGCAACAATAAATACTTAAATGTTGAAATGAACAACCAAGGGGAAAATATTGAGCAGCTATACGCTACAGTAGAGATAGTCATGCTGCTTTTGTACGAGTGGAACTAGGTGAAACTGAAAAGTCCTACGTACAGCTGACTCCGGAAAGGTATGGTAGGAGCGCTTATTGCGGTTTATGTTTACGAACGGATGGGTCTCTTCCTTCTTCTCACGTGTTTGTGATATTTATAGTTGCTGAGTGGTTGTTTCTGCTTGTTGAGCTTGCTTGTAGAGTTTGTGTTCGATTTAACCGTCACGTTGATTCTATGATTGTTGTTATCTAGAATATATCTCCTGAAAATCACCAAAATAAAGAAAAACAAATCATGTATATATGTACCTAAGAATTTGATAACTTTTTGGACAACATGGTAGGCCCGAATAACTGACACATGAAACAAATAGCGGATCCCCCTTGAAAAACAATCTAGTTTATTGGCTCTTTTTACACTCTGTTTCTCATAATTCGACAAAGATTTGTCATTAGGGCTTAACTGACGAACGTCTCTTTAAAAAGGCATTACAGGCGGCCCGCACCTGATTTTCAGCGATTTCATCCCATAACTTCTGTGTAGTAGCCATGAATGACTCGTTACCCATTGCTATAAGGTTTTGGCATCGGGCTTCCATGATTCTGCAAATAGAGGGGTTTGCATAATTCTTTAGCAATGAAATCTGGCAAATTCTTGGTGCACCACGTTTTGGTAACCTTGGATCCATGGGACGGGGCGGAATGCTGCTGGAACACCCATTTGCGTTCACCGAGCCATAGTTGGAGCGTGCTTCTTCAAATGGTTCTCCAGAAATACTTTCACGTAGTAAGCCGCGTTAATTTTGACAACTTTTCAATAAAAATGCCACTCTGACAGCCTTCTGTAGAAATCACAACCGAAGTATGGTTTTGAAATCGTCGAGCTGCGCGGATAGAAGAAGGAATATCCTGAACCGACGCTGCAAAAACCCTTCCATTTCGAGCATTGAAACTCTGCTGCAGCACGAAGTTTTCCTCGTCCGCAAACAAAATCAAGGCATCACCGATGAAGCAAATCTTGGCTGCGAAGGACTCTATTCTTTTTATTAGCTTCCGAAAATCCATGAGTTTTCTTTTCCTTATATGGTTTAAATCCCATATCTTATTTTAGAATCATTCTGAAGGACCAATGTGCGACATATTTTTTCCTTTCTTGTCCCAGCCATTATTTGGTATGGACGCTTACCTTGCAAATGCAACTGCAAAACACTTTGTTTTTTCAAATCCATTTTTTTGGACACTTCCTGCTGATGTAATACAATGACAAGTTGGGTGTTTATCCTTTGTAAGTCGCTCGTTCCAATGCAGAAAACCAGAGAACCTGAAGGATTCTACACTGAAAATAAAAACTGCATCAATTATTTTAGCCTACCTGTACATGTTTTCACCTTACCAGAACAAGCGGTTTTAGGTTAAATATAAAATAAAAAGAGAGATTAGTAGTTATCATTTAATTCCAACTACCTTTATTGCTTATCTTAACAGATACGCGTATTTCGTATACAATGTGCAGACTTCTTCAGGGTTAACGACATTTGCCAGAATGACATAACCCCGAAGGCCATTACCCTGGTTTCAATTACCCATAATGACCCATTTGCCCAAATGACCACTAGCCTGAATAACCATTACGTACGCCCATAGTTCGGAATTTAATTTTAAATTAATTCCACCAAACAATACATCGTTCACAAATTACGTATCGTTAGAATTGAATTTATTCAGAAGTTTTCCCCCTTCAGTTTTAAATATTAACATGGACTTGAGCATATCAGAAAAGATCAACATGTACTATTGCTAACTGTGCCACGTCGGCTATATCAGTGTGAGTACCCCCACTTGATCTTGCTTCACTGAAAGGCTACACCTGGCGCTCGCGAAGGGGATCGCCATCATCTCTAGACGTAAACAAACCAATGAATGAAGAAAAATAGCAGCCTTTTCGAAATCGTTCAGGAGCAAAACAATTATTGAAGCTGTGCTATCCAGTGACCAATTAGATTCTATTTCAATACTTAATTCTAGTTTATGAACTACTGTGAATTGAATTTGAAGTTAACTGGATTCAGTATCTAAAACTAACTTAAACAACTAAGTTTAGGTAAGAGATCTAGTACGAGTAGCAAACTGAAGATCAATTATCCTATATTTTACTTAATCTGAAAAAAAAAAAAAAAATATTATAAAATAAAAAATAATAAAGAAAAAAAAAAAAAATATAAAAGGGTGGGAAAAATTAGAGGAGAAGGGAGAAAAATAATTAGGAAATAGAAAAAAGGGAAAGAGGAGGAAGGGAAGATTGAAAAGTAAAAATATAAAATAAAAAATTAATATAAAAAAAATTAAGTATGGGAATTCATGAAAGTAATCCATGATTATACCATCCTTACTGCTAACCTACAGGTAAGGAACACTTACACAACTTACCTAGAAAAATTACTATAGACAGACTACAAGCCTAAACGGATATTCGGCGAGTAAACAGTTACGAGAGATAACCATAAAATTAGAAACACTAGAAGTAAGCAACAATTCATCCAGCTTGTTAAAAATTGTACTACGAGGTTTATTTTCTCAGGAATTTTATTATTTATCTTCCACCGACGAGAATAAATTCATGGAATTCGGATTCTAACTATTTTTCTACGTAACAACTACTTTCCAGACATGTTTTCATCTTTAAAACGTGAGCAGTTCCTTAACCTTTTTTTTTATTACAAAATATAGAGACTTTTAGCCTTAAAAGCGTCTACTTAAGGAATGTATCAAAAATAAACTATCCACATACATTTGAGTTGTACGCGTGTATTTGTGATAGTTTTAATGTATTCATCATAGCATGCTGTGGATTTGACTGTCGTCTGTCGTTTATTTACTTGTTTGCACGGAAATTAAGGTTTTGGACACAAGGCTTCGTGAAAAGGGTGTAACTATGCGACAATTAGCGAAGCGCTTTGGAATTCATCACGCGAGTGTAAAAACGATCATAACCAAGTTTGGGGAAGACTGTTCTTTGGATGAACTGCCGGGCTTCAAATGGTGAGTTGACAACTTCGAAGGAGGGTGCGACCGACCTCCAGTCCTCTCAAGTTCTTACCTCATGCCTCTACGAGTCATATGATCACAAAAGACTACCAGCTGAAACATGGAGGCGCTGGTTGGTGTCACCTGGGCAATGTTGTCAATTTGACAATAGCGAAGTGAGGGGGTGCGACTGAAGATCGTGGACCTGTAAATCATATTGTATACCCATACCTGTTAATCATATCATATTATTTTCCATTCTCATTTTATTAATAATTTCAGCACCCTTTGAATCATCTTTGCATTCCAAAACTATTTATCTCAAGAGCCTGGCGCAACGTGACAAGCATCAAGGCTCAATTTATTTTTCAGCATTTTAGCATAACATTCACATTAAAATTGAACTTATGAACTTCAACTAATGTATTCATTAGCAGTATAGGATTATATTTAAATATTTTGTTTAGTGGTATTATGATTAGATAAGCCATTTATTTCAAAAATCATCAAACCAGATTCTGCGATTACTCCAATTGCTATCTTTGAAGTGTAACTAGAACAATATAAAGATATTTTTCAACAGCATGTCTATAAAATAATATTATTTACATTATATATAATAAATACTGGGTTGAGAGGGAGCATCAGGGTATCATTCAAGCTGAAACTGGACGATGGTTTGATTGACTGCTTGAGTCTAGGAGGGAATGAACAGTATCATTTTCTTTATCCTACCGATTCGATTGTGATGCTGTGAATTCTACTCCAACAGTTTCAGTGAGAGTGACGCGCCCTTCTTAACAAGCCATCCTGTAGAAAGCTTAATAAGTATTGCGAATTGGATTCTTCGATTTGATGGATCGTATCATTGGAAGGAGATTCTTAATTTCCCGTGGATTTTGCGTGAGTGTCTCTGCTTACGGGTCCACCCCTCCGTTTTTGGCCCTTCATACAGCGATATTGTGAATTCAAATCGGTGGCTCAATTTGTTCTTGCTGTTAAGTGGAGCTGCATCCAAGCCAAGAGCATGAAGGGATGGTGGCTACCATACATACATACATACATACATGTCTTATGAATAATATCTCTCATTGAAAATGTATCTTTGATATTTGAAATGATCTATTCTGTTTTCAGCTTTTCCAGGACTAGTCAGATATTGATACATATCTAATATTTTTTTTTTCAATATCAATCCAGTCGATATATTTTGTACATACGCATATTATGTTCTCGTATTGACTTACTGTAGCCGCTTTTTACATGATCAAGTAATTTAATTTGTGTCTTAAATTCCATGTACATCATTCAAGTTTCAAATTTGCATAAATAGCATTTTTGGCTTTTATGATATCTTCATTTTATGTGAGAAACGTTAGACCTTGTAAAGAATGAGTACAGTATATGTAATCCGGTTTTTGATCCATTTCATATTGGATCAGCTTATAAAAGCATATGAGTTATGAGTCTTATACGAATAATAAGCAGTAAATGATGCGTTTGGAATTTTATTCTTTGAATATATGATACAACATAGAGACTGATATGCTCTTATGGTAAGTTATTTAAATTTTTAACAACTATTTTATTAGGAACAGAAGAAATTTGTATTATCTCAGCTCATTCACTAGGACGAATAAAAATTAAAATGAATTTGGAAATTGAATCTTAGTTGCAATATAGCCGTGAAATTTTCTACAATTTAACATGTTTTATAAATCATCATTTAAGCTAAAAATGTCTACTGTTCCTCTAACAACTCTAAAACTGGGATTGGGGGGTAGCCTAAGACAGTCGAAGGATTTGTTGACTGGACCAGGGTTCGTGGAGTCGCTAGTCCCTTGTCATGTGAAAACACGCGGCCTTCTGGCCGTTGTCTTCCGAAGGTCCTCATTGAGATCTACTTGCCCAGCTTCAAAAAGCCATCACGTAGGCTATTCTCTCGGGGCAACTTGCTGAGAACAGTCCTGCAAACATAGTTAATCCTTGCACTGATGGTGGGTTTTTATCATATCACATCACTGTTGTTTGAATGAACTGCCAGGAAAAGACAGAAAACCCGGATCTTCGAACCTAAACTGAATCAGAAAGTGGTAGCTCTATTTCGGAAGAACAAATCAATGTCGATACGTGATTTGACCAATAAAGCAGGAACCAGCGTCGGAATAATCCACGAATCAAGAAACGGATCGACCTGAAGACCTACAAGAAGCAGAATATCGCCAAATAAAGTACAGAACAGAAGCAACGCGCAGCAACAAGGGCCCGAACATTGCATTCGCGAGTTTTGCAGCGACCGGATGCATGTGTGCAGATGGAAGACGGAACGTGGAAGAGGCGAATGAACCACGAATTACACAAGTTGCTGGGAGAACCTCCCATCGTACACATCGCAAAAATCGATCGACAACGATGGGCTGGGCATGTCGTAAGAATGTCGGACGACAGCCCTGTGAAAATGGTTCTCGAAAACGAACCGACAGGTACAAGAAGAAGAGGCGCGCAACGAGCAAGGTGAATCGATCAAGTAGAAGGCGACCTGCGGACCCTCCGCAGACAGTGAGGCTGGCGAGATACAGCCATGGATCGACTACAATGGAAACAACTTCTGTGTACAGAAGAAGCCACGCCTTAGTCTGATTGGTAAGGTAAGGATGCATGTTTTTTGATAGACGACGAGACCTAACATTTGCATTTAAAAAAGAGAACAAAAATTGCCGATTTTTCATGGGTTTACCTTCACCTGCACTGACGAAACTACCCATGCATCATCAATCATAAAAACACCTGAGTCAGCAGACAAAATTTGACAGCTCTATCAGTCAATTTCTAACCATGATGGCAAAAACAGTTAAGTAACTCCGCTGAGAAGTGTGCGCGTTCATAGAACGGCACCCCACCGCGTCGGAAACGGACACCGTGCGGCACTTTGTGGACGCTGGATACGCCTGTTCTGGCATCTACAACATCTTGGCACTATTAGACAACAATCAGAGCATCGAAAGAAAGCCCGGTTCCGGAAGGCCGATGACCCTGAGCTGACGACCCTGAGAAGGTCCAATAGGAAGACGGAGGAAAAAGTGGCTAATCGCTGCCTGCGCTTGGCCGGGAGGTCGGTTCAACCAGCCAAACAGTGAAAAAGTACCTGGCGAACATGAACATACATGTCAGAAAGCGGAAGTCGCGTCCACTGGTTTCGGAGCTGCAGGTAATGACGCAGCGGCAGCGGCTGAATAAGATGGTCAACTCGATTTTCCCGGCGAATCGCGACGTGGCGGTGGTGATGGATGACGAGACCTATCTCACCCTGGATGGCAACGACTGGCAGGGATCTTCGTATTTTACTTCCCCAACGAAGGAAGTGAACTTCAAGGTGAAGTTCATTTCACACACCATGTTCCCCAAGAAGGTGCTGCTGTGGCTGACAATCAGCGAGAAGGGGATGTCAAAGCCGCTCTTCTTTCGCCCTGGACTGGCCGTGAACGGGGAAAGTTATAGTACGAAATGGCTGCCGGAAGTTGCGTCGTTCATCAAGAAATACCATAAGTTGTTCTGGCCGGATCTGGCGTCAGCCTACTACTCGAATCGATCGTTGGAGGAGATGGAGCGGCTGAATATCGATGTGGTACCCAAGTCGGCGAACCCGCCCAACGTCCCCCAGCTGCGTCCCATCGAGAATTTCTGGGCCAACCTGAAGCGTAAGATCTACTCCAACATTTTTTTCGCGAAAACTGAGGAGGAATTGATAAATAAAACGAAGAAAGAACTCAAAAACATGCCTACACGCATGTTTTCGTCCGCCATGGCGAATGTTCCGGTTAACTGCCGGAAGGCCGCTCGCAAGGGCGTAGATTTTTTTTGCAAGTAAGCTTAATTAATTATCTTCCATGGGAAATTTATCAAAAGCAATTATCTGTCTTAGCTTTTTTGTATCACCATCCGAAAAAAGTCATTATTTTTAATGCAAACTTTATGTCAAAGAGGACTCAAAAACCATTCCAGGTCCACAACATAACACTTCCTTCTCAGAGGAGGATGTAAGCGATGCAGACAGGTCGATTCAAGTGGAGAACTTTGGTCGAAAAGTGCTGGTATGGCAAGCAATATGTTCCTGCGGTATGAAGTTTACCATTTTTTACCCTACCAGAACAATAAATTAGGAAATCCATCGATCTGAGTGGCTGCAGAAGAAGTTGCTGCCTTTATATCAGAAGCATAGTACCCATCCAATGTTTTTGCATTACGCCAAAACAACTCTCAATTGGCTTGCGGAAAAGGGTATAGATTTCTTTGAGAAAAACATCAATCGGTCAAATTGTTCTCAGGTTTGGCCCATCGAACGCTATTGGGCTATTGTGAAGAGGGTCTTTGAAAAGACTGGTAAAGCAGCTGAGAATATGAAGGAGTACAAAAAACTTTAGGCGAAGGCGTTCAACAAATATGATGAAACACTTGTCCAGAACTTGATGAAAAGTGTTCGATAAAAAATTTGGCAATTCGTGAAAGAATAATATTAATTTCATCCGGTCTTGAAAATGTTTAAGTTCAATCCCGTACAATAAGGAATCATCCATTTGTTTGAATAAAACATCATTTTTTTATATGATTTGAAAGAATGTACATATTTCATAACTTATTTTCGATACAGTCGTTATAAAGCCACAGAGAACAGACGTTCATCTTCGGTATGCTACTTGTGTAAAACTTTAAACCGACATTTGAAATGAATGTCGTTATGCTCCTGGTAGGCGATACTGCAGTTGTGCGATAACTGCCATGTAAATGTTTACCAATAAAAAAAACCTAGCACAAATCCTGAAAACTATTGTTTGTTTTTCTCTGCACTTGCTTCTTATACCGGCTGCCATATTAACTTTTACACACGGTTTTCAAGAAAAAGTATATGGACATCAATGTCTGTTCTCTGTGATAAAGCCTCAAAATCATAGAAGGTGCTCAAGAAATTAGTAGGTCAATGAAACTCGTGAAACTATATCGTGAAGGTTCAACAGATTTTTGCAGATTTTAATTAAAGCTGAAAATTGTTCCATGTTTTTAGGCGTATGTGCAGAAAAAATATTGCTTGTTTAATATTGTGTAGGTCAGATTTTAGTTACTGATTTTTCTGATCGAGATAAAAAAATAAAGAAATTTAATGTTTCAGGTATGTTCTTGTTCAAAATTTTGAGATTTTTTCTTCTTATTTTTAATTATTACTTCTGCTTTACAGATATTGGATAGTTCCCGAGTAAGATCGAATAACTTGATAACTGGCCTTGGTATTTTAGAGCTCAGATTAAGAGGTAAACAAAATTAGGATAATATAATAAAATTGTTCCCAAAGTGTTATGGGAATACCAATTGGGGTAAGATAAAAACAAAAATGGCCCTTTGGTATTCCCAGGTATCCGAAATAACAAATTTTGTTAACAAGAAAACAAACGACAGATGATAGTCAAACCCACAGCATGCTATGACGAACACATCAAAACCATCACAAATACACGCATTAAACGGAAATGTAAGTGGATAGCTTATTTTTGATACATTCCTTAAGTAGAAGCCAAATTACGACCAAAAATGATCCAATCCAAGGCTGAAAGTCTCTTTATTATGTAAAAAAAAAGTGTTAAGGAACTGCTCACGTTTTAAAGAAGTAAAAATGTCTAATAAGTAGTTGTTACGTAGAGAAATAGTTGGAATCCAAATTCCATGAATTTATTCTCGTCGATGGAAGATAAATAATAAAATTGCTGAGAAAATAAACCTCGTAAAACAATGTTTAACAAAGTGGATGAATTGTTGCTTACTTCTAGTGTTTCTTATTTTATGGTTATCTCTCGAAACTGTTTACTCGTTGAATGTCCGTTTAGGCTTGTGGTCTGTCTATAGTAATTTTTCTAGGTAAGTTGTGTAAGTTAAAGTTACGAAATTCCTTTCCTGTAGGTTAGCAGTAAGGATGGTTTAATCATGGATTACTTTCAGGTTCTCAAGTTTCTCCCGTGCCTTTCCGTCTAGATTGAGTAAAATATAGGATAATTGATCTTAAGTTTGCTACGAAGATCTTTTACCTAAATTTAGTTGTTTAGGTTAGTTTTAGATACTGAATTCAGTTAATTTCAAGTTCAATTCACAATAGTTCATAAACTAGTATTAAGTATTGAAATAGAATCTTATTAGTCACTGAATAGTACAGTTTCAATAATTTTTTGCTCCTGAACGATTTAAAGAAGGCTGCTGTTCGCATATGCGAGAAACGACACCTATGAGTCAACGTGATCATCGATTATCAGCAGCCGATCCCTTGTTCAACGGTTACCGATTCGACGATACAACAGACAGCTTGCGTTTTTTGACGTTTTTGGATTTCCGCCTCTTCCGTCTTCCGTCAACTGACATCTATAAAAGGAGCCTTCATAACAAATGAAACCCTCTTATTTTCGTCATCAATCGAACCGACAGGTGGAGTCCAAATCATCATCGAGGAGTAGTGGGTACGAGAAAGTTTGGTAATCGTGGAATTATTCCAGTGCTATGCATATGAAGACATTTTAAATTAAGTGAATAGAACTGTAGAATTAAAAGTAAATCTAAATAAAATTAGTTATATTAGTGAATTGAACAATACATTAAGAATCGAACTTGAGTGTAGCGGTGAAGAATTAAAATAAAATTGTGTCTCCAATCGCTGAGCAAATCGACATTGGTCCTTCGAACCGGATTTCGTGAACTCCGCAAGTCCGACAGCCCGATTCTTTGCCGAACCTGGCAGAACTACGCCCACCACGTGCAGAGGAGTTTGACCGTGTGGAACACTTCATTATACAAGGCATTAGAATTCCTTTCATAGATCCCTTCACTTTCTGGTTAACTTCGCTACCTCGCCACAATGTCAACGGAACGACGCCGCAAGGGCCTCAAGACGCGCCTGAAGGGTCTGTTGACTTCGTTCAATCTAATTAAAACGTTCGTGGAAGAATACCAGGAGGAACGGGATGCCCATCAGATTTCGGTGCGTCTGGAGCACCTGGTGACCCTCTGGAAAGACGTAAACCAAACGCAGGTGGAACTCGAATCACTGGACGAGGAGAACCTAGAGCAGTATTTGAAGGTCCGCACCGACTTCGAGACGAACTACTTTCATGTGAAAGGTTTCCTGCTCTCGGTTAATACATCTACTACCACGAACTCCCCACTGGCTACTCAATCCAGCGCACATCTCCCACCAACTTCGTCTTCTGTACGACTGCCCGACGTGAAGCTGCCCATGTTCTCCGGACATCTTGACAGCTGGCTTAACTTCCACGATTTGTTCATGTCTTTAGTCCACTCGTCCCACGAACTCTCCAAAATCCAAAAATTTTACTACCTGCGGTCTTCCCTTTCCGGTGATGCCCTTAAGCTGATCCAAACAATTGCCACCAGCGCCAACAACTACCAGGTAGCGTGGAACTTACTGGTAGATCACTATCAGAACCCCACTTTGCTGAAACAGTCTTACGTAGACTCACTTTTCGAGTTTTCCTCGCTAAAAAAGGAATCCGCATCTGAGTTGCACTCTCTTGTTGAGAAGTTTGAAGCCAATGTACGGGTACTCAAACAGCTGGGGGAGAAAACAGAGTTCTGGGACATACTGCTAATCCGAATGCTGAGTAGCAGACTCGACCCGACCACCAGGCGTGACTGGGAAGAGTACTCGTCGACACAGGGCAACGCAACCTTCGGTGATCTGACGACCTTCATCCAACGTAGAGTCAACGTATTGCAGACAATCTCCAAGTCAAATGAAATTCAGCCGCAAAGTGTCCCCAAGAAGTCCGTTCCTCGCTCCGTAGCCAGCCACGGGGCCAGTCAGCCCAACTATCGCAAGTGTCTTTTCTGTTCCGACCACCATCCATTGTACCTGTGCACCGTTTTCTCCAAGATGAATATCGAAGACAAGGAAAGGGATGTCCGGCGCCACCAACTTTGTCGCAACTGTCTCCGGAAGGGTCATCAAGTTCGGGAATGCCCCTCCTCCAGCACCTGTCGTAAATGCAGAAGCCGCCACCATACTCAACTCTGCCCCGGGGAAGCGTCTCCAGTATCTGCGAACTCCAGAACTTCGGAAACGTCTCCATTGAAAGCCAACTCGGTCCCAATCGTAGTAGAGCAACCCAGAAACTCCGCCTCTGCCGTCTCCGAACCTGTCTGTTGCGCTTCTTCTGGTGTAAAACGGAAAAGCGTCCTACTGGCCACTGCAGTGGTAATTCTCGTCGATGAAAATGGAGCCGAACATACCGCTAGAGCACTCCTAGACTCCGGCAGTGAGTGCTGCTTCATGACTGAAGCGCTCGCCCAACAGATCAAGGCCAAACGCTCCAAGATCAACGTTCCCATTGCTGGTATCGGACAGTCTTCCACACGGGCCCGTCACCAGCTTCAATCAACCATCCGCTCTCGTGTCAGTGGATACTCTACCGCCGTAGAATTCTTGGTGCTTCCAAGGGTCACCGTGAACCTACTGTCATCATCCGTGGACGTCTCCTCCTGGGAAATTCCGGACGGAATTCAGCTTGCAGATCCGTTGTTTCATGATACGAGACCCATTCAATTGGTATTGGGAGCGGAAATCTTCTTCGACCTGTTCAAAGTGCCCGGTCGGATTCAACTCGGTGAGTCCCAGCCAAGCCTAGTCAACTCCGTTCTAGGTTGGGTCGTATCCGGAGGGATTCCCAACTGCCGACCGCCAACATCCGTCACCGCCAACGTCGCAACGGTCACAGATCTCCATCGTCTAATGGAGAAGTTTTGGACCATCGAAGAAGACAACGACTCGACCAACTACTCCGTCGAAGAAGCCGCTTGTGAATCTCATTTCCGTCGGACAGTATCTCGCTCTCCCGAAGGTCGCTACATTGTTCGACTTCCGCTGAAACAAGACGCTCTTTCCAATCTCGGTGACAATCGCCGTTCTGCTCTCCGCCGTTTCCACCTCGTCGAAAATCGTCTGTCTCGTAACCCGGAGCTAGGCGATCAATATCGAG
Source organism: Aedes koreicus (assembly GCA_024533555.2). Lineage (NCBI taxonomy): Eukaryota > Metazoa > Arthropoda > Insecta > Diptera > Culicidae > Aedes > Aedes koreicus. Next base: position 38,039 of record JAHHFK020004517.1, read on the forward strand.
AGTTCATGCGAGAGTACGAAGGATTGGGACACATGCAACAAGTCCACGACCATGAAATGCCACCCACGCCTTGCTATCATCTCCCACATCACGCAGTTATTCGTGAAGACAGTACGACCACCAAAGTGCGTGTAGTATTCGACGCATCCTGTCGCACCTCCGAAGGATCATCGCTAAACGACGCCTTAATGGTTGGACCAATCGTCCAAGAAGATCTTCGCTCAATCATCATGCGCTCCAGAACCCATCCCATAATGCTTATCGCCGACATCAAGCAAATGTTTCGTCAGATTTGTGTAGATGAACGAGACACACCACTTCAGCGAATCGTTTGGCGATCCTCACCGGACGTACCTATGGACACGTTTGAATTGAAGACCGTAACCTACGGCACAGCAAGTGCACCATTTCTGGCCACCCGAGTACTTCGGCAACTCTCCGAATACGAGCAAGATCGGTTCCCGCAAGCCTCCAAAATACTACGTATGGACTTCTATGTAGACGATTTGTTTTCTGGAGGAAACACTGTAGAAGAAACCATCGCACTCCGACACCAGCTTGATTCGCTACTTTCGGCTGGGGGCTTCGAACTAAGAAAGTGGGCCTCCAACGTCGAAGCTGTCCTTGAAGGAGTTCCTCCCGACAACCGAGCTCTCCTGAGCTCAGTGGACTTAGATCGTGACCAATGTATCAAAAGTCTGGGGCTCCACTGGGAACCTGCAACCGATCATCTCCGCTACAAAATTGGCCTACTGACGCCAGTCGATGCAGCTCTTACGAAACGAATCGCTCTTTCTCAAATAGCGCGCCTCTTTGACCCACTTGGCCTAGTGGGACCCGTCATAACATCGGCGAAACTGTTTATGCAGGCTCTATGGACATTGAAATCCCACGACGGGCACATATGGGGTTGGGATGACGAACTTCCACCATCCTACAAGGAACGATGGCACACCTACACCTCCCAGTTGCCTCTTTTGAACGAGCTGCGCATCGAGCGCTGTACTCTGTATCCTGATCCTGTTTCGATCCAACTCCACTTTTTCTCTGATGCATCGGAAAATGCATACGGTGCTTGTTGCTACATCAGGTCGGTTAACCCCGCTGGCGAAACTAAAACAGCACTGCTCACTGCAAGGTCTAAAGTTGCACCTTTAAGGCAACAAAGCATTCCACGTCTCGAACTCTGTGGAGCTTTGCTTGCAGCTGAGCTCTACGGAAAGGTAACGACATCCTTAAAGCTCGCAATCGAAGCATTTTTCTGGGTGGACTCAACGATCGTCATTTGTTGGATCAACTCTACACCTTCAACATGGACCACCTTTGTGGCTAATCGTGTCTCTAAAATACAGCTAGCCACCCAAAATTGCCCGTGGAACCATGTTTCGGGACAACAAAACCCAGCGGACCATATCTCTCGTGGTCTTTCAGCAGAAAATCTCCTCAACAACGATCTCTGGTGGAAGGGTCCACAGTGGTTGACACTCGACAAGAAATATTGGCCGATCCAGCAAACAACAACTGACTCCGATTTCGATGGCATTCCAGAAGCACGAAGACCACCAACAACATCAATGACGGCCGTCGTCGAACCATCTTTTATCGACCTGTTCGTCGCCAAGTTTTCCAACTACAACAAAATGCTACGAGTGACTGCCTACTGTCGCCGATTCGCCCTACACTGCCAGTGCATCCCTGCACCAACCACCACAACTATCTCTACCGAAGAAATGGAAGCAGCTGAAAGTGTACTGATTCGCCTAGTCCAGCAGCAGCTATTCCCCGCGGAGTGGAAACAGCTTAAGCAATCTATACCAGTCTCGTCAAAATCTCGCCTTCGTTCCTATCCGCCGATCAACTGATTCGCATTGGCGGAAGACTCAAACGAACCCAACAGACATTCGATAGCAAGCATCAAATTTTACTACCATCCGCCCACGCAATATCTACTCTGCTCATTCGCTCCCTACATGAAACCCATTTGCACGCCGCTCCTCATCAATTGCTCCTCAACATTCTCCGTCTGAGGTATTGGATTACCGGGGCGAGAAGCTTGGCCAGGAAGATCACCCAGCACTGCGTAGTCTGCGTCAGAGCCCGACCAAAACTCGTCCAGCAGTTTATGGCCGAGCTCCCAGTCGAAAGAGTAACTGCAAACCGCCCGTTTACAATCACTGGGATCGATTACTGGGGTCCAATCACACTCAAACCCATCCACCGTCGAGCAGCACCCGGTAAGGCATATGTTGCCGTTTTTGTTTGCTTCACGACGAAGGCGGTACATCTCGAGTTAGTAGGAGACCTAAGCACCGCTAAATTCATCCAAGCCCTACGGCGTTTTGTCGCTCGCCGAGGGCTATGTGCAGAAATTTTCACTGACAACGGCAGAAACTTCATTGGGGCAGCCAACGAACTACGACAAATCATCCGAAGCAACCAGCACCAGAAATCAATCGCCGAAGAATGTGCGTCAAATGGAATACGTTGGCGCTTTAATCCTCCTAAGGCTTCTCACTTCGGAGGACTATGGGAGGCCGCGATCCAATCCGCCCAAAAACACTTTCTCCGAGCTCTGGGGACCCAAACATTAGGCATTGAGGACATGCAAACACTTCTGTCTCAGATCGAGGGTTGTTTAAACTCTCGACCGATCGTTCCATTGAGCGATGACCCTACAAACTTCGAGCCTCTCAGTCCTGGGCACTTCTTGACCGGTTCGTCCTTGAAGGCTGTTCCGGATATCGATGTCACCAATGTGCCAATGAACCGACTGAGCAATTATCAGCAACTACAGCGACTACTGCAGCAGATATGGCAAAGATGGCACACTGAGTACCTGTGTACACTGCAAGTCCGGACCAAATGGATCAAAAATCCCGTCCGCATCCAAAGGGGCCAGCTGGTCGTTCTGAAGGAGGACAATACTCCACCGCTACATTGGCCCACCGCAAGAATTATTGAGCTGCATCCAGGGGCGGATGGTGTTACCCGCGTCGTCACAATCAAAACATCGGCTGGCGAATATAAGCGACCGGTTTCAAAAATCTGCATTCTGCCAGTCGCAGTACCCGATGACAACAAACCAGTAGACAATCAATGAATTGCAGGCAACGAGATCTCCAAACAACAACAGCTTCGTCATCCCGTCAATAATCAATCGTTTTTCGAAGTTTGCAGCGGAAAACACCTAAAATTAAACAAATACAAGGTCTTTTTACGAACACGGCAGCTTACCGTGAAAGGCGCATGCTTGCAATTCATTCGTCGTACCAGCATCAACTAACGTTTCTTATCACAACATCGAGATTGATCGACAATCGAGCAACATCATGCAGAACATCGAGGTATCTGTCAGAATACGATCTTCGAAGGGGCCAGGATGTTCGCATATGCGAGAAACGACACCTATGAGTCAACGTGATCATCGATTATCAGCAGCCGATCCCTTGTTCAACGGTTACCGATTCGACGATACAACAGACAGCTTGCGTTTTTTGACGTTTTTGGATTTCCGCCTCTTCCGTCTTCCGTCAACTGACATCTATAAAAGGAGCCTTCATAACAAATGAAACCCTCTTGTTTTCGTCATCAATCGAACCGACAGGTGGAGTCCAAATCATCATCGAGGAGTAGTGGGTACGAGAAAGTTTGGTAATCGTGGAATTAATCCAGTGCTATGCATATGAAGACATTTTAAATTAAGTGAATAGAACTGTAGAATTAAAAGTAAATCTAAATAAAATTAGTTATATTAGTGAATTGAACAATACATTAAGAATCGAACTTGAGTGTAGCGGTGAAGAATTAAAATAAAATTGTGTCTCCAATCGCTGAGCAAATCGACAGCTGCTATTTTTCTTCATTCATTGGTTTGTTTACGTCTAGAGGTGATGCCGATCCCCTTCGCAAGCGCCGGGTGTGGCCATGCAGTGAAACAAAATCAAGTGGGGGTACTCACGCTGAAATAGCCAACGTGGCGCAGTTAACAGTAGTACATGTTAATCTTTGCTCATATTTTCAAGTCCATGTTAATATTTAAAAATGAAGGGGGGGGGGGGTGGTCTATTGAATGAATCCAATTCTAACGATACGCAATTTATGAACGATTAAAACGGTTTTCTTTCAAAATTAAATTACATACTATTGGGATCCGGAATGGTCGTTCAGGCTGGTGGTCATTATGGGTAATTGAAACCAGGGTAATGGCCTTCGGGGTAATGGCATACTGGAAAATGTCGATAATCCGTAACATGCTGTGCTAGCTCTGCTGGTCCAGTTTGATCGACCACGGATTCAGTTTTTTCAGTCTTCCCATTAAAACTAATCACGAAATAACCCATGGTTGCACTTTTTTTTTAAAGAAATTTCTTTTAATTTTTAGTTTGATGCTCAAAAGAGTAATAAATCTCATCGTACACCGGTGCTTTATATTCAAGAATGCATTCAACATTATATTTAACTGTCATGCATTAAACTATTTAGATCAAGGTTTAGTTCGATCTTGTAGGCTAAAGGCTCACTCTAAGTAAATTGGTACGCTCCTCGCGCGCAGCTAGCATGCCTCTAGTGTTGGGAATTGAAAATATTTGACAGTGGTTTGTTTACACTTCTATAGCAAGTTAGTTCAAAGTAGTCGATCTCGTTCAGAAATAATATCAAATGGAACTCTAAAGAAGAACATATATTGTGCATAAACACCTGGAAAATCCAGAGTGGTCCAGTTCCAAGCTGGCTAAAGTGCCTGAAATTGCTAAAGTAATGCCGAAAACAACAGTTTGTCGAGTACTCAAAACCTAAAAGGAAACCCTAAGTGTGGAAAGGAACCAGCGGACCTACGAATAAACTGGAGCCAAGGATCGTCAGCTGCGCAGCTAGGTGTTGAGGTGCGTAAAGCCAACCCCGGTCTTTCGATCCGAGATCTGGCCAGAAGGTACAACGCCAACTTTCAAACGGTGCGGAACATCCTTGCCAGGGAAGGATACCAGTCATACAAAGCTAGTAAACATCCGAACCAGCACATGAAGCAAAATTCCGTGGCCAAAGAGCGTGCAAGGCACTTGTACGACCGTGTTTTGATGAAACACAAGGGTTGCACTTTGATCGATGACGAATCATACGTCAAACTCGATTATAAGCTGCTTCCCAATCAAAAGTTTTACATCGTGACTGGACGGGGGAATTTGCCGGGAAGATTCAAGTTCGCGTTTGCCGACAAGTTCGCGAAGAAGGTCATTTGAGGAAGAAGAAGAATAAGCGATTTGCTGTTGTGGCCTAAAAACGGAACCATTCGTCACATTCTCGACGATGACATCCCAAGTTTACATCGAAGAATGCCTGGAATAGGATGTATTGCCGTTCATCCGCAAGCATAGGGGCAAAGTCATCTTTTGGCCCGATTTGGCCAGCTGCCACTACTCCAAGGTGGTTCTGGAGTGCTATGCTGCCAACAAGATCGATTTTTCCCCAAGCTTATGAATCCTCCGAATTGCCCGGAATTTCGACCAAATGAAAAATACTGGGCAATTTCATAGCAGCGACTTCGACGAAGCGACGGGGCAGTCAAGAGCATCCAGCACATGCGGACAAGGTGGAAGAAATGCGCTGATTCCGTGTCCGTTTTCACTGTGCGGGCGCTGATGGGCTCCATCAAGAGGAAGGTTCGAGATTTCGTTTGAACTGGAGAAATGTAACCATCTAATGCTGTAACTTTGGAGTTTAAATTAAAGTACTGTAAAGCAACCATTAATGGACTTTTTAAACTTATTTAATCACGAATTATAGGTTCTCTTCGTGCGTACCAATTTACTTTTAGTCAGCAATATTCTTAACCTAGCACTAGTTGAGAGTACTGATAAACACTATACAGCTTGTGGTGTTAGTTTTTGTTTATTCCAACTAATTCGGGGTGTTGGAAGGGAGAAGAGTGCACAACAAATACGCTTTTTGGTTGGAGTTGGTTCAAAAATACAGCATGGCTATTAACTGTACAGGCTTTGATAGCATTGATTCAAATTTCAAAATTGTAAAAGCTTATTCATTAATATGACTGTTGATTATATGGTTTATGATCAAATTATAAAATCTTAACATTCATGGAGAAAACATCTTTTCTGAGATTGAGATACTAAATGGCAACCAGATTTATTTCAAATAAACCCATTATAACTTTTGTTCAGTTCCATTATTTGGTACCATTCAAATGAGACAACCGCTTCCATTGATAAACCATTCAAAGCTGAACGATCGTTCATCATTCTGCTAATTGTGGGCCTATAGACAACAATACTTGTCCTACAAAACAAAAACAGCTGCAGACTTAAGACATTTAGAGGCGATTCCAGTTCAACATGAAATGCGCTTTTCCCATCCATTTAATCTCGACAAAATAAGACCCGTACAATCACATATACCGAATTCCGCCTCTGATCGAACACTGAAAGTATTTTACTGCCGCGCGGTCATAGCATAAAGACAGCCTATAAAACATCACCGCAGCAATAAATCAGACAACAGATCATTGGAAGCACACAAACAATTCATCTTCATCATTTTCCCGATTTCAAGTCTTGCCGAACAAGCCCACTGAGATATGTTTGTTCGATAGGGATGGTGGTACCTTTCCACCGATCTGTGACTGAACGCAAACCATCGGAATGCTCAGCAGACTTGGACCACTTATCATACCTCGTCGCACCATCAAGCTTCCTATAATCGAATGGGGCTTCAGCAGGTTTCAGTAGCTGAAATGTTTTTTTTTGCTTTCAAGCAATTCGATATGCATTATTTCTGCCATGAGAAACAAAAACCTAACTTGAGCTCCACAGCTTCAAGCTCATCGATTGCTAGCCATTCCTGTCGTAAGAAAATCGAGGAATCAATAGCCAAATGCTTCCTTACGCACAAGTAAGAAGAAGCTCCAGCTGTAATCAGAACTAAATTGGAATTAATTGAGAAAATGTGTTCAAAAGATTATGCTCATTGAAGGGTCGATTTTGTTAAGCAAGTATTTCGTGTTTACGATAGCCGCTGTCAATGTCCTTACATTGGAAAGCTCCAAAGTTTAATTGCTTGCGGCACTTGAAAGAGCTCCTTTGCTTACGATGCCCTTTTGTCTCTGATAGTGAAATTAAATTTTGTTGCATTAGTTAACGAAGCAGTTACTGTTGGCTGTGGTTCTGTTTAGAGTGAACTCAAATCAAGCTTTTTGCATTCATCATTAACTTGCCTTACGTGCCACCACCTGTCATAACACGAACTGTTAGTCCCTCGTATCCAAACCCTCTTGATGTGAATGGCAAAATAAAGTGGCTCATCATATCCTGCCAACAATTGCACCCTCCGCCGGATGAGAGCTCATCATCAAGTTAATCCTTTTGACAGAGATCAAAATGCGAATCATATGCTACACGCTTCCATGCTTCGTTATGGATGTTTCTCAATCCGGTTGATGATCATTATCGGCATTGTCGATGTCATCATCGATGTTATGCCCATTCGCCATGCCAAATAAAGGTTCCCTGGTCGCTTTTGTCAGTTGATGCTGGCTAGACCCTTTTAATGTTTACTGCATGGCTGCGAGTAAATCACCCTCGATCAGAATGAAGGATGGAAGAGTATTTATTTTATGATTGTCGAACGGTTGAGCCAAAGTATGTATGATGTTTCTAACATAGATTTTGTACAGTTACCTGCATATTAAAGTACCCATCTCATGTATTTTGAAACAATTAACAAGTAGCACACTTCCTTCACAATATTTTATATCAACTTGTTTATATAAAATATTCATTCATATTGGAGTATTTTCAACTGGTTGACAACCGTGCTTCTTATGTTGACACATACCTCAGCTCCCAATGGGTGGATCAAGTTGAAATTTTAACCTTAATTCATAGAGTTAAGACTAACCGTGCATTTGGGTGAAATTTTCTCGATTAGTTGTTCTATTTTTACAATAGTTAATTATTTAAAATATTAAATGCATTAAAACATGAACCGCATAGATCCTCATCAAACCATACACTCGAATGTTGTGTTTAAAGTCTGTGTGATATACACTGCGGTGCAAAATTGATCTGCAAACAACATCATTTTAGTAAAGTAGGCAATTAAATGCAGAAATTAAATATTTCCAATCGTTTATTAGATTATTTTTCTTTCTTTAGATAAGATTTCAGTAATTTTAAATTAAAAAACATTATAACATTTCATAAAAAAAAAACAAAGGCAAATTAGTTCAAATTCATGGTACGAAAATGATCGGACAAGATGTAGAAATTAAATTTTTCTATTTAATAATTCATTAGCTTGACTGTTTTAGTAATGTGTATGTCCTCCTTTGTACTAAATCACTTCCGCCAAGCGTCTTGGCATAGATTCGACCAAGTTTTGAGTTACTTCTGGACGAAGAGTGTTCTATATAGGTTCAATCTCCGCATTAACTGCTTTCTGTTGGAAATATGCTTCCTATGCAGTTCTCGTCATTTCATCCCATAGATGCTCGATTGGGTTTAAATCCGGGCTTTGAGGAGGAAGACCCAGCACAGTTATGTTTTTTCTGGCCAAATACTCTGTCACTAGCTTCAACTTGTTCTTTTGGTCATTGATATAGTTTGTCATTGCAAGCTTAAACTTTTGCTTGGGGTTTTTGTCGTGCATAAACACAAAGTTACAGCACAGCTGATATTTCCTGGTAGATTATGAGATATTTCGTCCCAGGATATCCCTGTAGTCTTCTTTGAATATTAGCCTTTCGATGAACTCCATGGTGGAGCATAGAACCAGCATAGAACATACCACCCTATACCATAACTGATCCGCTGCTATGTTTCACAGTTCCACGCATATTCTTCCTTTCAAGAGCGTTACCATCAGTTCTCCAAACTCCAACACGCCATCTGTAGCTCTGACGTTAAAATTCCGTCAATAGTGCCTTTTTCCAGAACGACATCGGCTTGTTTACATCCTTCTTGGCGTAGGCCAGACACTTCAGCCTGTTCTGCTCAGTGATGAATGGCTTTTCGCTAGGCATACGATTCTTGATTCCTATTTCGTTTAAAGCTCTGCTGATGGTGAACCGACTTACAGGTTTTTTAACGATGGGTTCCAGAACGGCTGCCAACTTACTGCCAATGATTACGAACTGTTTTACCGCGTTTGTGAAGTATATTAACATCACTTCGTTAAACTACAGATGTTTCCTTCCTTCGGGCCATTGTGAACTTTCAACTGCTGGTAAAATTGCGATTTAGAGTTTTGCAGCAGTATTAGTGAAATCAAATTTCGTCGCTGCATTAAATCATGTGCTCAAACTGGCTTGATAATTACTATCGTTTGTTTTTGTTAAAATTTCAATGGATGTGCGGTAACTTATGCACACTGTTTTTCAAGATACTGTTCAGCGGAATGAACAATTTCTTGAAACTTGTTGACTGAGACGAGATTCTCGATGTTTTTGACATCAACCTCGCTCCATCGACAATGTCTGGTGTACTGCTGTATGCCATTGATCAGTTTGTTCCAGTGAGGATGAAACTTGAATCAACTAAACCAGCTTGGTCGAATTGCGCTCTCAAGCGCGTCAAAAAAGTGAAGCAGGCAGCTCTAAGACGACACAGCAAACATCGCACGGAATCTACAAAATCGTGTTACGTGGAAGCGAATGCTGAGTACAAGCAATTAAACGATTATCTCTATGACGCTTATCAAGACCGTCTACAACAAAGTCTCAAGTCCAACTCCAAAAGCTTTTGGCGTCACGTCAATGATTAGCGGAAGGAAGTCGGTTTGCCCTCCACGATGACGGATGGTTTGCTTGAATCTGATTGCATCGCCGGTATTGCCGATATTTTTCGTTCCCAATTCAGCAACGTTTTCTCCGACGAGCTGCTCGACCCGCAGGACATCGCGCTCACCATCAGTAATGTACCCCGGCTTCCTGCCTCTGGAATGCATTTTGCCATCACCAATGACATGGTTATTGCAGCTGGCAAGGAATTGAAGTCCTCAACGGGATGTGGTCCGGACGGCATTGCATCGCTTGTACTGAAATGGGGCGTGGATTTGCTTGCGTCTCCGTTAGCAAAGGTGCTCAATCTTTCTTTGTCCACTGGCATATTTCCGAACTGTTGGAAATAGTCATACGTTTTCCCAGTGTTTAAAAAAGGTTGCAAGAGAATGGTCTCAAATAGAGGTTCCAACCCGGGATATCCCGGGACAAAAAATCCCGGGATCTTGAAAAATTCGGGATTTCCCGAATCCCGGGATAAGATTTTTCACCGTCCCGAAAATCCCGGGATTCCCGGGACACACATTTCTTACATATTTTTTCGCTTTGATACTTCCCAATAAATTTCAGTGTACCGTTTACGCGCATTCAGTATAACCCATACAACGCCAACATACATATTTACGTCGATGTTATACATCATTCATGAAAATGCATCATTCCTCTGTGTTGGTTCAGTAGGCATTCGCGTGTTTGCCTACATATTTAACACACACACACGCGCGCGCGCCAATACGACGCAAGCTGTCATTTCCATTCAAAACATTGTTTTTTCACTGATTACTACTTCTATGTTCATTGAATAATTTAGGATTGCCGTTACATCAAAGTTAGTAGGAATACAAAATTTGTGCTAACGTAGCCTTACATCCAATTATTTTAAAGGCATGGCTGAAATTTGGAAACACTTCGATAGAATTGCGGATGACAAAGAAAAAGCACGATGTCGGAAGTGCGACCAAATTTTGTCGTGCAAGGGCTCTTCGACCAGTGGCTTGCTCCGGCACATGAAGAACAAACACGACTCGGATTCCAAACCCCCCACAAATCCTAGTGAGTCTGCTGCGAAAGTTAAATCATCCACACCGAATGTCCAAGTGAAACAAGTATCGATGCTCAAGTTCGTTAAACTTCAGTTACTGGCGGAAATTGTAGCTCGGCTGGCAGCAGAGAACGGATTTTCGATCAATGCAATCACCAACAGCAAGTTCATCAGACAATCGATCGCAGATCGTGGATATTCTCTGCCAACGTCGAATACATCCGTCATGAAGCTGGTCACCGAATACTATGGATACGCTCAGCAGCAAACGCGGGATGAAATAGTGAAGCGTATCGATAGCAGTGAACTGGTTAGTCTCATTTTGGACGAGTGGACAAGTCTAAGCAACAAGCGCTACTTAAACATGAATGCCCATTTCGCTGACGGATCATTCTACAACCTACGTCTCGGCAAAATTCGTAAATCACTACCTGCTGAAAAGGTTTTAGAAATGGCCAAGGATATGGTCCGGAAATTCGGTATTAAGGATGGAAACATTGTAGCATCAACGACTGGCGGAGCTCGAGTGATGACGAAATTTGGAAGATTGTCGGATTACCTTCATCAGCAGTGTTACAACCATGCGATTTACTTGGGGGTTTGCGATGTCCTGTACAAGCATCAGCCACCGGTACCAATTGAAAATGAGGATTCGGATAGCGACGATTCGGATAGTGATAACTATGATGATGAAGTTGGTTCTTCGGGTAAATTTATTGGAATGTTCATCTTCATGTTAAAGAAATCCGCTAATTTATTTCAATTAAAGACTTGTACACCACGTGATTTGGAGTGTCTCGAAAACGTATTCGAAGAGTCGTGATTTTTTTTCGAAAATCGCCTGTTAAGAATGCACTGCTTCAAGAAAAAATCACGAAAATGTTACAAAAACCACTTCAACTGTGTGTGGACGTCAAATCTCGTTAGAACTCGACTGAAACGATGCTGGAGCACTTCATTCGCGGTTTCGATTGCATCAAAGAGACACTTTCCGAAATAGGTCTTACGTTGGACAGTGATTTCGGGGTTGCAAAAAACCTTTAGGAAGCTCTTCAGCCAATCAGACTCGCTTTGGAAGCATTCGGTGGGAAGACGAGATGCTACATTGCTGTCTGCGGAAGGCAGCTTTAGTTTCTTGTATTCGAAGCTTAAGAAAAGTAACTCCAAAGTTGGAAACGACCTCTTCGATGCAATCACGAAAAGAATCAACGAACGGCGGCAAAAGAAATAATTACAGCGCTGAAGTTCCTTCAAGGTCTTTCGTTGTCAACGCAAGTGCCAGCAGAACTGGAAAGCTCATCGAAAACGCAAATGATTAAGTTCATCAAGGAACTGGGAGTTCGATTGTTGCAAGACTGCCAAAGACAGACCGATGATGATGCTGCCGAGTTGAATGCTGGATTGTCCTGTATGCATGACGATTCAGGATCGACACCATCGAGCATGCGTGAAGAACTGGAATCGGCTATAAAGGAATATGCCAACCCGTCCTAGACTGATTCGGCAATGATTTATTTTTCAAAAGTAATTGCGAAAGAGCTGTCACTTTTTGAGCTACATGGTAAGTTGAGCCCGAATCTTGAAATCATTTTCGGCGGCTTAATATCAATCAAACCGAGGTCAACCGATAGCGAGCGCATCTTTTCGAACTCCGGAAATATCTGTTCTAAAAAGCGAACCTCACTGTCCGATGAAAGCATTAATAACATTTGCTTCTTGAAGTCGTATTTTCAGAGAACGAATTCAAATTGATAAGACCAGATACTTGATTTGAACCATTGATTTTTTTATTGATGAATGAAACATATTCCTAACCACAAAATTGCGTTTATAAGCACATTGAAAAATTTCCCGGGATCCCGGGGTTTCCCTAGACAAGCAACAAATTTTATCCCGAATCCCGGGACAAGCAAATTGGTCGGGATATGGAACCTCTAGTCTCAAATTACCGGGGCATAGCTGCATTAAGTGCAGTGTCCAAGTTGTTTGAGATGATAATTCTTCGGAAGCTAGTGCAGAGCTACGCGAACTATATTTCGCCGGATCAGCATGGATTTATTCCCAAACGTTCGACATCCACTAATTTGACGTGTCACCTCTTTCTTGGTCAAGCAACTTGAAAACGGTCATCAAGTAGATGCTATTTACACTGATCTCTCCGCTGCGTTCGATAAAATGAACCACCAGATAGCAATAGCCAAGTTTGATAAGTTGGGCATGAGCAACAACTTGCTTATCTGGCTGCGATCCTACCTAACCGATCGTAGTATGTCCGTCAGAATCGGTGATCGGGTTTCATCACCATTTCCAGCTTTTCCCGGCGTACCTCAAGGCAGCAACCTTGGGCCATTTTTGTTCCTGCTTTACATGAACGATGTCAATCTCATCCTCAAATGCCTAAAATTCTCATACGCCGATGATTTGAAGCTGTTCTACGCTATAAAGCATCCACTAGACGCCGTTTTTCTGCAACAACAGCTGGGGGCGTTCGCTGAATGGTGTCGCATCAATCGGATGACATTGAATGTGTCCAAGTGCTCGGTGATTTCATTTGGCTGTAAACGTGAATTCTAAAAATTCGGTTATGCTTTGGCAGGATTTGAGCTGCAGCGCGAAACGACGGTTAAGGACTTGGGGATTTTCATCGATTCCAAAGTGACCTTTAAAGACCCCGTAGCATACGTGGTGTCTAAGGCATCGTCGCAGTTAGACTCTTCCTGTTCCGTTATGCCAAAACATTTAAGGATGTTTACTGCTTGAAATCGCCTTAATGTGCAATCGTCCGCCCTATTCTGCAATATTGTATTGTTGTCTGGTCGCTCTATTATCAGAATGAAATCCAGCGAGTTGAGGCCATCCAGCGGAAATTCATTCGATTTGCCCTTCGTCATCTCAGGTGGACGTTCAACATACCCAGCTAAGGCATTCGGTGCCAGCTCATCAACCTTCATCCACTTGATGGAAGACATAACGTAGCAAAAGCCTGTTTTATTGGCAGTCTCCTGCGAGGGTACATTGATTGTTATACACTGCCCAGCATGTTGGACATCAACATACGCCGCCATAATCTACCCGCACATTCGTTTCTGAGTCTTTCCGGGGCATGAATTTTGTAAGTGGGGCGAATATTTTACGTGTTGACTGTCATAAACAACAATAATAATGATAAGAATAAAAAATATTCCAAAAAAAGTATACAAAAGTGAAAATGAGTTTATCGAAGGAAAACGAATATTGAAAAGCAATAATATGAACGCAGAAAATATTCAAGTTTAACGAGCGAATCCACGAAGCAAGCAGATGTGTTCGATCAATTTTGCACCACAGTGTACTTAGTTACAGTATTAATCTTTAATTTAAGCAAGTACATTCAGAGTAAAACTGAGCATCCTTTAATGTAGTGTTTTTGCGCACTGAAAAATGATTTGACTACTGATTTTCAGATTTCTGAGCTCAATAACATTTCCTAAAATAATACTAATCCCATCTGTGACATTCTAACTAATAAGTTAATATATCACAAACTTTGAAAAAACTCGTACATTTTACAAATTTGACCTCAAAGTGTAGTTTGTAAGTTTGAGGCAAAGGTTCCGTTCCCCATGCTCTCGAATGTCTTTTCGAGCGAGAAATTTGTTCGACTTGAGCTGTGGAGTGCTTATATATTTGAGCTGCAGGTTAGGCTTCGTACGGCGTATAAAGCCATATAAGGGATTAAGAACAATATTTTTCAAAAATGTGGATGTTTTAAGAGCTTAAATTATAAAAACAACTTAAGTGTTGTCTTCTTAGAGAATGAAATAAGTTAAGAGCCAATAGCATAAGTGCAACGGATGAGATATTCAAGATTTTTTTATGTACGAATTCAGTTAATTGAAAATTTTACATAGGAATGCACGGTTTCTAAAGATTGTACTCGATAACCTTGTACATACAAAAATGATCACTCAAAATTCATTTTCAGTCGGATAGTTTTTAAACTCTCAGGTAGTAAAAAAACATATATAAGCTATGTTTTTGCAACGTTGTTTTATTCAACCTCTTCTCCTAGGCTAAATGCACGAGGTTTTGACCTTTCGCTACTTATCAAATCTAGTGCAACTCTTGCGCCATTTTTCTCACACATTTTTATCCACTATTTCTTCAAACCCTTGTCGTTTTTGATGAACCTGTTCCCTGTTTTCCGGAGCTTTCCTTCATATTCGCCCAGAATTTTTCTATTGGGCGAAGTTCTGATGAGTCTGCGGATATGCCTCCTTCGGCACAAAATAACATCGTTGGCTTCATACCACTCCATTACCGATTTCACGTAATGGCATGATCCGGCCAAAACAGAGTGCCCCTTTCGTGGAACCGGAGGAAGGGCAGCAGGCGCTTCTGGAGGCACTCTTCTTTATGTATTTACACTCGCAGTAAAGCTTCCTGGCGCGGGATTTGGCCACCGTATTATGTTTATCGATTCGGTTCTGCTGGACGAATCAAACGGAAGAATTTACCTTCTTGGCCGGATTGCGCTTGAAGTTCGCGGGGTCTGCAAGTATACGTCTTTCTTCCACTGCCTGCTCGCCGCTGGGTCGTCTGGGTCTCCTTGAACGATTTAACAGCACGGGACACGTTCGAATGGTCGATTCCCATCTGTTTCGCAATCTACCTATGGGACTTTCCTGGATTTTTTACGACCGCGCCCATAATTTTTGGTCGAAGCACTTCGAAGCACAGACCAATCTTGCTTGGATACCTCTCGATCTCGATAACCACTTGACAGATTGTGATTGTGTTTGCACATTACCTGAAGGTAATTTGTACAAATAATTATGAAAAACTAGTTTTACCCAAAATTTAATGCAAAAAAAAAAGTTATGTACAAAAGAATTTTTTCGAGTACAATCTTTACGGTATAATTTCCTCTCTTAGAACTCCTCTTAAAAATTTAAACCCTGAACTAATTGCCATTGAATTTCCAGGGAACGAAAAACAATTGGTAACGTATCTACGTAGTTGAGCACTCGACACTGAAGAAGTCTGTAAGTCGCAGACGTAATAGGTCTATCTGTCAAAGGATAAGTTTGTTTTTACAGTAGAGCAAAACAGGATTTTGCTCGCGTTTCTAGTGACTTATCTTTGTTTCACTCTAGTTCTTTAACAAATCCAAATTCCCAACATTCTTCTTTAGTCGACCCATAAGATTTTGTACTACGCTTGTATCAACGTATTGCTCTGCATTCAACCATTATTTCAACATTTCCTAAACCATAGAGACATCCTTAGGATGCCTATGAAGTTCGTGCTTCATTATAACACAGTATATTTTGATCAGCCACAACTGCGGTGTTTGGATGACTGAGATCCTTCGGCATGCCACTGACTCTATTCGCCTTGTACAACTCTTAGATATCCTTGGAGTAAAATCGTAGGAAAGTTTTGTGATTTGAGGAATGGAAGCAGACGTTACTTCATGAACTGACTCATGTACTCTTGGCCACTTTCGGTTGTAGTTGTTACGGAAGGCTTGATTCATTTCTCCATGATTATATCGCCTGCCAATCATTTGATTCAAATCTGCTTTGAAGAATGTCTCATCGTTCATGATAGAGTTGTGCATAGCATCACCATTATGTTAGGAAAATATTTATTCTTTGTGGAGGTGGTCGTTGCTGGCGTAAAAGTTTGTATTTTTAGTTTACATGCACATGTTTTAGCTGTCCTATTATGTCGTTTATTGTGGTCTGGTGCTTTCTGAATCTTCAATGAACGTAGTCCTACTCGATATTTGGCTTTTTGCATGAAACATTTTGTCAGGTGCAGTTTTCGCGACATCCCGAATGGAATAGTTAGGCGCACGTTTGATGACAGCAACCACTCGCTTGTGATACTTAACTCTGTACGAAACACCTTTTTTTCATACACTCACTTCCGGTCGAAATTTGAACATTTTCCAAAAAAAAATTTATAAAAAAATACTGTTTTATAACAGTTGAGTGTTTGGTTACCAAAAACTTTCGGTTCACTCGGTGCGAAAGATGTGGGTTTCTCACGCACTGCCTGTTCCTCTTTTTAAAAAACTTCTAACAATTTCAGTCAAGTCATGCACCCGTTGTTTTGACGTAGGACTACGTCTTTGTTCTCTATACCGGGGTACAATTAAATAAAAAAAACCTATTGCAACCGTCACAAAAAGCTGTCAGGTTTTGAGCGTTAATATCTCAGTCGTTTCTCCAAACAATTTTCAAAATTTCCAACAATTTTCAACGAGCTGTTCTTTCGACTCCATTTCCGCGAGTTTTGATCACAGGACTTTAAAACTTGCAGGATGTAAATAATGCACTATGAACTAAATCCACCCAAATTTTCATTAAATTCTACCCAACGGTTAAAAAGTTAGAGCAATTTCATCGTGGACACCCTTTATCGTTTTATTTCAAGTAGGATGAATTGCAAAGTGATGAGATTAATATAGGTACATCTTCCCTATAAGGTGATGTCTTATAATTTATTTTGCAGTGTAACTTTACTAAATGCCAAGTATTTTCCTATTACAGACTTCAAATTTTAGTAAGGAAGATCTCATAGGCAGCAGTGAACGATATAAAAATGGTATAAAAGGGGTCACAAAATGCTTCATTCGCTTGGAAGAGGTAAAAGTCCCACAAAAAAAGGAAAAAAAAAAAACAAAACGAAAAACAAAGGGCACCGTCATCAACGCTAATGTGTGCAGAAAATGTATTAACTAGCAACATTTGCAAGACCAGTTACTAGTTATTAGGAGATAATTGATTTCAATTATCTGCTAACAACTGTTGCGAATATGACCCTTGTATTGCTAGTATAGTTGTCGCACAATATTAGTGAAGATGTGAATGGGCCATACGACAGGCCCAAAGCAGTTCGACAAAATATGGACCATTTACAATCCGGACTTTTTAAGACGACCAATTTGATTTTTCCTGCTCAAGAGTTTGTTTGGATTGGAATATTTTCTAACATTTCCAAATGTTGCTAAATAAGTTTTAGCTTTCCCTTCGCCGCACACCTTTAACCTTTTGTACAATTTCAAACACGGTTCTGAAATTTAAACGGTCTCTATATTATTTCGAAGCGCAAATATAAAGCAAGCTAATGGCAAGAGCAGTATACCAAGAAATTTTTCACAAATGGCGACCGTCATAAACTATTGAAACGAATGATTATATAATTCATAACACATTGATAGGTAGTCCTACGTCACCTTCGCGTACACCCTCATTGGGCTGCCCCTTGTAGTTTTTTGTATGGATTCAGTCCAAGGTCATTTTTCAAAATACTCCTGATCATTGACTGCGACAGTCCCAGTTCTTTGGCCATGTTTCCGCCGAATACGTTCTCTCACTCTTTTGATGACCTCTGGACATCCGGTCACCTGACAGCGCGTTTATGGCCAAGTCTGTGAGGTATTTTACAAGAACTGGTTTCTTTTAGCGTTTGATGATAGAAAAGATGCATCTTTCATCTTTTATTCCGAGTGGTTTCAATTTCTTTAAAATAGTACGCGTTCTAAAATGTTTCAAAAGCCGTTTTATCACGAGCTCCCTTTTCGTGTCCATGATTACAACGAGTCTCAAACGAATCAAAATTCAAAACAAACTTGTAAACCGTGTTGAAATTTGAATACACTCTAAAAAAAATGTGCAAACATGTCTGATATAATCCAAAGGTACTCATGATTTAAAAACACTGACAGGAATTACAACTCACCCTGTATATAAAGTAGAGTGGCATGTGTAAGACCGTGCATAAATACAGCACGAATTGTCTGATTTGAGCACAATTAAGATAGGATACGCCCAGGGAAATCACACAAATTTAAGATCCAAACTTTTTCATCATTTCATTAAGCATCGAACCAACCGTAACCTACTTGTTAATACCGTTAACTTGCTGACTAGACTGTCTACTAACTAGCTTACATTTGAGTTATTTTTTTACACTCATAACTGTTGTTGTACAAATGATGATAATACTGATTCTGATGTTGGCGATTCATATACTTTTCTGATCATCATTTTTCACAATATGTTTGAAATTTTACTCACTAGGTAGATAGTTCACCGGTGCACTCACCTAACAATCAAATTGAATAGTCCACGCTGCATCGCACCCTCCATTCATTCATATATGTTATCAATCCGAAAAAAAGCAGAAATATCTATAAGTCCCTTCAAAAAATTCGTCAGGGTATAATATTTACTGTTCCCTGTCCGTTTGATTTGATACTTATAGCTTGTTGATACTGCTGAGTGATGCCGAATAAAATCAAAGGAACAAACAACAGCACATAATACTCACCGTAGTACCCGTTTATTCGATTGATGTTGTGTTTATTTTCATCAACCAAATGAAGGTAACGACATATGTCATCAATTTGGTTTGCGTTTGCTGTTTTTACTTCTGTCAATTATTCTTCCACTGATTGATTGTATCTGATAAGTTATATATGCTATTACAGAGGATAAAAAAATATCCCACAATTAGGTGACTGGTACCTGTATCGACAATATCATGATTTTAAGTTTGTGTTTCATTGATGGGATACAAATCAACTTTAGTTTGAACTTAAATTCCATAAAAAAATTATTTATCTTACAAATGTTTCCTTCATTCAATGCACACAGTTTGAAGAACAGTTTAAAGATTTAAATAAAAGCCTACACCACCCTAAGCGGATTATTTGAACAAGAACACACGCGTCCTGATTGGCATCATATGCTTTTTTCAGTTAATCTCAACTTTCTAAGCAATGCAGTACCGTCGGAACGATTTTCCCCCTATTATGCCATAGACCTAACCGAGTTTACGCACGGCGGCATTGCCAAAGTGTATACCCTTGACAAACAAAAACTGGAACAATAAATTAGGAGGGTGTGCTCTCGAATTTTTATGCTGATTACAATGGGCTTTTACGACCCCTTCTACAAATTGGCAGTAAAACCAACAGCAACCAACGAGTTGCTACCAAGTGGAATTTATTTGCTGAACTCCTTAATCCTTAACTCCAATATGACTGCTGTCAGATTTGAAGATAAGGCTTTGGAAATTTCCCTCCCAGTTGGTGATTGCCATCTTCGATATTTATCGCAACCTGCCTTCTCCTCCTCATGTGGGTCTTAAACCGTAACATAGCGAAAGGTCAGTCCGAGGCGTGGTGAAATGCAACTTCAGCCTCATATAAATATTCATGGGAAATTCAAGAGAATTACTTCACCACGGTCGGTGCATTGGTGCCGGCGCTTGAACATTTATTACACCACACCAACAAAATGCACCGCATGCAATTCGGTTTTACAGACCCAGCAAATTACAATGCTTTACCCTGTGGCGAGGCTTGACACTGAAATTATGCAATAAAAATTTGCACACGAAATTTCAACTTGCATCATTTCGTTCACTATAGCTGGGTTGTCGTTTTGACCAACAATGATGGATGAGCTGGCATCATTCAACTTAACTCTGTCAATACAAGATCGAAGAAAAAAAAGAGTCTTGTGAAAGTGTTTAAAACTAGGGTGATTGGAAAGACTCTTCAAGTGACTTTAGAGCAGGCGTCTTAATCGACCAGTAAAAATGTCTTGAAGGTGAGCTTAACTAAAACCAACATTCTGAATAATAGGAAATCTTTTTTTCCCTCTGTTTGTGACACAAAACACCGCGACCAGTAAAATGATCGATTCTAGTACATCCCGTATCCTTTGTTTATTGCATATCGAGCTATCCCGTCACTATTGAGAAATGATGAAGTGTCCGGTTTTGATTCAGTTTTAATTGTTTGTTTTATTGGCAATGAATCGAGATTTATTGAATACTAGCTGAACCCGGTGTAAGCGCTGCTACGCTTGCAACTAAATGAATGAAAATCTAATAGAACTAGCACGTTTATGGAAAAATATACGTTTAGTGTTTAGTAACCTGGATAATTCTCATGTTTGGTAGAAATTTGTGTTTCATTTGTATGAAAGGGGTGGGGTCTTGAAGCACCACAGAAACATGAAACTTTAAAAAACCTCCACAAGCCAAACTTCTAGAGTTATGCAGAAATGTGAGTCTCATTTGTATGAGAGCCCCCTTCCTGAGAGAGAAGGGGTCTCAAACAATCATAAGAACCTTTTCCAGCCCCAAAAACCCCTGCATACAAATTTTCACACTGATCGATTCAAAACTTTCCAAGTCTCAGACAAACAGACAGATCAGGTAGACAGACAGACAGAAATTCATTTTTATATATATAGAAATCCTGCCGCCAAAAACCCCCATATGCCAAATGTGATTTCATTTGCTTGATTAGTTCTAGAGTTAAACTGAAATTTGTGTTTAATTTGAATGCCCCCCCCCCCCTTTCAAAAGGGGGAGGATCTTGAAATACCATAGATACATTTCTTGCCTCCAATAACCTCAACATGCCAAAATTGGTTTCGTTTACTTCATTGGCTCTCGAGTTATGCTGAAAATTGTGTTTTATTTGTATAGGAAGGGTCTTCCAGAAGGCGGAGGGGTCTCAAACCACCATAGAAACATGTCTCTCCTTCAAAAACCTCCACCTGCCAAACATGGTTTCAAATGCTTGATTTGTTCTTGAGTTATGCAGAAATTCGTGCTTCATTTGGATGTGAGACCCCTCTTTCAGAAAGGAGAGCGGTCCCGAGTCACCTTGAAAACATTTCTTGCCTTCAATAACCTCCACCTGCCAAATCTGGTTATGTAGAAATTTGTGTTGCATTTGTATGGAACCTCTCCCCTCCTTCCCGAGGGTGGAGGGGTTTCAAACTACCTTGAAACATTTCTCTCCTCCACAAACCTCCACATGCCAAATTTGGTTCCATATACTTGATTCGTTCTCGAGTTATGCAGAAAATTGAGAGAAGGGAGGGGTCTTTTACTATTTTAAGAACCTTCCTCTATCCCAAAAACTCCTCCATACTGAATTTCAAGACCGATCGGTTCAGTAGTCTCCCGGTCTATAAGGTTCAGATTCATTTTTATATATATAGATATCCGTTATTTTTATGACAGCACTTCTCAAAGACTTTCCCTTATGTCAGTCAAAACCGGATTTATTGCAAGGAAAACATCATCATCACTTCAAACTATATATAATCAGGTAGAAAATAAAAATTAAATTTTTGTTTATGATTTTTGGTTTGTGCGGCAAGCGTTAGAAGAATAAAATGTAATAAGGGTTGTTGTTTGAAAAAAAAAAATATTTCGTTGGGGCGGGGGGGGCCCAAAACGAGGGGAATGTGGGGCCAAAAAAAAAAATAAAAATTTTTAGAAAAAATTTTAAATAAATAAAAAAAAAAAAAAAAAAAAAAACAAAATGTACGGTATTAAAGGGCGAACACGAAATTACTGCGAGACCGAAAATGACATGCCAATTTTCTTATAATGTTTAGAATCAAACCAAAAATTTAGAGTAGTTTTATACATATATTTACTTCAAAAATCAAAAGAAAAATTAATCGATGGAGCCTTGAGTGTAACATTGAACGCATTTTCGCTTGATGCCCTCCATCAAAGTCTTTACAGTGTCATCCGGTACCAGTTTCTCAGTTTTTTTTTCCATTTTCTTAACATGTCCTTCTCGTCTTTGACTGTCTTCTTGCTCTTCCGAAGTTCCCGCCAGGACACTTTTAGAATAGTGGCATGATGCCAAATCTGGCCAAAATAGCGGAACTTCGTCGTGCTGCTGCAAGAATGGCAAAAGGCGCTTCTCGAGTCACTCAGATTTGTAGATCTCGCCATTTACTGTGCACTTTGTCACGAAAGGCTCACTCCTCAGTTCGCAAGAGCAGATGGCCTGCCAAATGAGATATTTGGAGGCGAACTTCGACATTTTCTTCTTCTTAAATTTGTCGTCCACATAGATCTTGCTCTTGCCGGTGAAAAACTCCAACCCCGGAATTTGCTTAAAATCGGCTTTTATATACATTTCGTCGTCCATCACACAGCAGCCATATTTTGTCAGAAGAGCTTCCGTGCCCGAGTTTTAGCCGTCGATTGTTGCCACTCATCGCGGTTTGGGAAGTTCTGTACCTTGTATGTATGTAGTCCAGCTCTCTTCTTTGCATTCTGGACGTAGCTCTGCGACATGCCGATCTTTTTAGCCAAATCACGGCTTGAGACGTTGGGATTTGCTTTAATCATTCGCTTCACCTTTCCCTCCGTCTTTTTGTTCTCCGGTCCCGGTTTTCTTCCAGCTCCTTTGCCGTGGTCCAACTTCAACCGCTCCTGGAACCGCTTCAATACTCTGGAGACGGTTGAATGGTGAATGTTCAGCATTTTTCCCAACTGCCGGTGCGACAGGTCAGGAAATTCCAGGTGTTTGAAAAGAATTTGTTCTCTCGACTCGCGTTGGTTCACCTCCATTTTCGTTGAATCGCAAAACACGACTTCGAGTTTGACAGCATGTAAACAATACACATCAATGAGAAAGTGTGCAAAATTTGGTTGATTTTTACCCAATGGTAAAAAAGTTATGCTCTGTTGAATGTGTCGCAATAATTTCGTGTTCGCCCTTTATCACTCTCCCTTTCTTTTGTTGGATGGTAAAACTTGTATTTTTTTTTAAAAATGTGTGTTTGGTGGGGTTTTTTTGGGGGGGTGTGGATTGGGAGATGGGGGGGGGAGGGATAAAAAAATAAAAAACCAGGCCCGGTGGGGGGGGGAGGGTGGGTGGGGGAAATTTTCTTTAAATAATTATTTTTTTTTTTAATTTTGTTCACTAATTGAAATTTTCTTTTCCAAAATTTTTTGAAGATTGGGTGGAAGTTGTGCTCTCTAGAATGTTCCAAAGTATGTGTCCTACATTGTCGTGATTTTTTCTCCCATTTAAAATGTATGGAGAATCGGAAAAAAATAACTATGTTTTTAAATGTGAGTGAGTACACACGTGCACATATACCACAATAAGCTTATTTCGAAGATTTTTTTGCCAAATGAAAGGTACTGTGATCCCATACGTCACTTTTCCGGAGCTAGCCACTGGAAGTGGCCAATTTCTGACTTAAACCAAACCCATCATGCGGCACCTCCAGTCCAGAACCACATTGGCCACATCCGGGTTGATGTTTCGGCTACTCCCGGGAAAATGGCCAGATTAGGATTTGGATCAAGACTCATCTGTGACCCATAAAATAACATGAGAACTAAATAAAAAGTGCAATGGAGATAATATCAAGTTTTCAGGACCGCAATGACTACATCCGGGTTCATATTCCCAGTACTCTCAGGAACGTGTAAAAAGGGTCAGATCTATCGATAAGTGGATAAATTTAGGTTTTAATTTATAAATAAATTTTCATGTAATGTGAGAACGAATTCACTGTACAAACCCATTTGTGATTTCAACTGGCCACTGCATGGTCCTCTGGATGATTCGGAACATCTGGAATATCTGAGAAGTCATGCATCACTTTTATTCTATTGTTGGTTGCACCAGATCCTATCATTTCCTATATCGTACCGAAAGACTGAAAAAATCCAAAAACAAATCGAATTGCCTGGTGCGAAGGTGAATGAATTGCTAATGGAAGCTCTGAATCTGATTTCAGTGAGAACAAAAAAGAAGAACAAAAAATGAAAGTTAAAAGATTTTTAACAGGAGATAAATATAAAATAAGTATAATTGTTATTGCTCTTCATTTGTTTCTTGTTTATTCGAAAAATCATAACTTTTAAATATAACTTTCAAATCCCACAGAAAAAAACATTAAAGATATGCTTACTATGCGTAGTGGTTGTACCAGATCTTACGTTCAACCATCTAGTGTCAAATGTTGGCATAAATAAGTAATTTTTCTGGATTGTGTTTTAATTTTCAAAACATTTTCACGCAAAATATCGAAAAATTGTCAATATTGTTCAAGCCGTATAGTTAAAAACCTGAATTTCTCCACCTATCAAGAGAATATCCGCTCCAAACCCGTTTAAAAGGGCTTCATTGTACCAATTAAATTGATGAATTGTTCAGCAAATTTGATTTATGGTTGCTGAAAAACATGAACTTATTTATTTTCGTTGAACACATCATAGACATCGTGGTTTTCGGGAACTGTTCCGGCCATATAGTTATATTATTCATTTGATGGATATTTCATCCAATTTGGCAAAGTAGTTACTGAACTTATTCATTCTTGATCCACCCCATTACAGACATTTTTCGATCTTGATTAGCTGAGTCGAATGGTATATAACACGCGGTCCTTCGCGATCTTAATACCCTTTTTAGGTCTTTTGTAAAAAGGATGAATAAACATATTGGAATAAATCATCACAGTCAGTATAATGCCTAAACGTAAAATTGTCTGAGTTTTCTTAATTAAAATTGACATGAAAATTGCAGTCGCCACCGGAATTAGAAACACTCAACCTTCCTTAAATTCATTTAAATTATAAGATTTTATTTGTTTTATATTCATAAAACTATTACTCATTATTTTTTATTTTCTTTCATCATGAAACATTGAAAATCGGTCAAGTGGTTCAAAAGTTATAATTCTTTGGAAAATATTTATTTTCTTAAATTTTGTTTTTCTGGACCATCCTCTCTCAAAATGGGTCACCCTAATGAAATTCGAGTCAAATATTTCACAAAGAGGAACAAACCTGCCAAATGTTGAAAAATGCTAAGATCCACGTCATCTTTTTGGTATTGAATTGCTAAATTATCAAATGTTACGGATGTTCAGAAACTTCCGGAAGACCATGCAATGGCCACTCAGAGCCATTAATTGTTCTCCAAATTGCTTTACTTCTTACATTTTATGCACAAAAAGTTTTGAACAAATCGTATTGCGTTCTGGATAAATCAGGGGACCATACAGTGGTCACATCTCGGTAGTGTGGCCTTATACGACAATATACACCGTGTCCAATATATTCCCATATAAAATAAAACTCTATTTATTTCAAATCGATAATCCAGATTTTATTGATTTTATTGACCAATTATATTGCAATATAATACTGATCAACTACAGCATTTGTTTTGGATTAAACCCGCCTTTGACCTTCTTGACCAGCTCCAGACGTTTTTCGAAACCGTCACAGGCGGCACGCACGACCTCCATCGGCATTTCGTCCCAAATTCGTTTGTTTACGGTTTTGAATTGGTTCATATTAGACGCCCTGTGGTCATTTACCTTCGCCAGCATGTATGACCATATGAAATAATCCAAGGGATTCAGATCTGGTGAACTGGGAGGCCATTTATTCTTGTCCAAAAAGTCGGTCAAATTTTCTCGGCACCAGCCCTGAACGAGATTTGCAGTATGCGATGGCACTTCGTTCTGCTGAAACACATAGTGATCATCTCCAAACACCTCTTGTCCATATGGCTTGACAACTTTCTCCAAAACTTCCGTTTTATAATATACGGCATTCACTTTAACGCCTTTTTCGATGAAAACCAGTGGTAATTTGCCTCGCTTGCAAATTCCTCCCCAAACCATCACTGACGCAGCACGTTGGAATCGTGGAATATTCCTATCACTCTCTGGAACAGTTCTCGAAGAGAGAGCCCACAATCTGTTGTTCTGGACATTGTGAGATTGTTGCAAGACGAATAACTTTTCGTCGGAAAAGATATATTCTTCCCCACCGTGCCACGATAAAAGCAAACTTGCTCTTTCGAGTCGTTTCTGCTTGGAAGGTTCCGAAACTCCGTGAATCTTACGTTTCTAGAAAGCGAGGTCATTTTGCAGTACATTGTGCATTGCCGATCTCGAAACATTCAAATTTGCGGCCATTTTACGTACAGAGTGCTGTGATTTTCGTCTAATCCGTTCCCTGACCACTTTAACAACTCGTGCAGTCCGCACCGTACGAGTACGACCGGATCTCATCCGGTCATCCAACGAGCAGGTGTCACGGTACCTTCGGATGGTTCAGTACGTTTGGTACGTTTGGTGCGTGTTCCCAACAGTATCCTAACTGTTGGTTTGAAGCGGTCTATATCGTCCCACAAAAGTTTTATCTTCCCAACCGAAAACTACCATCAAATTTTATGAGTGGCCCAACAACATTCTTCCTGTTAGTAAAAATCGCCTTTCAAGGGTTATCCGTTGATTCAAATCCAACAGCAAGATTCGAATCAGTTCAAATCAACTAATAAACATATTTTATTAAAAAAAACACAATAAGGGAAAGCTCCATTAAATTTTGTTCGGCGTTAATAGCATTCTTTAGGTGGATTAAATCAGGATTAGGCTGCTAAAGAGCGTAATTTAAAAAAAAAGTTATCCCATTAATCACATTTCCCCCTTTCACACTTTAAAAGTGGCCCCAACTGAATCCTTACTGATGGTATAAATTTTGCAAAATCAGCTCCCAGGCGAATTAATTTGAAATTAAATGAAATGACGTAAACCACCATCACACTTTGTGAGGGGCCCAACTAGAATCCTTACAGTTAGTTCAAATTGGTCCAATTATGCCCTTATACGTTATTTAAACTACCTCATCTGACCAATAAACATTCACTTTGACACATTGAGAGTGGCTCAATCAGCATCCTTACTGTAGCTTTAAATCGGCCCTTATCGACTTCCAGGCATTATTAACAATTATTTTGTGCTTTCAATAAAAAAAAAACTTTAACTACACTTTGAGAGTGGCCCCAACAGCTTTTCTTCTGTTGGTTAAAATCAGTCCAAATCGGACGTCTGACGTTTTTATATAACCCTGCCAAAAAATATCCTCCATCACATTTTGTGAGTGGCCCCAGCATACTGTTACTAAACTGTTGACATAAATGAACTATCAAGCGTTGTAAAACAACACCATGCTTTCCCAATGAAAAACCACCATCAAACTATGTGAGTGATCCCAACAGCATTCTTACTGTTGATTTGAACCGGTTCATGTTGGCCCTCAAATGTTTTACATAACCTTGTCTTCCCAACCAAAAACCACCATCACACTTTGTGAGTGGCCTCAACAGCATCCTTACTGTTGGTGTAAACTGGCTTTCAAGCGTTATCAAAATCTTGTCTTTACAATGATAAACCACCATCGCACTTCGTCACTGGCTCCAATAAATGAAGTGAAACATCATCACATTATGTGGGTAGCCCAGGTGGCCCAATGGCAGCCTTATCATGGGTTGGAATTCGTAATAATATTTAAATTTATATTCGTGCATCTGCCTGAAACCAACCAAATGAGAAATGATCTAAAACCAAAGATAAACATAAACTCAGCGTATCGTTTACCATACCATATAATAAACACTGCTGCCAACCAAATGCTTTTATCCAACACCCCAGTGGTTTCTCGTAGAAGATCAGAGAATTCCTCGACTTCTAACAAACAAGTATCACGTCTACTCACTCCTACCCATTCCATTTCTTTCCAGAATTCAGTAGATATATTAGTGAAAACAATAGCAATGTACATGACATAAGGGAAACATTGAAAATAAAAAAAATAATAGATGTATTCCACCCATTTTGATGAAAAACTTAACTTTGGAGCTTACATCTTACTTGTTTTGGCTTTTCAAAATGTCACTCTAATACGGCATTTTTCCTAATTCGTGGAAAAGTTTCTATCTAGTTCCTGTTTTTTAAATTGGAATTTCTATTATCTCTTGCATTTCAAAGCTTTGTGAAGCGATCATTAACGAAAAACTGTTTTGTAAAATTAAAAATAGAATCGCTAGCATGCAACTCTAATTCATCAAACTATTCATTGGTTGTAATGGGCAACGGAAACCATGTTGAAGCTTTACAAACAGACTTCAGCAAGGCATTTGATCGGATTGATATACCCATGCTTCTTTTTAAACTGCAAAAATGGGAATTGAGCAAAATTTTCTTGAATGGATCAGATGTTATCTTGCTGACCGACAACGAATAGTCAGATTTAAAGGCAAGACTTCGAATTCTATTCGAGTTATTTCAGGAGTCCCTCAAGGCTCTCACCTTGGCCCTCTTTTTTATACTATTTGTACACGATGTTTCCCTCATTCCCTTAAAAAAAAGTAGAAGTTTATGTCGAAGAATATATAAGGCTGTTTAAGAATGATGTGCTTTGTCTTTATATTTGGTGCAACAAAAAGGCTTTTGCAGCTAAACGTTAAAAAATGTACCGTCAAATGGGGTGACTTGCAACACTTTTCAGTTATATCTCTTTTCAGCTTTCCAAAATAATGTTTTTTTTTTTGTTCTAGTATTCCATAAAAGTTTTAATGAGTGTTCGTACTATTAAATACAAGTGTACAAAAAGATATTACGCAGCGTGTTACAAGTCAAGTCATTACAAAACGCAGGGTGTTACAAGCCACCAGTTCTGCGGGGTGACTTGCAACACTTTTGCGATTTGAGTTAATAGGTAGTTTAGAACAGTTTCATCATCGTGATTTTATTGTTAGGATTTTTCTGAGGTGTTTCTGATGAATAAGGTGTGGCGACTTGTGGTCTGCTTAGCCTGTTTCCTGTTGTTTTTATCAACCTTGGTTCTCTTTATGCGCTTCTCTGTTGTTCATGACGAATTCAAAGCAGTCTTCTCCATCACGTCTTGGGAAGTAACGGTCTGTCCAGGTTCAGCAAGGATTCGATTTTTTTTGTACTGTCCTACATCCGGAGATTTCCAAAATCGCGCTTCCTTAAGAATGTTGACAAAAACCTTGGACCATGAATTTTCAGCTCCGGTGTTACTTGTGCTTGTGGCACCTGGCAGTTTACTAATAACTTTTTGTGGATTAAGTGGAAATATACCGGTTGTACGGAATCCAGCACGCAAACTCTCAGCAGCTTTGTCGACCTTTTCAACAGTCTTTTTAAGGAGACGTGGGAACAAGTGTTTCGGTACTGTACCAGAGAACTTCGCCTTGTACTTCTAAAGAACGTTTTTCCATTTGACGGGCGGAAAAATGCTACGTCAAGCGGTTGGCAAAGATGGGTGCTATTTGGTGGAAGAAATACAAATTTTGTATTGTTTGTTATCTGTCGTCGTATTTCTAGAAATGTGGAAGTGTCACTTTATAAAACCATTCTTAATACGTTTGTTATCAAACCAACCGCATCCATATGCAGTGTTATGAGGTCCACCTGTAGTCCATGTGTCATTTAAAAATTAACTTTTGTATACGTCAAATGAAGAAAGCAGTATACCTGATACCCGTTCCAGCAAACATTACGGAAGTACTTGTTTTTGTGGAATCTAGAAGTCGCTCAGCATGCTTCGCGCCTCGTCGAACAATGACCTTAGTGCGTCCTGGAGCGTCTGTAAGATGAGTTTCATCGTAGTTTATGATGAATTTCGATTTCACATCCTTGATTGACAGTTTCAAGTTTTCAAAATAGTTGGAAATCGTTTCTTTCGAAGCAGCTGGACGAGAGCTTTTAATATTCTCCGACAGTTGATTGGAGAGCACTGTGTTGTGTTTCAAGAATGATGTGCACTAGTCATTTCCAGGATAGTTGTTTTTGAATCGCTTTTTTTTCTTACCTAGGTCATCCGGAAATCCTTTGACGGTCAGTTTAAGGCGTTTCTTTGGAAAGGTATTCCCCACTCCGCTGCGAGTAATAAACCATCAACCAGCATCTGCTAATCTTGGCAAGTCAACACTGTTTGTCCACCATAAGCTCTTTTTTTTTCAGTCTACTCCTTCTTCAAGTAACGCGAAATTTTTGATGGGCACAATGTGTACCGACAGGATGGAAATTCTGTCCTGTTTTATTTCTAGCGCTGCTTTATCCAAAGTTTCCTTCGAAAAATGAGCAAACTTGCGACTTCCGGCAGGTCGTTATAGGTCCTGGGCATGATTTTTGATGTAAACGAATTCTGTAACAATGAATCGTTGATAATAATTATAAAGGATAATAAAAAATAATGTTAAAGTCTTTAAACAATTGCCCTTCAACTGCCGCAAGCCACCCCTCAATGAGCCACATATCAGAAAAGTTGTTTTTTTTTTTCTTCCAAAACAGTCAACTTTATTACAAATGACATATTTTTCACTCGATTAGTCACCAAACACAACAATGCACGTGATTTGACAGTTGTTGTTTATGTCTATTTTCATAATAATTGAACAAAAATTGCGTATCAACCTAAGTGTTGCAAGTCACACCATTGTTAAAAGTCACCTCGTTTAACGGTAACTCAATATCATTTGATAGAAAGTGGAACACACCAGACTGACAATATCTCTAGGAATCCAGGCAGTAGAAAAGTGCGAACGAATTGGGGATTCAGGAGTTATTTCACATCGTTCATCGACCACTACAATACAATCATTAGTAAAGCAAATTACATCCTTGGATCTATGAACTGATTTAGTCACAGCTTTCATGACTCATACACTATTAAAACATTATACGTTGCATATGTGAGGTCAATACTAGAGTATTGTAGCGTCGTATAGTCACCTTTTTCAGTCCCGGACGAAGACCGAATGGAATCTGTTCAAAAACAAGATATATTGTTTGCACTTCGAAGTCAGGTTGGAAATCAATTCCTTTAGCATCTTATAATTTTTGTTATATGCTCATCAACAGCTGAACATTAGAAAAGTTTCGCTATGGACTCAGTTGTAAACGATATTGTTTCGCATCGTATTTATTCTGCAGAACTTTTTTCAAAACTTAATTTTCACACACCCCTTCGACAACTGCGAAATCGAAATGTATTTATTACCATCGCACAAATTATACTAAATTTGGACCTTTTAATTGGATGATGGCAACATACAATATTGCAACACCATTGACTTTACAACGACAAAGTCGAAATTGAAACAATACTTTAATAAACTGTTCATAAAAGTCTTCTTTCATTATATATTTCAGTAACAAAACATGCAATATTACTACTACTTAACGTAATAGTTTGGAGTTTGAACCACATACAATAGGCTTACGCCATGAAAAATACATTTAATCGATCAGAAATCAAAATCTTCAATAACCAATTTTAAGTTAATAGACAAATATTACGTAATGAATTTCAAGCGCAACAACATGAGTCTCATTCAAACAGCCCAGATCTCTCCAAACCAGATCCCTCCTTGAGCTAAGGTTTGTTCGACACTTACTTCAGAGAGATGCATTCTTCGACGTGAAGAAAGAAATTAATTACTACGTAGAAGAAATATCTGCATAAATTAACAATGAACAAAAACTTTTCCATCCTTCATTGAACAGCCATTCTGCAATTGCTGAGAATGTCTAATTTTCACTGCGTGATGTACTTTGCCTGAAGTTTTTCCATCCATCACTAACCAAATTGATTACCTATAAGGACAACCTTCCACCCGCCCGACAATTGAGTGATGACAATATGCCACCGCAACCTAGTTCGTTGAGCAAAATTGTAAGAGTTGGCTTGTCTACAGCACTAGAAGCCGATTCGCTTTTTATATGGATAAAACAATCGCAAAACCTCAATGGCATTTAAGTGAATTCCTTCACACGACGGAAGGACAGGGAAACGGCCCCATTGCAACCGGTGAATTCCCGACCGTAAACCAAGTGTGGTGATTCTTGCCTTTCCATCCATCCATAAGTTTGCATCATTCCATAGAGGCTTAAGAAATTATAATTTGTAACCAATAAAAGTAGGAAAACTGCCCCGCACAAATATGGCATCAGTTGGTGACTACGAGTGACGACCAAGAAGGGCCAAGCACTCCAATGTTCTACGTGTGGTCATGGGTTGCAATGTTTTGGTCATAGAAAATATGCACGCATTATGCGTTTGCGCAAATGCCTAGGTACCAACATACATTTATCCGTCCGCGTGCTTTTGCATGATTTACTATAGGTATGCCCGAGCGAGAAGAAGGCGTCCGCGTCCATCTTGGGATGCGTCGAGGCTATGGCAACATAAATGGGAGCCGCCTTTCTGTGGAGTGTGCGTGAGGTTACTGGAATTGCATATGCACTGAATGGGAAAGTTACGAGTATGCAATGCTGCATACCGACTCCCGAGAATGGAGGTTTTCATTTTGACATATCGTTCATTTTGTGTGTTGGAGTGAAAAAGTTCTACAAGATCTGTGCGTCGGCACCATATGAAAGGATCTCACGGACAGTTGCACGCAAAAATGCACGAGCCCACAAGGCTTTTCTCAAGCAGCCAGCGGAGCATTGCAAAATTGTTTCAACCCTAAACTAGCGCGAATCGTTCATTGATAGCCCCATAATAGGGGGAGCTTCCTAAAACGAACCGGCCAAGAGGAACCTGTCCACGACCGTTGGTGGCAGCCGTGAGCAATGGTGGAGTACCAATTGCGACGATGCTTTGATGGATTTGTTGTTTTATTTAAGGAAACAAGCCAAGTGCGAATGAAATCTTTATAGAATTCGCCTTCGCGTCATTGATTGAGTAAATGTCACAATGTTATCAGTTTTAGTTTGTAGAAATACGAAAATTACTTATGGCTTAACCACAATTTAATGTTTTGGCTCAGACTACGGTCAAGTGGTTGCGAATGCAAAGATGCTTTGTAGGTACGTTGTGCAGTTTTATTGAAGCATGAGAAATGAGGTATTTGGTGAGCAAAGGTTGAGAGAAAAACAATCTACCGACAGTACATTGACGTAACTATTAAGGATCAGTAAAAGTATATTTAGAAGTAGTAAATGATGGGGCTAGAAAATGAGAAAACCGATACAATAACCGAGTAAATTTCAATTAAATCCAATAACATTTTTCTTGCTTATCTTGACAGATACGCGTATATCGTCTACAATGTGCAGACTTCTTCTGTGTCGTGACTAGTACTCGACGCTGAAGAAGTTTGCACATTGTAGACGAAATACGCGTATCTGTCAAGATAAGCAATAAAGGTAGTTGGAATTAAATGGACCTCATATGATGTTGGTTTATAAAAGAACGGTATCTGAGACTATAGTATCCATTTATTGCTATTGTTATTGTTATACAGTTATTGGTAGCTTCAAATCAAATCTGCATCACAATGGATTGGTTTTCATCACCCTGTTATATAGAAGAATGGCCATCTTTTGCTCCCCAAATAAGCAGTTGCATAACATGCTAATTTATGCAACGCTTTTTAGTTGCAAAAAGTACTACATCATGAAACTAAATTCTTTAAATGTGTGTTACACTGCTGTGTGCATGCTGCATATCACATTTATGAACATTGAATATTTAGCTTTGCCAATTGCAATAATTGTTTAACTATCAAGGTGCAGAAAATCTATTTGCTTAGTACAAAGCACAATACACAACTATTATATAACAATATGTTTCAAAGATTAGTCTGAATTGGTTTCTTGTTATATTTTTTGGAGGAATATTTTGGGCTCCTGTTCTTTGACTTTTTCTTCTTACTAGCTTTAACACTGTTTCAGCTTAGTATTCTAGATGCGCTTTCTCAGTTATTAATTGATACATTCTAGGCAAACACCAACTAAAGCATAAATTTGTTCATTAAATGATCAAATGATTGATTTATTATTCATAAAGACTGTATTCGATGAAATTTTGACACACGCAATTGTTCGTAACTTTTTAGCGTGTGGGTAAAAATTATTGAAATTTTAACTGAATGTATTTCATTGTGTTTTGTCAATTGTGCAATGAGTTTCGTGAAAATCGGTCGAGTGATTTCAGTGATGGCTTCGAATGAAGAAATAGTGTGCCAACAAATTTTGGGCACTCACTTCGAAAACCCAAACGCTTCTCATCGATGGATCGGAAAACAGCTCGGAATCGCTCATTCAACCGTATCTCATGTGATCAAAACGTTCAAGGACCGTAAGACAACCAAGCGCAAAAATTGTAGTGGCAAAAAACGTGGCACATCAAATCCGGAGAAGGCCAGGATGGTATTGAACCAATTTAAGCGTCATCCCAACATTTTGATCAAGGAAGTTGCGAAAAAGGCGAAAGTTTCAGTTTGTTTTGTGCAGAAAACAATGAAACGTTCTGGATTACATGTGTACAAGGTCCAGAAGGCACCGAACCGGAGCGATAAACAGAACTCGGTGGCCAAAACTCGTGCAAGAAAACTGTACAGGGAGTGGCTCACAAAACCGTTCTGCATTGTGATGGACGATGAGACCTACATTAAAGCCGACACCAAACAAATGCCAGGACAGGAACACTACGTCGCCACCTCTAAGTTGGCCGTTCCGGAGAGTGTACGGAAGAAGAAACTGTCGAAATTCGCCAAAAAATTCCTTGTCTGGCAAGCGATCTGCGGATGTGACAAAATGAGTCAGCCCTTCATCACCTCTGGGACCGTCAACGGACAAATCTACAAAGACGAATGCCTCCAAAAACGACTTCTGCCCTTCTTGAGATCTCACGATGGCCCAACACTGTTTTGGCCGGATTTGCCATCTTGCCACTATGCCCGGCCCGTCTTAGACTGGTACAAAGATAATAATGTAGTTTTTTGTACCAAAAGACGTCAACCCTCCAAACACTCCGGAACTTCGCCCAATTGAAAAATTTTGGGCAAACTTGAAGGCAAGAAAAAAAGAAAATGATTAGTAATTTCCATTTCAATCCAACTACCTTGTGGCTTATTTGGCGTTGGGGGTTCTCGCGCATGTGCGGCTTCGGGGCGGAGCACTTGAAGGCAAAGCTCGTTAAAACTCCAAAACTCAATAAACCAATGATGTCAAAACTTAACGATTTTGTAGTACTTTATTTCCAGGAAGTTTGAAAAGAATCGGACTCAAGGAAAATTTTTGGTGACCTATTTTGTGTGTCCAAATTTCATCGAATACAGTCTTTACATAATTAGAGATATTTCCTTATTTTGAACTAAAAAAATCGTATCCTAATAGTCTCTGAGAAAATTTTTTGCTCATTATCTCATAACAGGACCAGGCCTTTTGTGAAAAAATGGTTTTTTGGACAATTTTCATTTTTAAGTGGTTACAGCTCATTCCAAAACTCATTAAGCTACTTATAACAGAACTGTATGGCTATTGAATAATTTTCAGGTTAATTTCGTTGAACATAGTAAGTGGATAAAATGCTCGAAAAAGTTGGTCAGTTGATTTTCATCACGAGCCACGAGAAGGAAATGGGATAAAAGCACGTACCGGGATCCATTCACGGCAGTCATGAATTCGAGAACCGTAAACTGAATCAGATAACGGCAACTAGCTCTCGTTTTGAGGTGAAAAATCCTGAAAACGTGAACTAGCTCATCGTCCCCGACCAGAAGAAAACAACAAAATTATCGCAAGTGTTGTTATTCAGTTACGCTGTTTTTATAGCAAAGGTTGATAGAATTAAGATCGCAGATGTAGTTAACTAACAGAAACTATAACAACTAACAAACTAACAGAAACTCTAACAAAAAATCTTCAAGAGGTAACAATATAATAGCAAACTATGATATAGACATAACATAAACAAAACAAACTTTGTAACAGTTTCGTTACGATGTAGCAACATTCTATCAGCTATTGTTAGAATTAAAGCTATGTCCATTTAGAATCCGGAATAATAAAATCATCTGTATCTCGGTAACGGATTGACGTACAAATAATTTTAATATATCAAAACAAAGGTAATTCACTGTACTTCAAGGAAAAAATATCAAAACAAATCATTTCTCCTCATTTCTAATGAAAATTTAATTAAAAAAACTTTCTTCTTTAGTCCTCCATCAAACACTGCACACCTCCGGAGTCAACTTCCTTGGAACATTTGTTCCACATTTTGGTCATCTGAGTCGCGTTCCAAGCCGTTTTTCCACTTTTCTTAAGCTTCCGCTTCATTATCGCCCAAATTCTTTCGATGGGTCGGAACTGCAGGCAGCTGGGTGGATTTATGTTTTTATCGATGAAATCTACGTTAGTTATTATCGCGGTACCACTGGATGACTTCCCGGCTGTTGTGGCAACTCGCCAAATCTGGCCAAAACTTCACGGGACCTTAATGGGCTTTAATGAAAGGTAGTACGCGGTTTTTGAGGCATTCTTCCTAGAACAGCTTCGAGTCCATTGGCTTATTCGTCACGAACACTTTGGTTCTCCGCAGCTGCATATCTCTTGCCAAATCATCATGGCAAATTTGTCCATAAAAGCAAACTTAAACTTCGCAGGAACATCTTCTCGTGCCGTCGACATGTAGAGTTTTTAGCCAGGAAGCTGTCCGAAATCCATTTTGACGTAGGTTTCATCGTCGATGAGCTGGCATCCTTGGTACTTCGTCAAAACCTGCTGGTACAACTTCCGAGCTCGAGTTTTGGTGACGAAACTTTGCTTCATCGTTCTGTTTGGTTACCTGCTGGCTAGATAAAAACGATATCCTTCTCGCAAACGAATTGTTCGAACGGTACTGCGAGCAGCAGCGTATTTTTGTGCGATTTCATTATCTGATAGTCCAGGGTTTGCTCTGGTGGTTCTCAACACCTTCTGGTTCAGCTTGCGGTCATATATTCCACTACGACGCTTACCTTGGGGTACTCGATCCACGCTCTTTTGCTCCCTGAAACGTTTGAGCTCATCATACACGGTTGATTTGACGATTTTCAACGTTTTTGCGATTTTTATTGCGGACCACGTTGGATTATCAACGTGGGTGTTGGGAATTTTTTCTCTTCTCTCGGCTTCCATCTGGAATAACTTTTGACTCACTGCACGAAACACCGTGACCACCGTTTATACAGGTGGGCGCCTAAGTAAACAAACCGCTGTAAAAGAATTCTTGCAGCGGTCACTTTCCGTGTCTGACTAAGTGATTCCGGATTCTAACTGGACAGAACTTTAATCTATTTCTTCACGCAAATTGTGCCTCCTAGAGTATTATATCTTAGTTTGGTATAAATATGTTATACAATTATTCATAAGAAAACATCTTTAACAAATTTATATCATAATCAGTTAGTCGTAACAAGGTTTGTTAATATTCTGATATTCATATGTTATACCCTTCTGGTCGGGCCGTTTTTCTTTTCTTTTTGGAACGGATTTGTATCCATATGTGTTTTCTCAGCATCGTGTGTTCATTTGAAATTAATATTTGTTTACATTTATTTACATTTATCCGGTGTTAATCCTAGTGTTATGGATAATTCATTTGATTGTAACATATAAAGTGGAAAATCTATTACAATCGACCAAATTATCCATAAAACATTCAAGAATTTGTAAAGTGCCAACATTTTCCAGTTTTTATAGAACGTTAAATTTTTTGTGTAATAACTGTCGAAAGCCCTAATCCATTCGGCTTGTGTACCATTTAGGCTGCATGTTAAAAAAAAAGGCTTTACTGTAGTTGATACGAAATCAATAGCATTTTCGAGTGCCTGTAATATATTTGAAGAAACCACCTCACTGTTTGAATGGAAAATAAATTGAGGGTTGGTAACCAAATTATCATTTGATGGTGCGGCAGAAAATAATGCGAAAATGTTCAAACTTGAGTATTGGGTTAATTCGTGTAGCTAGTGACTAATTTCTGTCGAAAGTGTATTTGTTTATGTTTACTTTCAAGTGTTGCATCCAAACATTCTATTTGTTTTATTGCAAATTCGTCAAAATGTTCGCGAAAGAAGTGATCACCAGTTTGTTGCTCGCCCAGAAGAAGCCGAAAGAGATTGCCAAGGTGGTAGGGTGCCATTTGGCAACAGTTTACCACACAAAAAAGTCCCTGAAGGATGGTCCTAAGCAGCGGAAGCCGGGAAGCGGACGTCCGCGCTTTGCACGCAAGCCGAACGTGATCAAATCGGTCCGTGCAAAAATTGCTCGCAACCCGGTGCGTTCCATAAGAAAACTTGCAAAGGAAGCCAATATTTCGGAGCCAATCATGCGGAGAATCATCAAAGAAGACCTGCATGCATCTTCCAGAGCCAGATTGAAACGCCACTTGATTACGGACCGGGTCAAGGAACTACGAGTGACTCGTTCCAAGAGATTGCTTTCCTTGTTGAAGAAGTGAAAATGATAATCCTGTTCTCCGACGAAAAGCTTTTCAGCATCGATGCTGTGACCAACAGCCGCACGGACCGGTTCATTTCACCGCAGAAAATGGAGAACGTTCCGGAAAAAGTGAAATTCAAATTTCAAACCAAACATCCGGCTGGTGTCATGATGTTTGGCTTGGTCGTCTTGGCGTCTAACGGTTTGAAAATGCCGCCTGTTTTCATTGATGCTGGAGTTAAAATCAATACCGAAGTGTACATCGGTATTTTAAAGGACCAAGTGCTTCCCTGGGTGAAGGCCTACTTCTCCGAGGACCAAAACGTTGTCCTACAGCAGGATGAAGCGCCGTGTCACACGTCCAATCGAACCCAACCATGGTTGAACGATAACAAGAAGTTTTCGCCGAAGGATTTGTGGCCCCCTAGCAGTCCAGATCTTAATCCGTTGGATTATTCGATTTGGGCATATGTTGAAGCACGAGCCTGCAAAACATCACACCCTAGTGTGAAAACGCTGAAGTCAACCATAACACGCACATGGCAGTCAATGTCGGAGGACTACGTCCGAAAGGCATGCTCTGGCTTCCGGCGTCGGCTCGAGGATGTTATTAATAAAAATGGAGGACACATTGAATAAATTTGTTTAAAAGGACTTTATAAAGATAACTGCTCTCGAAAATGTTGACATTATTGCTTGAATTAGTTGAAAATGGGATTTGAAAGAAATAGAACAAATTTTCGCATTATTTTCTGCCGCACCCTGTACAATGATAGCCTTTTTTGTGTACCTTCACATTCACTTTTTTAAAAACACTTTTAAAAAAACATCCTTAGAGCGTATTAGTAGAACGATTGTCATTGGAAAGCTAGCAAACGTTTAATCAACACTTGATCACTGTTAAAAATCTGAAACACTTTTTCAAACTATCACTAGTAGTGTCCTTTGGCCAAAATTCCATATTTTCCTTCAGCCACGCTTGAGTCCTTTTTAAGGTATGACACGGTGCTTTGTCCTGTTGGAAAATGACGTGTTGGTGTGCTTTAAAGTTGGCTTTTATCCATGGCATAACGTGGTCCTTCAAAATTTTCATGTAAACCTCGGTATTAGCTTTTAATCCAGCTTCGATAAATACTGGAGGCATTTTCAAGCCATTGGACGAAACTGCCCCAAAAACCATTACTCCGGCCGGATGTTTGGCTGTAAAGTTGAATTTCACGTTCTCTGGAACATCCTCAATCTTTGGACAGCATATAAAGTTTCGTAAAGGGTGAGTCTTCAATTATTGTGATACTTTAAAATTTTCTTAAGAATGTATTGTTTCATCCGCTCAGTCATTAAGTTGTAGTGAGATTCCGGTCGAGATAGCAGAAAATCAGCAAACCATTTGCTTAACGATTTTGTTCATCCACTAGCAAAATCCTGCGTTGTCGCATCGCGCCATGAAAAAAAAACTGACAAATCTATTTACATCATTCGACCGTCTTGAAGGGTCTTTTAAGGTACCAGGAACGGATGACAGTGGACAGTGGAGACGAGAAAGCGAAGAAGGGGGGGGGAGGGGAGAGGGGGGGGGGAAGGAGCGTCGTGATGATGAGACACATCAAAGCGGATGCAATGCTGGGACAGCAATATTTAACAGGTGGCAAGTGCTGTGGATGACCGTTCAAACGGAAGAAGCTGTTGCTTCGGACTACCTGATTGGTAGGCCATATGTACTGTGGCAAACAGAGAGACTAAGGCAACATAAATGGCGGCACTGTCAAAAACCGTTGTTTTGGCCCGATTTGGCTTCAGGCCACTACTCCAAAACCATGCAGCTATTCATAAACTACGTAGACTGGGGGGGGGGGGGGGGGGGGGTCCAAAGTCTAGTTGCAATGAGATTTAAGCCTAGTGGCAAGACACTGAGCAATCCTGATTAACTCTGAACTATTATGAGCATCTCTTATTCACTGGATTCATATTGTGCTATTCAACATTCCTACCTTTTGTAAACCTTGGTTTTGACAGTGAAATTGCATAATCAAAACAAGAAAAATTCTGTTGTGAAGGGTTACCGTATCAACGTTGTGGTAATCCTCACCCGCTAGTCATTAAATTAATATGTTATTAATAATAATTTACGTAGATTGTGTTGTTTTAAGCTTGATTGGAACTTTTGTCGGTCCCCCAGCCCAAGCACAGCTCATTGCGAGCCCCCATCTACTATTCACCTGAAGTCGACCGTAAGAAAATCAATTAGACGTGCCATC
Organism: Aedes koreicus; assembly: GCA_024533555.2. Classification (NCBI taxonomy): domain Eukaryota; kingdom Metazoa; phylum Arthropoda; class Insecta; order Diptera; family Culicidae; genus Aedes; species Aedes koreicus. Next base: position 79,007 of record JAHHFK020004517.1, read on the forward strand.
ATCAGGCCTAATTATGCAACTTAAAATGATCCTACAGAACTTTCGTTTCTGGACTCCGAATCAGTGTCCGCACTCTATCCGATGTTTTTCCTAATTCCTCAAATCGAATATGCGTCACTGCATTAGCAATGCTTCCCACAGTTGAAGCCAAAGTCGAATTGGTTGGGCCAATCAATCCGTAGAATAGGAATATATGGTATTTAATGACTGCCGAACGGTTCACCTCCAAAAAGAAACGTAGCGTGGAGTATTCAAACAATTACTATATTAAACAATCTACTTCGGGACCCAATTCCTCTTCCAAATTCTGCAACCTATCTTGCCTGAAATGAGAGCTTCTTACGATGCGATAATGAATAATTTTCCCAAACAGTAAACATACTGCTGTTATTGGTTGCTAAGGTTGCCGCCTTCACCACCGTCTTATTAAGGCCAGTGCTACCAGAATACTTAGATCGAGTTATAAATTAAACAAGTTGATGGAAGCTGATGCATTCTGAGCAAACGTGAGTTTTATGATCAAATATGAGTGATGTTGTTTTTTTCGTTTTCGAACACATTTTTTGACGTTCCCACCACTGTATATCTTGGGGGAGAAAAAAATCATAAAGTGTGCAAATATGATGAATCCTGAGTGATTTTGAATAAAAATGTTACTCATGAGAAAGCTGTATTGCCCCTTGAGTTAAGCCATGTTTTACTTTTGATGAGTGCCTATTTTTTTAGGAATTACTGGATTTTCATGACCAGAATCTCGTAACCATTAAATACATGGAACGTTTAATATTGTTGTAGCACTAAATGTGCCACAACACATGGCACTACTATTTATATAAGATACTAATATATTTTTTGGAAAACTTAAAAACAATTGAGTCGGCAGAAATATATATTAAAATATAAATTCATTGGGTTATACGTATGCGTGATGATGTTTGCACGATTGAGCAATGTCAAAATTTAACACAAAAAAGTTTTCCTCTTTCAACGGACTGGATTCGTCGGAATCTACAGCGGCAGCTATCTATGGCAGCGATAACCCTTGTAATCCGAGCTAACCTGGACGACTTATGGCCACCTTCGTGGATAGTTGTCCTTTCTTTTTGTCAGCCTATGACCCTTTGCACGGTCCACTGAGACACTCCCATGGCGATAGAAAGGTTTTTTTTGCGACATTTGCGCAAATAACGAAAACGTTGCTACTTCGTCATGATGCATCTGTCAAACTAAGGAAATCGGTTTCTTTTACTCGCAGCTTTCTATGATATTAATTGAAGCTTACGTGCATGCAAAGAAAACCAAGGCATTGTATGCACAGGTGAAACGGGAATCTTATTTGTACGATGGTGCAAACATTATCACGCATACGGTATTTTGGTTTTTGCAACGGAGCAATTCCCATGTGTATCCAAATTAATCCATACATCTTCAAATCACTGTATCGTTTGAAATATTGTACGTAGGAGTCAAAAACTTCACTGAAGTATAGCTGTTTACATTGTTAGTGTTTAAGGAGCTATTCATAACCCAGGTAGACTTTTCTGGGGGAGGGGAGGTCTGACCAAATTTTACGTTTCAAACAAAATTTAACAAAAATGTATGGAGAAATGTGTACGAGGGGGGAGGAGGGGGTCTCAGAATTTCAAGAATGAGTCTACGTGATTTATGAACATGCCCTAAGATACTAATACAAAAATGGTACTTGGCATCGAAAGCCCTGAATTAATAACTGTGGAAGTGCATTTAGAACACTAAGTTGAGAGCAAGCAATAAGCTAATTGTGAAAGCAATAAGCTTGAAATGCTAAAGAAGAAGAAGAAGATACAGTGGCTCACTACATGAAGAACATAGATTGTATCCATTGAGTAAAGGGAAAAGCGGTTTTCTTCCGATTACACCGACAAAAATAAAAATTCAAAGAATCCAAACAGAACCCCATTGGGAACATTTGTAAATTTGATGAGACTTATATCAACTCAAAGATCCCTTTCGTGAGATAACGATCAATCAACAGGTTTTAAATGTGGCTGACGATAAAGAAAAATTAAAACTTTTTCGCAGCTGATAGCTGGCGAGCAATTTCAGTTTCTGTGAGAATCAAAACATAAACGAACTGTCTTAATCAGATTATATCGCTACCCGACTGCTATAGCTTTGTTTAAACAGTGAAGGGGAAAAAAAGCTTCATTCTCAAACCGGTCAGTTTCTTCTCATTTGTTGATGATTGTCGATATCTGCTACACAGGCAAAAGGCACAAGCAGAAGCAGTAGCAATAGCAGTTTGCAACTTTAATCCATATTAAAGCAATATAAAATGCATAAAACACCAATTGCCTGTGGTTTAGAGTCTGAGTTTCAGTCCGGCGATGGAAAGGAGTTTTTGTTTGTTATCTGTAGAAGCAGATACTTGATTCGGCAGTGCCGTACCATCCTACTGCATTCCTGCAACTTGCAACGACGTTCAAACAGTTGGTTCTGGTGCCATTTCTGAAAAAAGAGCAACGAACCAGAGAAAGAGCTTTCGCAGCAAAAAAAAAAATTATCAACCGTTGAATCAAAATAACCTACCGAAGTATACACACTGAATGAAAATGAACTCATTCAAGATAAGTTGGACTTGCTGATACAACATTGTGATAATTGGTTGCAAATTGAAAATTTCGCTGTCGTTTCACCAAGACTCAAAAAGAAACATCATTCGGCTTTGGGTGGTTTAGTTCAAAATATGAGTGCACCTGCCGGGATTTTTTGTCTGTTTGCTGTTTGATGACTGGTTTATTAATTGTGATGCTTGTGGTTAATGCTGTGCAAAGTGATGTTAAACTTGAAGAAAACAAAATATGGAATAATTTGACGGTGTGATGGTTTGTGTTTTTGTTATTGCCTTGATTCTAGTGCATTTACTTTGTGACTGCAATTTGTAATTTGGCTGGTATTTATTTTTAAAGCTCAAGTTAATTGAACGTAAAATATGTTTTGATATTGATGGTTTGCTGGAAATAACGCAAAGCTTATGAAGTTTATATGAAATTTCCGCTGTTGGGAAATTTTCATTAGGTAATGTGAATTCTCGAAACACTTAACGAATTGTGTATCTTCTATGAGATGTGACTCCTATCAACCTAATTTAAATCTTATCATCGTTCTTAGGTAACTCAAATATCTAAATGAATTACTTCTATAAAATCTGTTGGCCAATTTCATTTATTTTTTGTATTTTTTTCGTTTCTTTTGCAAATCTACCGCACACCAGTTCAATAATATAATTTCTCATTTTGCTCATCATTTCTCGAATGTTTATGTTATTCTGTAAAAAATCATTATTTTTCCAACTGTTTTGAAAACGAATATTTTTTTTTTTATTGTCAACACAACTAAGGAATACATTGAAGATGATATAACCTTATTTAGACCTAAGCAATTGTCCGTTTTGCGCAATTCCTCATACATAATATAAATTTTAAATAAAACATGTCTGTTTCGAAATACACACCAATAGTAAAAATTTAAAAAGCAACGCAAGAACTTAAAACCTTAACTCCAAGGAGGTCTTGATTGACATAAAAATATTCATGTAACACAATTTACCATTTTACTTATACCTCTGAACCTCTAGAAACATGAATCGAACCCATAACCTTCCAACCTGTATATTGTCGTCTTTGTAGATATTAAGATCTAATATCCAGGGAGCTATTGACCAGACAAATAATTTAACCCAACATATAAATTTACATAGAACCCTGTATCTCAAGAAATGCCTACGTTACCGATTAGGCCAAGGCCGGGATGGCCTCTGCTGTAAACAGGAGTTGTTTTCATTCTATTCGATTCGTGGCTGCACGTCACTAGCCTCGCAGTCTGCAAAGTGTCCGCAGGTCGCCTTCTACACGATTGATCAATTTTGCTCATTTGCGCGCCTCTTCTTCTTGGGCCCGTCGGTTTGCTATCGTTAATGATTTTAACTGGACTGTCGTCGGAAGATCTTTCGACATGTCTAGCTTACCGTAGTCGACTGATTGTGGTGTGAACGATAGAAGGTTCTCCCAGCAACAACTGATACAGTTCGTGGTTCAATCACCCTCTCCACGTCCTGTCTTCCATGTAGTTCGTACGCAACACCTTCCGTTCAAAGACACTAATGGTGCGTTGGTCCTCCACGAGAAGAGTCCATGTTTCCTGGCCGTAGAGGACTACCGGTCTTAATATAGTCTTATAGATGGTCAACATTGAGGTTCGGCGTATGTTGTGTTCGATTTTAGAGTCTTTCTGAGTCCACAATAGGCACGATTGTCAGCCATAATGCGCTTTTTATCTCTCTGCTACTGTCATTATTGACGGTCACAAATGAGCCTAGATACACGGATTCGTCAAAACAAGAACCAACCAATCACGTGCATCTTAACGGTTGTTTTCCAACACCTACCTGTATAAAATATTAAAAAGAAGCACATTTTTCTCAACTATGCTGGTCGTTCTGAAAAGGACGATTGATTTTGGCTTGAGTCTCCTTCGAGCACCTTCTTTACAGCTCCTTTGCTTCTGGATTTTCTTCTATGAGAGCACCGCGTGAATGTTCGGTGGGGCAGCACCCTGAGAGATAATCACACACACTTACTGAGCTCTTTGTCGTTCCGGATGGCTAGCTGCAAGAAGTGTGGAATGACACGGTTTCGTTTGTTGTCACGGGCTGCATTACCGGCAAGGTCCAAAACTTCCGCCGCCAGGTACTCTAACACGGCTGCCAGATATACTGGTGCTGCTTCGCTAACCCGATAAGCATAGTTACCTTTCCACAGAAGCCTTTGCACCCGGCCAACGGAAAACACCAGACCAGCGCGCTTTCACCTTTTTCCACAGCAAGACATTTCCAACGCCAACGACAACGACGCGTTGTTCCTCCACCAGAATCACACGGTTGAATGAGGAAATTTGCCCGAAAAACAATCGCTAGTATCCAATTTGGTACGGATAAGATGGCCTGGAGGTGGAGCTTTCGTTGCTAGCACAGAAAGAGGAAAACAACTTACGGCCCGATGTTGGCTTCGTTATTCGTTTGCCTCTCGTGCCATGCACATCATGTCCAGTTCGTTCGTAGCACCGCAACGATGGCTCCATCAGCGAGAAGGCAAGCAGTTACAGCACCGCCAAACAAGCTCAGCATGGTTCGGAAGAAAAAACCGTACAGCACGTAGCAGCACATCTACCGGGTGCTGATGTAGGTTGATCCCGATACTGGCGTTTCCTCGAAAACTATAAGCATTATGAACAGCTTCGTCAACAATGCCATTCGACCACTGCTGCCGGGTGAGCAAGCCAAACACGCTGTTTCCGAGCGAACCAAATCCTTGACCAAGTAAACCAGCTTCATCGAGAAGTGAGGTGGCGGCAGTAGCTGTTCCTCTGAACTTCAAGCAGCCCTTTTCAGTGCCACCAAAATAAGTGGAAAAGAGAGTTGACATGTCTTTGGGAGTTCTGGGGGCTGTGCTTACGAGTGGTCGGTCGCGAAAAATATCTGTCGTGTGCCGAAGTTGTAATGGACGAATTTCACGCCAACTCGTCTTCGTGATTGGCAGCACCCTCTCAGAATCCAATGACATTTTGTGGGTGTGTAGGCTATGTCTTTTCAAGCAACTTTGCATACTTTGTTTTTTCAATTTATCCAGACTACCATTTGAAAAGGGCTTAAGTTTTTGGATCGTTGTTTTTTTTTAAATCAACATAACTCAACAAGGAAAAGACCTTAAAAAAAGGGATGTATGGGTGACTTTTAGAAAATCGTCACATCTTTTATGAAAAAAAATTGTAAAAATTGTTTAATTTAACGCTACAAAAAATATATTAAAATTTAAAGCCAATATGCAAAAAATGGTTATCTTAGAATTGGACGTATATTTTTCTTAATAAAGGTAATATAATTGTCTTAAAGTTCTCTATACATTGCAAGATGTACACTTTTAAGGAAATAAAAGTTTTTCAAACAACAACTTTTTCATGTCCTATTTTTACGGTGTATCATGCAAATTCGTCTAGTTATGGTCTTCAACACCCCTATAGAATCCAATACAATTTAGCAGTCATAAAGAATTGAATGTATTGAACCTCTTTGTAAAAAAACAATAATCATCTAGACTAACATTTGGAAAGGATCAAAAACATTCAATTTCCCTTTACATTAGTAAAACAGAACCAAAAGTGTACGTTTCAGTACAAGTCATTCATAACTGCTTGTTCGGATATTCCTATTTTTAGGGGCGATTACAATATGGCTTCGTATATCTTTGGGGGGGAGGGGGGCTGAAGGAAGGTCAAGATTTGTTACCGTACGTATAAAAGGTATGGGTACCGTACGTATAAAAGGTTACCGTACGTATAAAAGGTTGTTACCGTACGTATAAAAGGTAGGCAATTTTTATATAAAAAAACTGAACTGCTATTGAGTCATGGGTCAATACTTCAGATATTATGATAAAGCTTTTGTTTTCCAATTTATTGTCCTTCTTGTAATATGCTTCAAAGTTTTGGTAATAAACAGCATCAACCACCTGATGTAATTGTATTATCACTAAAATTTAAAATTATTAATAATTTAAAAATAAGCCCTTTCAAAATGGTAGCCTTGATTTTTTAAACATTCAAAGACCCTTAAAAAATCCAAATTGTCATTATAATTAAATTTACTTGACTTCTGTGAGGTTTTAGGACCACGGTAAAAATAGGACATGAAAAATTTGTTTATAGAAAAACTTTTTTTTTAAGTGCCCATCTCGCGAACTTTTAGGCAATTATATTGCCTGTATTAACAAAATTATTTTGTCCAATTCTAAGATAGCCATTTTTCCAAATTCACGTTAAATTTTAAAATATTTTTTTAGCTTGTAAAAATCGATTTAACAATTTTTACAGTTTTGTTCAAAAAATTGAAGACCATTTTTTATAAGTCACCCATACATCACTTTTTTGTAAGTCTTTTCCTTTTTGAGTTATGTTGATTTAAAAAATATCGATCAAAAAACTTAAGCCATCTTCAAATGGTAATCTAGATAAATTTTGAAAAAAAAAACAAATAATGCAAAGCCAGTTGAAAAGACATACTCTACACACCCACAAAGTTTCATTGGATTCTGAGAGGGTGCTGCCAATCACGAAGATGAGTTGGCGTGAAATTCGTCAATGTTTCCGACATTTGCACATTTGGCGGCCTTTTTCATTTTTTGGAATAACTTTTGAAATGCATCTTAGATTTTGGGTTGAGAACAGATATAACGCTCACCCTTTGATAAGATCAAAAAGGCCCCACAACAACTTATCGGAGGCTAAAGAAAATTTAAGCCTTGCAAACCTAACTGCTTCAAAGTAGTACTTCTTCTACTGGATTGAAACGTCCATCAACTGCAGCTCTGCAAATTGAAACGAACGTAATCAGCTCGATCATATCAGACAAGCTAATTCAAAAACCACTTCAACCACTCTTGACTGCACGCTCATCAAGTGGTAAGACTATAATCGCATGTCGCATAAGTTAAATCACGGCAGAAAACTTCTCACCCTGTAACATGCAACAACCACAACCCCATACACCCATTTATGCATCAACTGAACTATTTAATGATGGGGTGAATAAAATGTTTCGTTTTGCTATGCTGGTTTGTCACCCGAAACGGTAGGTACTCCTAGTCGAAAAAGCAAAAATCCTTTTCCACAAATATCCAGCATACCGGACGACGACACGAAACGATGCTTATCTCGCTAACTAGCCAAAATGACAAATAATAACAATCAAGATTTTCCCGATGCGTTCGAATAACGACTGGTCGGTAGCCGGAAAATATTGTCGACACATGTATCCGTTTTCCTAGCGAGTGCCTGCATTAGGGGGAGTGCTTTATCAGATCTAGGCACATATTTTCGCTATGCTTTATGCTTTAATGAAGGTGAATAATGAAATCAACGAGTGTGCCTCTCGCGTCATGATTTGTTGCTTCTGCCTCTTCTGTATGGGCCTAGCGCTAGACTGTTGACGTCGATGGTGGTACTGGTAGACAACTCTCCAACTGGGGTGGTAGCAATGAAAGGGGCGAGATTTATTAATCAAAAGTGTTCGTCGCTTGTAACGGTAGACGGCATTTGTTGAGGGTGGGTTGTCTAACAGCTTTATTTTCTACTTTATCCGGAAGAAAGGAATTCTTTGTTATATTACTTCCGTTAGAGATAGGAGGATTAAATTTCATAGATGAGTGATTTTATGACCATAGAACTTCAGTGCGGATTCAATTGTCAGATTATGCTGAACATATTCTAACATGTACTGATATGAACATGTTTGCCTTCACCAGCGTGATGATTTTATTTTTTCATGCATTATTCCATTTTATTAATGACAGCCTCTACATTACCATCTACCTAGTGTATTAATAAAGCCATCATAATATTAACATGTTAAGTCTAACAGATGACAATCGGATGACAGCTCGGTATAAACTCACTCACACGCCCCCGGCTAAGCGTCTTGAAACAACTGATGTTTACACACGCCCTCACTCAACGCTGAACACAAATCGTTTCTTCGCCACAAGCATCATCACTCATCCAGCCTCTTCTTACCCGAAAAGATCCGTCCGTCCCAGATCGATTCAAATCAATCTGAAAATCATAAATAACACCATATCGAATTTCATATCTGTAACACTCTTTCTCATTCTCGATTCCATCTGAGAGGCATCGATGTCTGTTTAGTTTGGGTATTCCACTCAGGTAGGTTCCACCGTCCGGTCCGGGTACTTCTTCTGTGTCGCCAGCCGTCGACGATCTACTCAGACGACAACAACGGTGACGACGACGAGCGTCCGACCGACGTCATTTGGTATCATTTTCACTCCGGAACGTGTAAGAGATCGATCATCGGCGATTATTATTTATTGTTGATGCCTGCTTATCCTGAATACCGAATGATACATACACGTTCCCAAACACGGGATCGTGGGTTCTTCGCTTACGATGGGGCCTGAACGAAGATTACAAGAGGAAAAAAAACTATATGATAGTTATCTCTCGCCATCTGTGAAGGCGCTACCTGAACCAGTTCTGTTGGGTGCCTTCTGCGGAACTGTTTATTTTTTTTTTACATGTACCTCTGACATCCGCTAAGTTGCTGCAATTCATATCATTCTTACAACTCTTGTTCGTGAGCTGCAGTTGAATGAGTTTGAAGTAGTTTATTGCTATTTTTTGCCCATTGAGGAACAGTAAAAAGTGTAATTTTTCAGATGGTTATGATAGGTTCTTATCGTGTTTATTCTCGGTGGTACATGAACAAGTAGACCAGCAACAAATGCGCGGAAAATTGAATGAACACTATAAGACTTCATGGGCATGAGCAGTCTGCGTGCTATAATAAAACTCCAATTCACATACGTTACCTAATGAAGTTATATAGTAATGATGCAACAGAAAATTCAAATAACAACAAAACATCAAGTTCTATGTTCGGATAAAACTCAAATCCTCAAAATTCATGACTTATGTGTTTTGCCTTGACGAACTCAAAGACATAAAAATTGCCGGTGACAAATTTCAGGTTCAAAAACTCATTGCGTTCGGTGCTGATAAATATATGTCGGTTATATGATAAATTTATGTTTGAGCAGTGTTGAAGAATTTTAAACCAAAATAATTTAAAAGTGTTGTGAATTAAGCAATTATGAAAATGCATAAGAATCTTTAAGAAGCACATGAGATTTGTTAGCCAAGTTTATTCTACTCTCGCATGGAAGCTCAGTGAATATCGTTTGAAAATGATTTTCTAAACACTGATCAAGACATCGAGTCAAATTAGCTTTATATCGGTATTGATTTGACGTAATAACAATGTTTAGTAGTCAAAATAAAGGTATTCTCTTGACATTTACTAACAAGATATTAGAAAAATATTCGAGCAGGCTTCGTAGAAAATTATGGATTTCTTTGGAAATTACCACTACTGTTGCTGATCAGTCTCAATGGCAAGTTTGTTCATGATGCTGAACATATGACCAAATATTGGTTTATTGAGAGCATCGCGGGTCACTTTTCCTTCTATATATTAACTTTCGCTTGATAATGGCCCAAATGAACTACGAGTAATTGGTGGATTAATCATCCTTATATGCATGGTACCACTGAGTGCATCTGTGACACATTGCCGAAAGGACATTTAGTTGAATGGATATTTAGTCATCTGGAATCGAAATTCCGTTGAAATCTCAGAATAACTTGGAATTATAGTTCAACTGCTCGACGTTTTGCCGAAAGAAAGTTTATCCAGCAAAACATGTTTTTGAAAACGCGAACGCAATATCACAAAGTGCTCTTGAATTTGAATCTAATAAATGAACAAACGGAAATCATACAAACATAATCGGCAAAATAAAGTTCAACAAATGCTTCGTAAAACCTTATTCAAACATATTTTATATATTTAAAAAAAGATGATTTAATTTTGCTGTATTGAAAACATTCGCTCGAAATTTATAACAAGCAAACCTCGATTTTACAATAGTACTTATTGTTGAGGTTAGCATAATTAGGTGTGGTATAAAAAAGTGCCCATTTATAAAAACCTTGTAAATCTTTGGCATGCTCATCCGGAGACCCCTCGATTTGATGATTTTTGACATTTGGATTCGAAACATTTTATTTGTTGTGCTTTTGTAATATGTTCACGTTGTTTTGATATTATTTTGGTTGAAATCATGGAAAACGCAGTGCTTTCAAAATCAATTCCGTTAAGTATCCCAAAACAGGTAGTTCGAGATGTGAAAAATGGAGAGTCTCTGCGGGTTACCGCAGGAAAGTACGGTATCAGCAAATTTGGTTGAAGTACCGATCTGGTGGATCAGTGGCGGATTGTCCTGGTAGAGGCAGGAAACGCAAAACGGATACAAGAATGGACACCAAAATCGTGCGGGAAGTTAAGAAAAACACAGAAAACTGCTATCAGGGAGATACAGGAATCCCTTCAGCCACCTTCACCAATAACTGATCGAACATTCCCCCGGAGAATCGCAGAGCATGGTTTGAGAAACAAGCTTGCTTGGAAGTTGCCATTCATCAGCAAAGTTAAGAAAGTCAAAGAAAGTCTTCAATAAGAAAAGGCGTGTCCGTGTATGACGCAGACAAGGAGATGAGCTTCAGGAACGACATATTCAAGGCATGGGGAAGCATGGGGGAGGTAACGTTATTGTTTGGGGGTGTTTTGCTTGGGCTGTAGTGGAGGCTCTTGTGAAAAAGATGGGAGTATGACTTCAGACTCCTACATCAACATTTTGCGAGAAAATCTCGATGTATCACTACGCTAGTAGCATTTAGTTGAGAAAACATAAATGTGCCTATTTAGTCAAAATCAAGTTGTTGCAACTAATTATGATCGTGGTGTGCTGCTTGGGTAAAGGAGAAAGGAGAACATATAAATTACTGAAATCCTTGATAACGCATTGGATTTATGTTCGATAGGAAAGTTTAAAAACTGGGCACTTTTTTGTCAATGCTTTTTTTTTAACTAAACACAATTATACGATTAGTAATTTATTCTTCCTTTTTCTCGTTGTTTTATAAATTAAACTTAAAGTTAACATAATAAATAAAACTCCTGAAAATACTTCGACGTTTTTATTCATTCGGCTTGCACGCTATCGGCAAGATGAATGTAACACTGTCGTACTTTATTCCGTATTTTTGTGTAAATTTTCTGTTCAAACAGTCTTGCAAATTACACTGTATTTTCAACACAAGTAGATGATGTGTGACTACTTTGACGCGTTAGTCGTTTATTTTTTGGCTGTGGGGATTTGTTTTTTTTTAAGGATAAAGGATAACAGTTGTGATGTTCTTGATTCACATTGATGAAAACTTATTTGGTCAATCCGCACCAGAAGTGAAACCTTTTTCTAGCATTTAATTACAAGCTGAGGTTCAGAAAAATCTGATCAATACATTGGAATAAAAATCAGTGGGGTTTAGTATAACACACGTCCGGTATAAGTAGATTATAATAATCCTTTTGATGGGTTATTATCTTAAACATTGTAACGCTGTTCGAATGGAACGTAAGATCGACATCGGTAGTATGTTGGAAAATTCTATGATTTGCTCTTTAGAAATCATTTGACGGCACTGGGTATGCTTCAAACATATGTTATCAATTAATAATTGATTATATCGATTAACAAATGAAGGGTTTTAAAAAGCAACAAAACACTGCGCATTGTTTTATCAGAATGATATCATAAATACCAAGGGGCTTTAAATTAATAACGAAAGCACAAAGGGGTGGATAAAGGGGTATTTGATTCTTACGATAAATAGTATATCGTAATTATCCCTAACTGTCCATAAATGCATATCTTGCTCATATGATAAAGATAAAATTGCAAGCTGAACAGTACGCTGCATAATAGGCTATTATGGATGGGGCGAATATGTTTCTGTATTTTCACAATATATTTTTAATGAAAAATAATTTGTAATGTTAAATGTAATTTCAATATCTTGTGTAGGTTTTTTAAAAAGTGAATACATGCTGCGCGTTTCTTAAGTAGAATAACATCATTTTAACTATCGGGAGATTTATCAATACAGGAAGCTCAAAGCGATTCAAGAGGGGTATTCGATTGTAATGATAAAGATTCTTATGTCATAATAATCTCTATACAGGTCACTCAAATATTTAATGTTACATCTAGGAAAGGAGGAAAGAGAGGTGAAAAGGGTTTTGGAAAATAGGGGAAGGTGCTCTGATGTGGGTCTATGGATCTAGGATTCGGCCTATACTTAAAATTCGAAGTAAATATTAATTCACTGTGTTTACCCTGAAAATCAAAAAAATATACTGTAGTATTGTCTCACTGATATATCAATGTGAAGAAAAATTAAAGACAGGCAATTTTTAACGAAACGCCAAATTCTAGATCCATAGACCCACACTAGAGCACTTTCCCCTATCATTAAACTTTGCTATGGATGGAGGATAAATAGTGAATTACGCCTTCAGTATTTGTACATTGTCAAGTTGGTCAACCACTTGATTTTATTTCTTTCCACGAGTTGAAGGCCCTTTTCCGGGGTCCCAACAATTAGTTGCCAACGCAATACCTTTGGTTGCTTTCAGTTTCGCCAGATAACAACGGCCAGGCAACGGTACATGGTCGTTTCAAAGGATATCCTGTGTGTTCGATCATTACGCGCTACTAAAATTTGCGCGTACGGTTAGCGTCAACACGATTTGGCATTGCACTTATTCTCACTTTCAAAACTTATTTCTTCCAAGAAGTAAAACTTTATCCAACGTGAATCGTTAACTCAGAAGTAAAACAGTTTATAACGGTACACACTTAGATTTTTTTTACAGAAATCTGTAAAAGTTTACCGAATTCTCAACAGCTGAACATTCGGTAATCCGATTTAACGGATTTCGGTGAAATTTTACAGTTAACTGTAAGAAAATTACCGGATTTCGGTAGAATTTTACCGAAATCCGTAAAATTAGCTGTTGAGAATTCGGTAAACTTTTACAGATTTCTGTAAAAAAATCTAAGTGTGTACTAATTAACATTCTCTGTAATTTGCAACATCATGTTCGAAAACCAAAACGTTGTCCAAGGTAGGGAATTCATCGATACTTGCCGGAACGAACATTCTTTAATATTTTCCAACGACGATGGCTGAATTTGATGATGATGATGTGAACTACCATCTAATGTAGCAAGGCAACTGCCTATAGCACTAGACTGTTTTAGTTAAACGATTTGATCAAGGTTATACTGTGGAAAATATTTCATCATGTTGAAGTGTATCCTGTATGAAGGGCCAAAAAAAGTATTGTGGACCCGTAAGCAGATAAACTTACGGCCAACCCAAAGCTACAGGGGTCTAAAAATGCCCGCTAGATGGGAATGAGAGCCATCCGTTATTTCACGAAATGTTAACAACAAGAAGTTGGCAGTCCCACTCTTCCTATCCAAATCACTTCACTCGGGTGCTCTGATGGTCCCTCACTTCATCGCAATATATGGTGTTTTATAAATGTATAAAAATTCCGAGAAATTCATATGACTTTTTTACCATAATTTTGAAATCTTCTTACCTTGAAGCTTGTGTGAAAGGCCGATTCAAAGTAAATTTGGAAGCATTCAAGTGATCATAACTCAAGAATCAAACAACATACACGGTTTCAAATGATATACAACAAGTTATTACATTTCGCCGTTTTGAACGAACTGTCGTCCTTTACTTGTGATCGATGCCATCATGATCTGCACAGTCGCTGGTGACACTGTACCGGCGAACTTATTCCACTTTAAACGCAATGGTTGTGCATTTGTCACTTCTTTACCGCATCCTCGAAGTTTTCGCTTGACAATTGTCCAATATTTTTCGATCGTTTGAACTCAGGGTAATTCGGGGGGTTAGGCTTTGGGAAAAAAAATATTTTTTGGCAGATCTTTTTTTGAGGGGGCGCCGGAAAATAAATTGGTCTTGTGTTGCCGAAGGTTAAATCCGCTTTTTCAGACACTCTTTAATGTAAACCTTCGACGTCATTGTGTGAGATGTGATGAAAACCTTGGTTTTAAGGACACAACTGCAGATTCCTTGCCAAATCATTAGTTTTCGAGCAAACTTATCAGCAAAAACAATTTTATACCTAGAAAGGACATCCCCACGACGAGTTTCCAGGTAAAATTTTCGTCCGGGGATTTGTTTATAGTCCATTTAGACATATGTTTCGTCATCCATTAAAATACAGCCATCAAATTTCGTCAAAACTCGTTCGTATAGTAATCGTGCTCGCTTTTTGGCCACTAGATTTTATTTCAGGGAGCGATTCGGATGTTTACTGGCACAAAAACACTTATATCCTTCTCTTGAAAGGATGTTACGCACGGTGGAAAAGTCGTATTTCTTTGCCAAATCACGTATGGAGACACCTGGGTTGCCTTCCACGTACCTCAACACCTTTCTCCTCAGCTCTTTGTTCCTAGTGCCACTTTTAAGATAGATGGGCTGTGCTCAATCCACCCAGAGTATCCTTGACACGTTTGATTACAAGGCACACCGTTGACTTCGGGAATTTAAACACTTTTGCTATTTTTGAGGCAGACCACGAAGGATTCTCTAGATGTTTGTGCAGAATTAATTATCTTTTCCTAAGTTCCATGATCCGTAATTTCGAGATGCGTTGATCAATCGAGAAAAACTTTTCACCAATTTCTTCGTCAATAAAACATCAACAAATGCCTGTGAAACGTTTTTTTGTTCCAACCGGGACACGTGGAGTATTAAACCGTGCGTCCAGATTTACTTTGAATCGAGCTTTAGAAAAGTTGGCTGTAAAATTGCTTGGGGTTATGGACCGTTCTTCACTTATTGTTTCAATTTCCATCTGATGTAGGGTTCAGGTTATCGTCTTCGTGTCTCTGCTTTTGAAGAGCTGAATCTTTTGTTTTTTTTTAACTCAGTAGCGCATATCCCGTCTCATGATGTGTCATGTGGTATTGCTCGCGGTCATGGGATAGAGAAGAGAACAGGAGAAATGAGAGAAGCATTAGTAATTGATAACATACTATGCGCATGAGAGATTTTCATGGTGATATTCTCACCACCTCTTTTAAACATTGATGTGGCACCTATTCACACATGAGATCTGCCGCGACCAAGTCGACAGAACGCACCCATATCCTTTTCCAAACCGAAGGGCAGGGCAACGACGATGGCGGAATTTGTACACAAAATATATACATCTTTTGATTGTAAAATTGCGCAAATACTTCAAGCGCAGATAAAAATTGCAGTTGTTAAACCTCAAATCGATTAGAGTAAAATTTATAGAAATGAATCAAGAAACGATCGAGTTATCCAGTTTTAATTTTTTTCGTTACGGAAGCCACTTTTAAAATTTCTATTTGCTATTCTTGCCTTTCACTTGCTTTATATTTGCGTTTTAGAATACTATAGAGTCCATTTTAATTTCCGATCCGTATTTGAAATTGTACACAACGTTTAAGGTATGCAACGAAGTGAAAACTGAAACTACCGCTGGCTGCTGGTTTGTTTAATAATTTGGAACGGAATGTTAGATAAATTTCCATCAAGCAAACTTTTTATCTGGGAAAATTGAATTGGTCGTCCTGAAAAGGACGGATTTTTAATGGTCCACTTTTTGAATTTAATTCTTCTCAGTCTTTTGCAGAAGTAGGTTATGCCATCCATTGCACGTTGCGCCTTACCAAAATATGGCTGCCAACTGGATCACATACAAACACCTTATTTCGCTCCTCGTGTTTGCGCCCACCGGCTGGCTACAAATACAACACTAGCTTGATTAATCGACTGCCTAGCACACGGCTGCATAACAAATGGCTGCCTAGCCAATGGCTCGAGAGGGGATGAGTGAAACAGTTCTAAACTGATATATGTGATAAGTATGGCGGCCCGGTTCGGGCGCTCGTTTATATTGGTGCAATTTTGGGGGTGACAATTCTTGGGAGAGATCGGTGTTGGGGTGATAGGGGTCGGTGGGGAGTAGTGTTAATCGTTTTAAAAAATTAATGAATGTGGTTTGGGGGGGGGGGTTGTTATTATTGATATTTGTTTGTTATTTGTGGGGTTGCTCGCCACAGCCTTGTGAGCCATCGGCTATCTGGCCAACGGTTGCTTGCCATTGCACCCTCCAGGGTACTTTTCACCGCCAGTAGCCAGTACGATACCGTACTTGCCGCTCTGAACAGTTCCAAGACCGCCGAACGAATGAAACAACTACTACTTCTAAAATGTATCTTTATTTCATTTGTTTTAGTTTTACAATTTCAAGTGAAAGCCAGAGCAAGCCAGGCTTTACAACTTAAAAAATATCTTTTTGTTTTAATGGAGTGGTGTTGCTTTTTTACATGTGGTATGATTTTATCTCTTGAGAGTGTATTGAATTTCAAAAAATTTGATAACCTACCTAGCTACAATAACTTGAACCTAGTTGATAAGCTGTCTGATGATCGGATTGGGCCATCTCAGGCAGGATTCTCTTAACCTTTCCACGATTATACCTATTTTTTCGTCGAGGGTCTGTAGACCAGCCAGACGATGGATCTCGGAATTTTTAAAGTTCTTGTAGGACAGTTCAGAATTATCCGAAGGATACTGTTCTGAACAACCTTTAGTTTCCGATAGTGGCAATTGGCGCAACTCTCCCAGGTTGGCAAATCGTACTCGATCACGGGAAGAATGATTTGTTTATGAACTGCAAGTTTGTTCTTGTTCGATAGAGTGGACTTTTTGTTGATCAGCGGATACAGAGATCTTCTCAAAGTACTGTATTTAGTTGAAGTTTTATAAACATGAGATCGGAACAACAATCATGGTAGACTTTCTCGGTCCAATTAATCGGTGTGTTACAGAGGTGGACTTTGACATCTCCTGGCGAAATAAGTCGAGGTGACTTGGAGTGCGGGAGCAGAATCGTCTGGGATTTAAATGCATTGATACAAATCTTTCAGCAATTGAAATATTCGGATAGAACATTGAGGCCATCCTGAAGTTTTCCAGTCAGAGCACGAATCATTCGATGGCAGTTCCGCCCGTAAACATCGACAAAATACCACCACCCTGCAGGGCCGAAACATCGGACGTGAAGATGTTGAATGGGATAGGGCCTAAGAAGCTACCCTTGGGAACACCAACATCAATATTAAAGGAATCAGAATGCGAATTGTTCATGAAGACCTGGATTGATCTGTCCAAAACATTGTTTTTGATGATCTTAACCAGATAAATCTGGAAGTTGCATCGATGCAGCTTAAACGCCAGACAATCGTGCCAGACATTGAAGGAAGATGTTATGGGTGAAGAAGATGTTATTTTGGTTTGCGAACTCCAGTAAACGGATGAGGATCAAATTTTCGCACAACTTCGATCTGGAGGACATAAGGCTGATGAGGCCGATGAAGCTTTTAGCGCTGGTAAGATCTTTGCCACGCTTGCGAATAGCGATTACTTTGGTTATTGTCCAGTCAGATAGAAAGTAGCCAACCTCCCAACCTCTGTTACAAACCGCTACAAGATGTCGGAAAAAAAAATCAACACTCAAGTTTTTAGATAGATTGTGATACATTTTTTCCAACCTAAACATTGCACTCTTAGCAAGTTTCAATCAAAATTTCATCAATTACCTGCACGATAAAATATTTATTAGCTGCTCTTGTGTCTCATTTTTTCGACTACAGTCCTAAAAACACAGCCTTATGTAAACAAGTCATTGTATAGAGAGTAGGTTTGGTTGAGATCGTGTGGTATGCTTATGTTGACCCTTAGCAATCATAATAATTGAAATGCGTTTTTGTCATTAATGATAACATCAAAAGGAACTCAATCAGTGCCAAATATGTATAATGGTTACAACTCGGAAACTAGTACAACTCGATGCAAATTGGAGAGTTTTTCGGAATGAGAAGGATGAAAAGAAACCGAATAGCGATGTTTCCCGCCATTTTAAAATTTAAATTGGTGGTCATCTGCTTCTGATTTATTTTTTATTTTAAATTATCAACCATAAGAAAACTTGCGGATTGAAAACGATGTGCAGGAGCCAAAAATCTTAGTCCAATGCAACTTTAGAGTTAAATATGGTGACCGTTCGTTTCACAAATAAAAAAATATATGTATTTTAGTTGGTTTGTTTTAGTTTAACGAGTGAAAGCGAATGTACGAAAAATTAAGTTCAATGATTTCTCTACGAATATTCCTTCCTGAGATTAACAGTTTGGATTTTGCTTCCGGAAAAAAATCCCCCGAGGGACATCGTCGTGTTAATTATGACAATCCTTAGTGGCTCATACATTGGAGCAATGTTAACCCTCGACCATATTGTCACAAATCGGTAAAGAATGTCAAGGAAAGCCAACTCATTCATCATGCGTGAATCATTCATCATAACTGAGGAATTCCTAAGGTTGATGTTTTATTCTTCTCATTGAGATCACCATGAAGTCACAATCAGAGATTCCAAGACTGTATAAACTGCAGCGCATTCTTTTTCAACAACTCTCTTCCTACAACGTATGGCCTACCATTAAAGCCATCGTCGTCTGGTTCAGATAGCATAAAACAAGCACCTTCACATCTGGTTGAATTTGAAATGCATAAAAATGTTTCTAACTCAGCCAACAACCGCTGTCAATCGCTTATGTCAACCAATGAAATGATCTCAGAAAATCTACCACCTTGTACCGGTTTCATCCCCGGCAATTTTTATGAATTATTAGCAGCCCACCCCATTCTCTCGTGGATTCAGAAAACCGGTAGCCTTCCAACATCACGAGCATAGAATGGCAGACATGACTTGTTGTATATGTAACTCTTTTTTTTTTTCATGAACTTCCATCAAGCACGGAGCATCGCAACTTTCATACCTAGAACCTACTCATAAAAAGTTGCCTGTAACTGAATGAATTAAATACATGAGTCTGATCAAGCACATGGGCAGCTTTTTTCACTTGTAATACTTCGCTTAGATTCATCTGGACCTTTGGGAGCTGCGATGTTGAAACATGTTTGAAGCCGCATAGTTGTTACTAGTGACACTTGAGCTCTGCTTCTATAAATCCTGCAGCCTGAGAGGTAGTGCGCGACGAATGTGTAATAATTATGAGTGCTAATGATTATTTATGACATCATTATTATTATCGGCGTGAGTAAATTTTAAGTGGAAAAAAGTAGCTTCGGTTGCGAAGACACCCCTTTTCGGTGGTGTGGAGTGAAAGGAGGAGTTGAATGATATATGACGATTAACCATGCGCATCAATGGATCTCCCGAGAGGTGACGTCGATCATCCTTGATGTTGGTTCTGGTCGGTCGTCGTTTCCAGAGCTGAGGCTATTCATAAGGTGAGGGTAATTTATTTTCCATTCGCAGCGAGTGTAGAAAGTGAACACTACAGATGATGACAGTTTTATGTAAATTAGCATAATACTAGGCCCGCTCGGTAGGTAGTTTTCTTTATTCTTATTCTAATGAGGTAATTTATTATGATTTTTTATTAGCACTACGTTAATTGCGGTCTGTTATACTATTGTTCCGATGATTAGGTGGTTGGTGATAATTGATACAAATGCAAGGAAAGGATGGTTCAGAAATATATGTGGAGAGGTGATTTACTGAGAAACGACAATCTTATTTCAGCAACGATATGATAAATCAATGAATAAAACCTATTGAGGGAAAAAGGTAACGCAAAAATGTGGCCGAACGTCGTATATGGCTGGTCGGGAAAAATGGGTTTTCAAGCTGTCTAAGCACAGTTATTGGTGATAATAAGAGCAGAAAATCGCAAATAATGAAGATGCTGATCAATTTCATACAGTTTTAAAAAATAGTAAGAAAGTTATTATCGATTGCAGTTTTAGAAACAACGATGCTTAACTTCACTTAAGCTTGGATTCTTGGATTCCTCAATACCTAAGTTAAACAAGCAACCACATCACCAACCATAGCTGACATAGAAGAATCACCACGCGCTGGCACCGGGACTAGACAGTCGGCATTATCGTGGAGCAACGACGGACATATGGCGTAAGCAGCCGATATTGGAGACCCATCGTGTCGAAGTTTTAGGGACCAAGCTAGGGCTCTACGATGTATCCAATAAACTAATAAACACTTTCTAGTTTAGGCCACCAATAGTGATTTAGTTATTTAGAAAAAAATCCGAATTCTTAAGTTAATGAAATAACGTCTATATTCATTAGAAGTCAGTAGCTAATTTGCGTATGTTAGGAAGTATGTTGAAGTAGCTATTTTCAAAACGTTCTTTAACATTTGATAACTTTTTGGTTTTGTGTAAAATTTTTGTCAGATTCTGTGCCAGCACAAATGTTTCCTCGCGAAACCACGAATTCGATAGATGAGATCAGCCAACCTTTTTCAATGGTAGAACTCTCGCACTCTTTCGTGTGGCAATACGGCTCCAGGGGCTGATAGAATCAAGTTCAACTTGCTTAAGAACCTTCCAGAACCTTTAATCAGTTTCTGGCTCTCAACATTGTACCGGATGACTGAAGACGGGTGAGAGTTATTGCCATTCAAAAATCTGGTAAGCCCGCGTCCGACCACAACTCCTATCGACCCATCGCGATGTTATCTTGTATTCGAAAGTTGTTGGAGAAAATGATCCTCTTCCGCCTGGACAAATGGGTTGAGACGAATAACCTACTTTCAGATACTCAATATGGTTTCCGTATGGGTAAGGGAACGAACGACTGCCTCGTGTTGCTTTCCACAGAGATTCAGATAGCTTTTGCTAAAAAAGAGCAAATGGCTTCTGTTTTCTTGGATATCAAGGGGGTTTTTGATTCAGTATCTGTTGAAGTTCTCTCAGATAAACTCCACGCTTGTGGTTTTTCACCAATAATGAACAATTTTTTGTACAATTTGCTGTCAGAGAAACATATGAGCTTTTCTCATGGAACCTCTACAGCTTCTCGATTTAGCTACATGGGTCTCCCCCAGGGATCATGTTTAAGCCCCCTATTGTATAATTTTTATGTCAAAGACATTGACGGTTGTCTGAGTGAGAATTGTACGTTGAGACAACTTGCAGATGACGGTGTAGTGTCTGTCACGGGACCCAATAGGGTCGATCTGCAAGGACCCTTACAGGATACCTTAGACAATTTGTCTACTTGGGCTCTAGAGCTAGATAACGAATTCTCTACGGAGAAAACTGAGTTGGTAGTTTTTTCTAAGAAGCATAACCCAGCACAACCGAAGCTTCAAATTTTGGGTACACCGATAACTCATTCTATGTCATTTAAATATCTTGGGGTCTGGTTCGATTCAAAGTGCACCTGGAGATCCCACATTGAGTATCTGAAGCGAAAGTGCCAACAAAGGATCAACTTTCTCTGCACAATTACCGGGACCTGGTGGGGAGCGCATCCGCAAGATCTTCTAACGTTGTACCGGACAACGATTTTGTCGGTTATGGAATACGGTAGTTTTTGTTTTCAGTCAGCGGCTCGGTCGCACATCATCAAACTGGAACGTATTCAGTATCGGTGTCTTCGTATCGCGTTAGGTTGTATGCACTCGACTCACACCATGAGTCTTGAAGTGCTGGCTGGCATGTTGCCACTCTCGGATCGGTTTTCAGAATTATCTCTCCGGCTCCTCACCAGGTGTGAAGTTATGAACCCCCAGGTGATCGAAAATTTTGAGAAGCTCCTTGAGTTGAATCCTCAAACCCGCTTCATGACTTTGTACCATTTATACATAACACAGGATGTCAGCCATTCGCTGAATATTCCCAATCGTGTTTGCTTCTCCAACTTCGGAAATTCGGTTCATTTTGATTTATCCATGAAACAGGAGCTTCGTGGAATCCCAGAGCATCATCGTCCTATGATTGCTCCGGTATTATTTGCTGCAAAGTTTGGCCAAAACGTTTTTCACTGACGGGTCTTTGATAGAGGACTCCGCTGGCTTTGGTGTATACAATGAAAATTATAGCGTTGCTCGTAAACTTCAAGCACCTTGTTCTGTTTTTGTCGCGGAATTGGCAGCAATTCATTTTTCTTTAGAAATTGTTGCCTCACTAACACCGGATCAATACTTCATTTTCACGGATAGTCTTAGTTCTATAGAGGCTATTCGCTCTTTGAGGCCGGTAAAGCACACCTCTAATTTTCTTATGAAAATACGAGGTCTTCTAAGTGCTTTATCTTCACGTTCTTTTATTATCACCATTGTATTAGTCCCTTCTCATTGTTCAATTCCTGACAATGAGAAAGCGGACTCGCTTGCAAGGGTGGGCGCTATGGAAGGCGATATTTATGACCGACAAATCGCCTTCAACGAATTTTTCTATATTTATCGTCAGATATCACTCGATAGCTGGCAGTATAAATGGAGTAAAGGAGATTTGGGGCGATGGCTATACTCTATCACTCCTAAGGTGTCTAAGAAATGTTGGTTCAGGGGATCATTCGTGTGATGTCTCGCCTCATGTCCAATCATTATTCTTTAAACACTCATTTGTTCCGTGTTGGGCTGGGAGACAGCAAGCTCTGTGAATGTGGACAAGGTAACCAGGACGCAGATCACATTATTTGGTTTTGTGCTGAGCATCGTGGAGTCAGATCTGAGCTTTATGATTCCCTTCGAGCTCGAGGTCGACAACCCAATGTACCGATTCGAGACATTTTGGCTGCACGCGATCTGGAATTTATGAAACTCATTTATGTGTTTTTGACTAACATTAGCCTTAGATTGTAGTTTGATTAACTTTCTTGTTTAGGTTAAATTTTTGAGGATTGTGTGCATCGGTGTGTGATTGTGGTTGTGTGTGTGAGTGTTGTGTGTGTGTGTGTGTGTGTGTGTGTGTGTGTGTGTGTGTGTGTGCGCGCGCGTCTGTGTGTGTGTGTGTGTGTGTGTGTGTGTGTGTGTGTGAGTGAGTGATTTTTTTTTAATTGAAAACGTTCAATTAAAAAATTGTAATTTGAAATTCTAGATATAAGAAAACCATTGTTCCTCATGCTTTGTTTAAAATTTCCCCACCGCAATTTTTCCATCCATAAAATTGTAATTCCTATTAACCTCGAGACAGCCGCGAGTAATCGGTTCCACCCCTTAACCTTAGTTCTAAGATAACTGATGTATATAAACATGGCTAAACTTGGCTCTGTTAAGTTGATTCGATTGAGCCTGTACAAATAAATGAATTCATAAAAAAAATAACTTTTTGACACATTTGTGTGTGTGTGTGTGTGTGTGTGTGTGTGTGTGTGTGTGTGTGTGTGTGTGTGTGTGTGTGTGTGTGTGTGTGTGTGTGTGTGTGTGTGTGTGTGTGTGTGTGTGTGTGTGTGTGTGTCTTTACAATCAATCTCCCTCTGACCGGCAGTGGTTTTATAGAAGTGACTTGTCTGCATTTCTTCAGTAATTTATATGTGATTACTATTGGCAAACATTTTTAGCCCTAGAGATTGAAGGTAACAGCTCAATTTAAAATCCAACGACCCATTTCATGAATGCCTGTTCATACACGTACATTCTGAGGTCATCTGCATATACAATAAGCCCCACATGCAAATCTTCACACATCAAATGGATATGTGAAGAGTTTTCACACTTCCAGAATCAAAAATGGAAATTCTTGATCCTGGCGTGTATATAGTTAAGGTACATTTTTGATAATATAAACCGACCACACCAATGTTCCTTATCTGATGCTGGAAAGCTCGTCCGGATGCGGGATTGAGATTTCCGGCATCAGATTGCATCTTCACACCACAGTACATCATTCTCTAACACTACCAGAGTGATCTAAAGCTCGATTCAAAGTAAATCCTGACGGATGGTTTAATACACTTCCGCGTCCCTGGTGGTTGGAACACAAAACGTTACAAGGATACTCTGAGTGTGGATAGAGCACAGCGCATCTATCATAAAAGTGGCACTAGGGACAAAGAGCTGAGGAGAAAGGTGTGGAGGTACGTGGAAGGCAACCCAGGTGTCTCCATACGTGATTTGGCAAAGATATACGATTCCAACTTTTCCACCGTGCGTAAGATCCTTTCAAGAGAAGGATATAAGTCTTTTTGTACCAGTAAACATTCGAATAGCTCCCTGAAACCGAATCGCTCTCTGGCCAAAAAGCGAGCACGATTACTATACGAACGAGTTTTGACGAAATTTGATGGCTGTATTTTAATGGATGACGAAACATATGTCAAAATGGATTATAAACAAATTCCTGGACGAAAATTTTCCTGGAAACTGGTCGTGGGGATGTCCCTTCCAGGTATAAATTTGTTTTTGCTCGGAAACTAATGATTTGGCAAGGAATCTGCAGTTGTGGCCTTAAAACCAAGGTTTTCATCACATCTCACACAATGACGTCGAAGATTTACATTAAAGAGTGTCTGAAAAAGCTGATTTTACTCTTTATTCGGCAACACAAGACCAACGTTATGTTTTGGCCGGATCTAGCCAGCTGCCACTACTCTAAGGAGGTACTAGAATGGTATGCTGCAAACGCAGTTAATTTCGTCACCAAAGAGATTAACCCTCCGAATTGCCCTGAGTTCAGACCGATCGAAAAATATTGGGCAATTGTCAAGCGTAAACTTCGAAGATAAGGTAAAGAAGTGACAAATACACCACAAATGCGTTTAAAGAGGAATAAGTTCGCCGGTACAGTGTCACCAGCGACTGTGCAGATCATGATGGCATCGATCACAAGTAAAGTGCGACAGTTCGTTCAAAACGGTGAAATGTAATTACTTGTTGTGTATCGTTTGAAAGCTGACACTCTTTTGTTTGATGTTTTGATCAACCGTGTAATTATGTTGTTTAATTCTTGAGTTATGATCACTTGAATGCGTCCAAATTTACTTTGAATCGAGCTTTATCACCAAGAATGTTCTGAAACCACCTACCAAGCAGTACTACAAGACATATTAATATGCAGTTCAAATTAGACAAGAATAAGATAGTAAAATTACACTGGTCGACGGAGATTTTTACTGCAAAGCTGGCAATGTGTGCCATAATCCGTAGAAAGAGTTCTCATTTTACTCGCAATGACAGCATTAGACTCTCTTATTTGGAGTAAATCACTCGATAGCTTGCTTTACGATAGATGCTGTTTATTTGTAGATGCCTATTGTTCATGGAGCATTTTCGGATCAAGAAATCCGGAACCTATTACGGAGTAGCCACATGAACTTCCGGAACCTGTCTTTCAATCTGCTTGGATATTCAACATGATGCTGATCTGGTTACGGTATCAATAATCTTGTTGCATACTCGAAAATATTTAGCAGTTAAGAAGTTATGTTAGTTAGTTTTGGTGACGATTTTTGGAGATGGCACACTCATAAATGAATGGCATACATTCGATCGGCAGCTTCGTTTGATAAATCCGCGTTGATTTTAAAAGTTACCATCTGATTCTAACATTGGCCGTTCTACGCTTCAGGTAGGCCATCTTTTTGGAATGAGTAAAAATTTACTTGTTTTACTTACGAAAAAATGAAGAAACCAATATTTAAAACGCCACTGGAATTGTTATCTGACTTATTTAACATATGTAAGAAAGAGCTGCAGCTCATTTTTTAAATAAATCAGCTATACGATGAATTGCATTGTTGGAAAATTAAAGTCTTCAAATCACTGCAAGAGTGGTATGCCCATCAACGGTAGCATTTTCTAAGAGAAATTTGTAAAAAATCAACCTTTTTAGTTCTGTATTGCTCTTTCAGTTTTCTTTTAATATTACTCACATGATAAATATACAATGTTATTGATTGTTGGCAATACATTTTATATAGAAGAAAAGGATTAGTAATCTCCATTAAATTCCTCTACCGTTTTGCTTATCTTTGACAGATACACATATTTTGTCTACAATGTGCAAACTGATTCGTTGTTTTGCTCTATTACTTGAATAAGGTTTGTTCTGATTATTCCATGTTTGTTTATATCTGGGACAGTAAGTCGACCAAAACATTCTAATAATCATACAAAGAACCCGATAACCAACCTTCACCTTATTTCATTCAAACATGCCCAAATCCAGTTCTACAGGCTTGCGATACTCATCGTCACATCGTTAATCATAATCATAATCAATAAAGATATCAAAGCGACAATGCAAATGAAAACATCCGCGCGGGCGCAATGCCAGTCAGTGAACATGCAGCCTTACCTCGACTGGTTTTGCCAGATCGATCTTCTCCGTCATTCTGGTATTCTTGCTGTCTTCATTCCTCCTAATACCCTTCCCTCCTCGACCAAAATAAACAACAGGATATATTTTTCTTTCATTCTACAGCAGCATCATTAGACTCGCCGTGCTTTGGCTTGGACCATAGCCGACAAAAATCTCATGATGAATGGATAATGATGACTTCCTTATGGTTCTTGATAGCGAGGCAAAATTTCATTCATGCTTATGACGTGGCGTGAAAGCAGACTTCAATTCGAAACTACAGTAACTGTCAGACACCGGCACTACCGGGACACATTTGGATAGAAGGGTGCTTCCTATCTTCGAAGCATGAATGAAGCTCGTTCTCTGGTGTTGTCCATCACCGATGGGCGCGATGTTCAGAACAACAATTCACCAGACATCGTCCGTCTGCAGTGGTGTATCATCAAGGCGCGATTATCCGAATACCTTTGGCGGCTACATGACTTGCAAGCCCTTTTTACGGACATTTCCCCTGAAAACTCGCGCTTTAATCGCAGTTTGATGCTCTTTAAAAGATTATTTCATTACGAGTCATTTTTTTTGCTACCATCCAATGCCAAACTCGGAGGACAGAGATGCCGATAGCAGTGTTCGGAACTGTTCAATATCCATCCCGTAATTTTGTCGGTCAGGTGCTGGTTGTTTGTTAAAATGGAAAAATCAGCTAGCCTGAAGCGCAAATGAGATTTGCATTTTTTTTTTTTTCGATGTTGTTTTTGCTCAAGTGCCGACAGTCGTCCATCTGACGATGGTGTTATTGTAATAGGATTTCAGGCAGAAGGCGGTGAATGGAAATCCACCGTAAATCGCCGATCCTACATCCAACGTCGATGACGACGTTGGCGTGTGCGCCTGTAGAGAGAAGGCACGTGACTTGCTCTCATTAGCGATGATGTTACATGATATGGCAGCATTGATTTTCCGTGTAACGATGAGTTCGAAATAAATGTTAATCTGCAGCTTGCGTTAAAAAGATTTGATTGAATAAAATTTGAGCAGGAAATCAGCATCACCCACACTAAATTTCGTTTTCACATAAATTTAGAAGGATCATCCAGAGCATACATCCAGAAGGAACGTCAATTTCACAGTTGAAATGCTTCTACCTTTTTTTCATTTTCTTTTTTTTCTTGACATTTTGAACTTACTGCTTATCAATATAAGTTGTTTTGTTCGGATAAATAAAATATTTGACTATCACATACAAGTTGGCCAGATGAAATTCAAACTACGTGATAATGTGTGTTATTTATAATATCCCATTTTTTGCGCAATTTTAAATTTGAACATGAATAGCTTCTTCAATTGAATAGGGCAATCACTACAATGGTGGAAATTTATTTAAGGACAGTTAAATTCACTTGTCAGTGCAGAACTACGCTCGCAGTGCAGAACTACAGGAATTGGAAGGTAATTTATCTGGATTCAAATTGAGGCATAGAATGAATCAATATCAATATTTATCATTTCACAGTGTGATTCACGATAAAGCCTATGTTGTTGCTCCACTATAATGAATGTTCAGACAAAAAATTATCTTATATTTTGGAAAACTTAAAAACAATTGAATAGGCAGAAATATTTATTAAAACAGAAATTCATTGTGTTACACCATTGAGCAATGTCAACATTTAACAACAAAAAGTCACTGATCCGTGTTCCTTGCTTTTTCTCTAAGGGGGGGGGGGGGGTATAAGCGGCAGCTATCTATGGCAGCGATAACCCTTGTAATCGGAGTGGACGTGGGGGGCCTATTGTCGCCTTGGGGGTGGGTTTTCTTTTTTTTTGTCGGCGAGCCTTTTTCAGGTCCAGGGGGCCCGACGGGGTGAAAGGTGGTGTGATGGTGCGGGGGGGGAGAGACAACGAAAAAATACGGTCTCGTGCTGCGTGGTGCAAAGTAAGAATACGGACTTGGGTAACCGGCACTGACTACTGACATTAATGGAAGTAGGTGGAAAAAAAAAACAAAGAAAGAAAACCAAGATGTAGCCTGGGACAAAATTTAAATTCCAGTTCCCTAATGATTTTCGGAAGCCTTTTGGACCCTGTAATAACTGTGCAAAATTTCAGCTCGATTGGTGAAACTATATTTTAGCGCTAGTGGTTTTAATTTTACATAGGATTTTCCATGGGAAAACTTACTTTTACAGATAAAAATCTGGCAAGGTGATCCATTGTCCTTGAAAAATAAATCAATACAACCACTTCCTGGGAAATTTTTCAAGAAAACTTTTCTTCGAAGACTGCAAAGCGATCCGACGCTTGTGGAAAAAGTTATTAAGCTGAAACTGAGTGCTATCCAATCGAACGGTTCATTGAATTGTTTTCTCTTGCAGCTGCGCGAAGGAACCACTGTGTTTTGTTTATGTTCACTCAGCATGGAGGAACTGTGCTGCTAGAAAAAACAGTCCAATGAGCCGTTCGATTGGATAGCAATAAGTTTCAGCTTAATAACTTTTTCCACAAGCGTCGGATCGCTTTGCGGTCTTCTAAAAAAAAGTTTCTTTGAAAAATTTCCCAGCAAGCTAAGGGATTGATTTATTTTTAGAGGACAACGGGTCACCTCGCCAGATATTTCTTTGAAAAGGTAAGTTTTCTCATATAAAATACTATGGAAAATTAAAACTGCGAGCGCTAAAATATAGTTTCACCGATCGAGTTGAAATTTTGCACAGTTATTATAGGAACCAAAAGGCTCCCAAAAATCAATAGGGAACGAAATTAATTATGTTTCATATATCCGTGTCCCAGGCTATTGCACAGGTGAAACGGGAATCTTATTGGTACGATAGCGCAAACATTATCACGCATACGGTATGTTGGTTTTTGCAACGGAGCAATTCCCATGTGTATGCAAATTAATCCAGACATCTTCAAATAACTGTAACGTTTGAAATATTGTACGTAGGAGTCAAAAACTTCACTAAAGTATAGCTGTTTACATTTTTAGTGTTTAAGGAGCTATTCATAAACCAGGTAGACTTTTCTGTGGGAGAGGAGGTCTGACCAAAGTTTACGTTTCAAACAAAATTTCAAAAAAATGTATGGAGAAATGTGTACGAGGGGGGGGTGGAGGGGGTCTCAGAATTTCAAGAATGAGTCTATGTGATTTATGAACAGGCCCTAGGATGGCGACGAATGAAAAGCTGATACGCGAGTGGATTTTCTAAGGATTTTAGGCAAATCCTGACTTATCAATATGAGAACTTGAAAAAAATAGAAAGAAATTTCCTACATTTCGATTTCCGGTCTGGTCTAGGAATTTTTCGTTAAGGAAAATATCTCGACTCTCTGGACATAGCGTATGTTGTACTTGCCGAACAATCATACTAATACAAAAATGGTAATTGGCATCGAAAGCTCTGAATTAATCACTGTGGAAGTGCATTTAGAACACTAAATTGAGACCAAACAATAAGCTAATTGTGAAAGCAATAAGCTTGAAATGCTATAAAGAGAGAACTGTTCACGGTGTGCTCAAATCATTTTCGGAACGTTTGATGGTCGAGAGGAAACCAAAAAGTGATAAAAACAATGGACCGTCATGGACCGAAAGGTTTTTTATATTTAAAGAAAACCCGAATCACTCTGTTTGAACGGTGCATCGTAAAATTGGAATGTCACCTGGTTTTGTCCAAAAATCAAAACAGCGTTTGGGGCTGAAGTCGTATAGAGTAAAACAATTCCAAATCACAACGAAAAACAGAACATGACAGAAAAATCACAGGCTGGACGATTGTACTACGAATATTTGACGAAATTTTCATGCGTCGATGTGGACAATGAAACTTATGTCCTGGATGATTTCAAGCAGCTTTCGGGGCGGGTTTTTGATTTTGTTGTGGCCCAAAATGCTACAGCTGAGCATTTCAGGACGAAGAAGGCATCAACATTTCCCGAAAATACCTTGTTTGGTAAGAAATTTGGTTGCTAGCCAGAAAAAGTATATCTTTTTCAGTACAGGCATAATCAACAAGGTGATTTACCAAAAAGAGTGCCTACAGAAGCATTTGCTACCCTTCATAAAAATCCACAAATAAAACCTTTTTTTCTGGCCCGATGGCATCATGCCAGTATGCGAGAACTGTAATGCAAATCAAGTGAATGTTGTACCAAAAATCGCAAATTCACCAAATTGTCCTGAGTTACGTGCAATCGAGAGAAATTGAGCTCTGATAAAGCGGAAGCTGAAAAGAAACAAGGAATCATCATTCGTTTTTTTTTCCTCTGTTCGCGACATAAACCACTGCGACCAATAATTGGATCTATTGTAGTATATCCCGTATCCTTTGTTTAGTGCGTGTCGAGTTACTTCATAACTTTTGAGAAATGATGAAGTATTCGGTGTTGTTACAGTTGTCATTGTTTGTTTTGTTGGCAATGAATCGACATCTATTGAAAGCCTCCGCTATTTAAAACCCTTTGAGGAGTGAGAGCTCTCTTCAAAGGCGCGCCCCTTTATCAGTCAAAGTCAGATTCATTGCATTGCAAACAAAACAAACAATGACTCCGATACTAGCCATGGATCAGAACCCTCTTGATAACCGATTCAAACTATAGAACATCAAAGAGAAAATGAGAATTCACATAAATGAAGACTAACCATGTTTTCCTTATTCCAAGCTCATTCTCGGCGACACAATCCGAGTATTGTCACTTTTCACAAGACATAAAATGTAATAATGACTAAGATACATTCAGTAGCAAAAAAAAAACCGAGCAAAATTTTGCTTCTAAAAAACGCCATGTTCAACCTTCTGTAACTTTGTCATTTATCAATATTTTTGGCTGAAAATTTTACAAAACTGACAAAAGTGTATGTTTCTTTGACTACAAAAAAAATGTTCCCTAGTTTGAATTAATTCGGACTAGGGTTCGGTGGTACATCTGATACCCAGTAACACACCACGAAAAGGTGATCTACCAGCGTAACGGGTCATCATCATTCGTTATTGGATGATCGACGCGTTCAGATGTGTAAATACCATTCTCGTGATTAAAAAAGCGCTTTTCGAGTTTTTCGCCCACCTGCATACTCCACGAAGATGGAGATAGAAGAGACGCCACCTCAAGTGGCTGGCAAGTCTGCTAGAAAAGGCAACCGGGAACACTGCATCGACGCTGACGTTAATCAGCAATCATTGAGTAGCAACGCTTTTCGCACGCTAGCTAACGAATCCCAACCGATTGTCTCCACTTTGAAAAGTACCTGGTCAACCAAGCAATCACCCCTGGTTGGAAAAAACAAGATCGCCTGGTTCGGTACAAGGATCCACTGCACCTCTACTGACGACTACATTAAAGTGCGTAACTTCCTCGATGAACAGGGTTTCGAGTACTACACGCACGATAAGCCATCCGTTCGGCCCTACCGGGTGGTTATATGAGGTCTTCCACTGGTGGCACCCGAAATCCTTCTCAATCTTCTGAAAGACGAATTGGGAGGCGTACCAAAATAAGCGCATGAACGTAACGCGGAACTGTCACCTAAGGAGAAGGTGCAACAACTACGCACAGTGGAACGAACCTATTAAAATCACGCGTTTTTTTAATAGCTGGAAAATGTGCAATTTTACAAGGGTAGTCTCTCTGGAGAAGTTTATTATCATAAAATAGGCTATCTTTTTGTACCATTGAGTGATAATGATCAGTATAGGGAAAATTTTTTTTGAAAATTTTAATTTATTTTTTATTTTTTATTTTTTTTTTTTATTTTTGGTATTTAAGTTTTTTTTGTGTCTGCGAGCAGTTAAATATACCAACCGAAATACGACTTACTAGGATTTAGCGACTCCAACCGGGTCTGTAAATGAGGCAGCACTAGTGTACCGGTTGGTCGTGGTCACTCACCACTACCTATGTGGAACGCGGAGACGTGGGAGAGAGTTTGTCGGGATAGAGTAGGGAGTAGAATATAAGATTGAAAGGTAAATATTAAAAACTAGGTCAGTAGGTCAAACAGTGTGCAAAATAGCAATCGAAGCGATCAGTCGACCGGAGGCGAACTCCGTGAAGTTTCTGTTTAGTTTTAAGAATAAATGTAGTCTAGTTTATTAAATAAATGTGTGTTTTATAGTGAATAGGGTTGTGTTTTAGAAGATAATAAATGTACTGTTGTGAATGTGGACTATATGTGTGGATATTTATGCGATGAAAGGTCCTTTGACGACAACAAATAGTACAGACAAAAGGTACGTTCACCAGGCAGTGGAACAACATAAATAGTGGTTGGGAGATTCCCCAACATAATTTGGTCCTTCGAGCCGGATCTCTACTGCCGGTGGACTAGTGATCGGTCGGATTTCGACGATTCGGCCAAGGAAAAGGCAAATTGCGCTTCCGAACGAGCTGCAATACGCCAGCCTCATACAGCACAAAGGACTTGTCGCCATTCGAAAGGGTTTCAAAGGATTTGATCGCCATCGTATCAAGTGAATAAGTCACTAAACAACAAAGGAGCCATCAACAACCCAATTGCAATATCGCCATCGTGTGCTGTGAGGAAGGAGAACACTTTGCAACATATTGTCGTGGATTCAGACCTGAACTAAGGCTGGGGATAATTTTGGAGATAGTAGACAACCAGAGCGTTGTTCTACTACCATTCAGGTACGTAAGAACAAGTATATGTCCGCCGAAGTGTTCAATACTGTTTACTAACGTTCATCTTCGATTGTGTTGCTTCTCCATTCATCGTCATTGAGTACGTGGTCATCAAAGTGGTGAATCAGTTCGCGAAGAACTTGGTTTCGGGCACCATTTGATTTCGTTGTTGGATGAGGACGGTCAATGCGATTTGACACTGCTGTGACGGGACGTGTAGGCGATTTAGCTACGCGATAGCTTTCGTGCTTGGGCACCGCGCAACGGTAATCGTGGCCAGGTAAATACCAAAATTACAGTATATGCCCAGCCGAAGCTGGATTTTATTGATACCTCACTAAATAAAAACAACCTTTTGATGCAATTTGGACTGCCTGAGTTACGCTTCATTTACGAACGCAAGCCCTGAGGTTCTGTTAGTTTTCGGACTTTATTTTATCTGAGCACCGTGACTATCTGCGCCATCTTTAGTTCTCCAGGTGAGAATAAGTATATGTCCTGCCGAAGCAGGCCATCTTGTGATGCTACATTTGATTTCCTTCTCGTTGCACTGACTGATAACCGAACGATGATCAACCTGTTCGCTACCGTACATTGAGGCAACTTTGATAGCGCTTCATTTTGGAATCTTGCAACTGATTAATAACAACGAGATCTACTTGTGCGCTACCGTATATTGTCGTACTTTGTTACATTCTGGAATTTGAAACATTTTGAATTTGGCTGCTGGAACAAGCTGTTGTTTTATCTGGTAAGACGAACAGTATATGTTCAGCCGAAGCTCCAATACTGCATACTACATTCGCTCTTTCACTTTCACGATTCACTGGCTCGAATTTGAATCTGAGGTTACGGATTTCCGTTAAAACTGAACGACTTTGGAATTGCTGCCTGCTTCTGGCTTCGTAGCACCGCTGTTTCTTCTCCCAGGTGAGTTGAACAGTATATGTTCAGCCGAAGTAGACAAATTAGAGTACTACATTGCCGATTCCTTTTCGATTCTCGGATTTCCCAACGTTTCGTCAAACTTGAGAGGAGCAACGTTTCGTAGTGACAACCGCACTAACATCTAGCAACTGACTGGCTCTAAGTTCTTCGTATCAGCACCACGATTCCGCCACCTGCAATCATGTCGACGAGAACTACAAGGTTTGCCGACTCCTTGAAGGCCTTGAACTCAAAACTCAAGGGCCTAAGGGCATCTTTGAACAATATAAGTCAGTTTGTTAGGTATTATAAGGAGGGTTCAACAGCAAGTCAGGTCACTGTTCGCCTAGAAAGATTAGATTTATTGTGGAATCAAATAAGCGAAACTGTTTGGGAGATCGAAGCTCATGATGACTACGAAGATTCGGAAGATATCCAGAAGGAGCAGTTGGAGTACGAAAACAGCTACTACGATGCCAAATCCTTTTTGATGGATAAGGCTCAAGGATTTCAAGTTGAAGCTGCTCTGAACCAATCAACACGAGGTTCTGACGCTGCCAGTGTTCATAGCACAATGGATCGTGTTCGTTTGCCGCAAATTAAGCTCCAGACTTTCGACGGAAATATCGATGACTGGCTTAGTTTCAGGGATCTCTACTCTTCCCTGATTCACGAGAAGGCAGATCTTCCGGAAGTGGAAAAATTCCACTACCTCAGGGGCTGCTTAACCGGTGAAGCTAAGGC
Organism: Aedes koreicus; assembly: GCA_024533555.2. Lineage (NCBI taxonomy): Eukaryota > Metazoa > Arthropoda > Insecta > Diptera > Culicidae > Aedes > Aedes koreicus. The sequence goes on from JAHHFK020004517.1 coordinate 114,052, forward strand.
CCTAGTGGAGCCACTGAAGATCACCAGCAATAACTACATGATTGCTTGGGAGTCGTTGCTAAAACGCTATAACAATAGCAAGCTGCTGAAGAGGAAGCAGGTGCAAGCGCTGACCGAATTGCCTTCACTGACCAAGGAATCGGTTACAGATCTCCACAGATTGGCTGATGGATTCGATCGTGCGGTTCAAATATTGGATCAAATCATCGAACCAGCCGAATACAAGGACCTGTTACTAGTGGAACTGCTAAGTTCTCGTTTGGATCCGGTCACTCGACGTGGCTGGGAAGAATACTCGTCCGCTAAGGAGCATGACACGCTGAAGGACCTGCAGGAGTTCCTTCAGCGAAGAATTCGAATCCTCGAATCTTTACCAGCGAAGATGGACTCAAGGAATGAAGGCAAACCATCCAGAGGGAAGCAGTATTCATCGAAGGTCAGCCACAGCGCCGTACAATGGAATACTGGGAAGTGCCCATCGTGTACAGAGATCCACGGACTACACACCTGTCCAGCCTTCCTCAAAATGTCGCTTTCCAGCAAGGAGGCCTTTCTACGAGCACAATCTCTCTGCCGGAATTGTTTCAAACGAGGACATCTAGCTCGCAATTGCTTATCGAAGTACTCGTGTCGTAACTGTAACAATCGTCACCACACGCTGCTGTGCTTCAAAGGCGAAGGAAGAAGCAGTAAGAACGGATCACCGGAGAAGCCCAATCCGCGAAGGAATGGCAACAAGAGCGACTCGAGTTCCAATTCCGAGGCGCAGAATCCATCGACTGAAACGACGTCGTCAAATACGGCACACCGCTCCACATCGCATGTTCTTTTGGCTACAGCTGTTGTTGTGATCGAGGACAACCAGGGTTCTCGCTATCCAGCTCGCGCACTCTTGGATTCTGGGTCAGAGTGTAACTTCATCTCTGAGGGTCTGAGTCAGCTAATGCAGGTCGCCAGCCAGAAGGTGGATATTTCAATAGCGGGGATCGGACAAACTGGAACGAGGGTCACACGAAGGATTCAAGCTGTTCTGAAATCTCGAGTTTCAGAATACTCTCGGCCAATGGAGTTTCTCGTTTTACCAAAGGTCACGGCCTGTCTACCCACCGCAAGTGTTCAGGCAAATGGGTGGAACATACCGTTAGATGTCGAATTGGCAGATCCTGAATTCTTTCGTCCAAGAAAGGTCGACTTAGTGCTGGGAATCCAAGCCTTCTTCAGCTTCTTCCCATCCGGAAGGAAGATTCCATTGGGACGCGGTGTACCGGTACTCACCGAGTCCGTTTTCGGGTGGATAGTGACAGGCGAGGTCGCGGCATCTGGTAAAGGTACAGGCTACACATGCAATATGTCGGTAGCAACAAATCTGGAGGAGTTAATGGCACGTTTTTGGTCCTGCGAGGAAGTGGGAGCCGTCAGCAAACTATCTCCGGACGAGACGCGTGTTGAAGAACAATTCAAGCGCATGGTAAAGCGAGAGTTGAATGGACGTTATACCGTTACTCTCCCCAAAAACGAGCAACTTATCGCGGAACTTGGTGAATCACGAGACATTGCATTGAGACGTCTTGGAACTGTTCAGCGAAGATTGGCACGGGATCCAGATCTTCAAAAGCAATACTTCGACTTCATGACCGAATATCTCGAGCTTGGGCATATGAAGCTAGTGAGCCGCGTCGAGGAAGAGACAGTCAAACGGTGTTTCCTGCCGCATCATCCTGTGATTAAGGAGTCAAGCACCACGACCAAGGTGAGGGTGGTCTTCGATGCCTCCTGCAAGACGTCCTCTGGAATATCACTTAATGATGCACTCTACGCTGGTCCTGTAGTACAGCAGGATCTACGGTCGATCGTTCTCCGTAGTCGTACACGTCAGGTGATGGTTGTAGCCGACGTCGAAAAAATGTTCCGACAAATTTGGATCAATGCTATAGACACTCCTCTTCAATGCGTGTTGTGGATAGGACCCGATGGCGCCACAGAAGCATATGAGCTGCTTACGGTGACCTATGGTACCAAATCGGCACCATTTCTAGCAACTCGAACGTTGAAGCAGCTGGCAATCGACGAACGAGAGCAGTTTCCTTTGGCAGCGCCGGCGATCCAAGAAGACGTATATATGGACGACGTTATATCAGGTGCGGATGACGTTGAATCTGCGGTCGAACTGAGACGACAAATCGATGCGATGATGAACAGCGGTGGATTCAATTTGCGGAAATGGGCGTCGAACTGTCCCTCTGTTCTAGAAGGCATTCCGGCAAGAAATTTAGCGCTTCCAGACTCTGACGGGATCAACTGGGATCAGGATGCGGAAGTAACGACGTTGGGTTTGACCTGGCTTCCCAACGTAGATTGTTTCAAGTACTCAATTAAGATTCCCCCAATAACGAATGAGCTTATATTGACTAAGCGGCTAGTTCTCGGCTTCATTGCAAGACTTTTCGATCCACTAGGGCTGATTGGTGCGACGATCACAGCGGCAAAAATTCTCATGCAACGACTTTGGAGCTTAAAGGATGGAAACGGGCATACCTTGCAGTGGGATGATCCGATACCTGCAACGGTGGGTGAGGAATGGCGGACGTTCCACGACCAAATCCATTTTCTACAAGAGGTACGGATTCAACGATGTGTTATAGCTCCCAAGGCGATATGCGTAGAGTACCACTGCTTCGCAGATGCATCAACGTTGGCATATGGCGTAACCATTTACGTTCGAAGTGAACGGGAGGACGGTTCGGTGACGGTGCACCTTCTGACATCGAAATCGAAGGTAGCACCTCTCAAGGTGCAATCGCTTCCACGGTTGGAGCTCTGTGGTGCACTACTGGCATCTCAATTATGGGAGAAGGTAGCGGAATCGTTGAAGACAGACGACAGAGTTTACTTCTGGTCGGATTCCACATGCGTTCTTCATTGGATTCGCTCTGCTCCAGGAACGTGGACCACTTTCGTGGCTAACAGGGTGGCAAAAATTCAAGCTCTGACAGAGGGAAACGATTGGAGGCATGTGCCGGGAAAGACCAATCCCGCTGACCTAATTTCTCGTGGGATTGCTCCAAGGGATATTGTCGAGAACAGCCTATGGTGGCATGGCCCCCCATGGTTGATGAATTCGCCTGAAGAGTGGCCGAGGGAATCTATAAACCCACCGGAAGAGGAGTTGGAGAAACGACGGAATGTTGCGCATTGTGCTGCATCGATTGAGGATGGGTTCATTTCGGATTACTTGGTGAAGTTCTCATCGTTTACTAGGCTGATTCGTATGACCGCATACTGGTTGCGCTTCATGGACAACTCACGGTGTCCAAGAGACCAAAGACGGATAGGTTTTCTTACCGCTGGAGAGTTGAACAGTGCCGAGTGCACAATTATCCGGAAGGTGCAAGCGGACTCTTTTTCTAATGAGCTCAAACAGCTATTGTCGGGTTCTTCAGTTCGCTCAAATTCCCCTTTGCGATGGTTTAACCCTCGTATTGATGAAAATGGTATACTGCGAGTGGGTGGAAGACTAGAGCACTCGGAAGAATCTCAGGAAACGAAACATCCGATGGTTTTACCGGCTAGGCATGTGTTTACGGAATTGATTCTCCACTATCATCACCAAAAGTATCTCCATGCTGGACCCCAACTGCTTTTGAGTACTGTTCGGCAACGATATTGGCCACTGGGAGGTCGAAATCTAGCACGAAAGATTGTACGTCAGTGTCAGCGTTGTTTTCGAGTGCGACCATCAATTATCCAACAGCAAATGGGTGAGCTACCAGCTGCAAGGGTTACCGTTTCAAGACCGTTTTCAAAAACTGGAGTTGATTACTTCGGGCCGGTGTATATTAAGGCTGGACGAGGACGAACACCGACAAAGGCATACGTAGCTATTTTTGTTTGCATGTCCACAAAGGCGGTTCATATGGAATTTGTCTCAGATTTGTCTACTGAACGATTTCTCCAAGCTCTACGTAGATTCTTTGCGCGTCGAGGGCGATGTACGGATGTGTACTCGGACAACGGAACGAATTTTGTAGGAGCTGGAAACAAAATCCAGGAGCTGTTTGCAATGCTGAAAGACAAAAAACATAATGAGAAGGTATCTAAAGAATGCGCAGAAGAGGGCATTTTCTGGCATTTCAACCCTCCGAGTGCCCCACATTTCGGAGGATTGTGGGAAGCTGCAGTACGATCGGCAAAGTACAACCTTCTTCGAGTTCTTGGAGGCCATCCAGTTCCACAAGAAGACTTTGTTACGCTTTTGGCACAGGTAGAAGGGTGTTTGAACTCGAGACCATTGACGGCACTATCCGATGATCCATTAGAATTGGAACCACTAACACCAGCGCACTTCTTGACTGGTAGTTCAATTCTTTCCATGCCAGATCCAATTTTACGTGATGTTCAATTCAATCGTCTCACTCGGTGGCAGGTAGTGCAGCGGCAGCTTCAAGATTTCTGGGTACGTTGGCGTCGAGAATATTTAGCGCAGCTACAATCACGAGGAAAAAATTGGCAGTCAGCAGCAAACATCCGAATCGGACAACTTGTTGTTATCGTTGACGAAAATCAGCCACCAACACACTGGAAGATGGGACGTATACAGGAACTACACCCAGGCAAAGATGGAGTCACTCGTGTTGTTACAGTCCGGACATCAACCGGGTTACTCAAACGACCGGTAGCAAAGTTATGTTTGTTACCGCCGCAAAATTTAGAAAACAACTCAGGTGATTAATTCGGTAGTCCAGTGCATCGCGAGGTTTCTTTCTTTATTTCAGAAGTTTCCGGCAACTTCAGGGTGGGTGAGAATGTCTGCGAGCAGTTAAATATACCAACCGAAATACGACTTACTAGGATTTAGCGACTCCAACCGGGTCTGTAAATGAGGCAGCACTAGTGTACCGGTTGGTCGTGGTCACTCACCACTACCTATGTGGAACGCGGAGACGTGGGAGAGAGTTTGTCGGGATAGAGTAGGGAGTAGAATATAAGATTGAAAGGTAAATATTAAAAACTAGGTCAGTAGGTCAAACAGTGTGCAAAATAGCAATCGAAGCGATCAGTCGACCGGAGGCGAACTCCGTGAAGTTTCTGTTTAGTTTTAAGAATAAATGTAGTCTAGTTTATTAAATAAATGTGTGTTTTATAGTGAATAGGGTTGTGTTTTAGAAGATAATAAATGTACTGTTGTGAATGTGGACTATATGTGTGGATATTTATGCGATGAAAGGTCCTTTGACGACAACAAATAGTACAGACAAAAGGTACGTTCACCAGGCAGTGGAACAACATAAATAGTGGTTGGGAGATTCCCCAACAACCAGTTTCGGCATTTTTGGGGAAAACTTTTTGGATTTATTAATTTTAAAAAAATTTTGGTTATTTTGGAATATTTGGTTTTTTTTTGGGCGGGGGGGGGGGGGAAAAAGAGGGAAAATTTTAGTGGGGGGGGTGTTTGGTTTTTTTGGGGGGGGGGTTTTTTTTTGAAAAGGGGGGAAAAAAAGTGGGGAAGTGGTGTGGGATAATTCTCATTCTTGGTAGAAATTTGTGTTTCATTTGTATGGGAGTCCTCCCTTCCAGAGGGGGGTGGTTTCTCAAACCACCATACAATCATTGCCTTCAAAACTCCCCACATGCCAAATTTGGTTCCATTTGCTTGATTAGTTCTCGAACCATCACATTGGGCTCATCGATTATAATAAAAATTTGAGTTTCATTAGTTTGAAGCCCCTCCCCCCTTTCTTCAGAAAGGGGAGGGGTCTTGAACTACCATAGAAACATTTTTGCTTTCAAAACCCCCCACATGCCAAATTTGATTCAATTTGCTTGATTAGTTCTCGGGTTATGATGAAATGTGTGTCTCATTTGTATGAGAGCGCCCCTTCCTGAGAGAGAAGGGGTCTTAAACAATCATAAGAACCTTTCCTAGCCTCAAAAACCCCTTCATATAAATATCCACGTAGGTCGGTTCAGAACTTTCCGAGTCTATAACCCAAGTAACATTGCCAAAACCATCCAGCTTTATTAAGTTTTATTAAAGTTTTATGAAAACCACTAGAAATCAATTCGGCTTTATTATGGCAGCAAGAGATGCCAATAGGTTTCAAATTTTAGTCAGGTTTATAAGAACCTACACAGCTTCTTAACAACGATCTTAAAACCTTGACTTCTAAAATTCCTTTTACTCCTATCAAAGGTTTTATTTTGACTTTATTAACTCATAAAATGCTGTTTTTAAATGCCGTTTTAGGACTCATTCATATTATCTTATTATGGTCAGTTGAAAAAGCATTTTAAAACCATTTTGCGTCTAGTAAATGCATTAAACGGCTAACTGGCATTGAGGAAAGCTACCAAGCGACCAGATAGTTTTATAGTAGCCATTGCTAAGATAAATTGGCTTTTTGGCAAAACTGTGATTTCTTGCAATCGCCATATTGAAAAATATGAAATAATTGAAATGTGGAAAAATATATAAACCAAATTTTAAATGTAATACAATTGAACTGTAGATCTCAGACAAACTTCGATATTCGTTTTGATAACCTCATTGAATTCCATCAATTTTCAGGAGTTTCATGATTAATTTACCGAATATATTTCTTTCAATTTTGTTTTTGTTATTGTCAACTGGCATAATTTCCAAGGCGCATTAATTTTCAGCTCCTATCGTGCCAATATTCACCATAAAATTAAATGCGCATATGATTTGGAGCATGATATGCTCTAAAAAAAACTCATTTTGTTTTATATATTTTGCTATTAATCATAATTTCCCGCAACAGTAGAACTTTTTTCTGAGCCATTATTTACTGTTGAATGAATCAGAAGAGCAACAAAGCAAAACAACAAAAACCAACCACGATATCGCCGTGAAGTTTGACAGCTGTGGCCATTCAGCCCTATGCTGGTTTTGATGGCGGCCAATAGGTTTTATGATGGTTCTCAAGTGGTCATAACATCTTTCACTAGAACATTTTCAAAATCGTTATGGTCTTAGAAAGGTTTTATTAATTTGTTTTCACAACCGTCTATAGAGTGGGCCACTTTGTACATATTTCGGCTTTAAAGATGCATAGAGGAGGTGTTGGTAGACAGAACAGTTTTGAATGTAGTTTTATCAACACAGCCGGGAGGAATGCTATACGGCTGGAATAACACTTAAATTGTTACTTGGGAAGGGTCTGACAGACAGACAGACAGAAATTCATTTTTATGTACATAGAAATCTAGCCTCCAAAAACCCCCATATGCTAAAAGTGGTTTCATTTACTTGATTAGCTCTCGAGTTATGCAAAAATTTGCTTTTTATTTGTATGGGAGCCCCCCCCACCACCATTCAAAATGGGGAGGGGTATTGAACTGCCATAGAAACATTTCTTGCCTCCAAAAACCTCAACATTATTCGTCAACAGTCACTCGTTAGCTGGCAGTATAAATGGAGTAAAGGAGATTTGGGGCGATGGCAACATTCTATCATCCCAAAGGTGTCGAAGAAATCTTGGTTTAGGGGGATGGATGTGGGTCGAGACTTCATTCGTGTCATGTCTCGCCTCATGTCCAATCATTATTCTTTGAACGCTCATTTATACCGTGTTGGGCTGAGTGACAGCAATCTCTGTGAATGTGGACAAGGCTATCAGGACGCAGATCACATTATTTGGGCATGTGCTGAGCATCGTGCAGTCAGATCTGAGCTTTATGATTCCCTTCGGGCTCAAGGTAGACAACCCAATGTACCAGTTCGAGATATTTTGGCTGTACGTGACCTGGAGTTTATGAAACTCATTTATGTGTTTTTGACTAACATTAGCCTTAGATTGTAGTTAGTTTAACCTGTATGTTTACTTTAAGTTTTTTTTTTTATCTATTTTTTATCTGTGTTTGTGTTTTTTTTTCTTACTCAAAAATGTTCAATTCAAAAGAAGCCAAAAGTTGTATAGTTTTAAGTTTTTAAGAAAATTGAAAAAAAAAATTGTTATATAAACCACACTTCAAATTCCAGCCCACCTTCCCATCCTTTCAGTTGTTATTCCTATTAACCTCGAGACGGCCGCGAGTAATCGGTCCTATCCCCTTAACGTTAGGTTTAAGATAATTGATGTATATAAATATGAAAGCTTGGCTCTGTAAAGTTAAATCGATTGAGCCTGTACAAATAAATGAATTGAGAAAAAAAAAAAAAAAAAAAAAACAAAACAACAAAAAAAGGTATTTTTTGGCGCGCCCGTACAAAAAACACCCACCCTCCCTCACCCCAACCACCCCCCCCCCCCCCCCCTCGTAGAATATAAATAAAACAAATTTTGGAAATATCCTACGCACCCACAACCCCCCCCCCCCCCCCCCAAAAAAACACCCCGGGGGCTATGCACAGCCCCTCTGGTTCAAACGATCAAACAATATAAAAAAAAATATTTTTCTTTTGTGGTCGCTGGGGGGGGGGATTTTACATTTTTATTTTATTTTTTTTTTTTAAATATTTTTTTTTTTTTTTTTTTTTTTTTTTTTTTTTTTTGATTTTTTTTTTGTGCAGCGGAGGAGTCTCAAACCACAATAAAATCATGTTTTGCCTTCGAAAACCTCCACATGCCAAGTTGGGTTCCATTAACTTGATAAGTTTTCGAGTTATTCAGAGATTTGTGTTTCATTTGTATATGAGCCCTCCTCTCAGAGAAAGGAGGGGCTCGAGTCAACTTAGAAACATTTCTTGCCTTCAAAAACCCCCACCTGCCAAATGTGGTTCCATTTACTTGATTAGTTCTCGAGTTATACAGAAATTTGTGTTGGCTTTGTTTAGAAACTCCCCTCCCTCCCCCTTCCAGATGGCGGAGGAGTCTCAAACTTCCATAGAAATATTTCTCTCCTCCAAAAACCTCCACATGCCAAATTTGGTTCCATATGCTTGATTAGTTCTCGAGTTAGGCAGAAACTTGTGTTTCATTTGTATGGGGGGGGGGGGGGGGCATACCATAGTGAGAGGAGGGGTCTCGAACCACCGTAGAAACATTAATTGCCTTTAAAATCCCCGCAAGCCGAATTTGGTTCCCTTTGCTTTATTAGATCTAGAGTTATGAAGAATTTTCAGTTTCATTTGTATGACAGCACCCCTTCTAGGAGAAAGGAGGGGTCTCAAACCACCATAGAAAAAAATTTCGCCACCAGAAAACCCTACATGCCAAATTTGGTTCCATTTGCTTGATTAGTTCTTGAGATATGCAGAAACTTCTGTTTCATTTGTATGGGAGCCTCCCTTTCTAGAGAGGGGAGGGGTCTCAAACTACCATAGAAACTTGCTTCCAAAAACTTCCGCATGCTAAATTTGGATTCCTTTGCTTGATCAGTTCTCGAGTTATGCAGAAATATGTGTTTCATTTGTATGGGAGCCCCCCCTTTCAGAGGAGGGAGGGGTCTCTTACTATCTTAAGAACCTTCCCCGGCCCCAAAAACCCCCTGCATGCAAATTTTCTCGCTGATCGGTTCAGTAGTCTCCGAGCCTATTAGGGTCAGACAGACAGACAGACAGACAGACAGACAGACAGACAGACAGACAGACAGACAGACAGACAGACAGACAGACAGACAGACAGACAGACAGACAGACAGACAGACAGACAGAAATCCATTTATATATATATAGATTTGTTGTTGTAAACTCGTATAATCTCCGAGGCGCATTAATTTTTGGCTTTTATTGTGCCAATATTCTCCACAACTTTAAATGCGTATATGATTTGGATATGTAAATGTATGGATGTATGGATGGATATGTAAAAAACTGAATATGTTTTGGATATTTTGCTATGAAACAAAATTTCCCGGAACACCAGACCTTTTTTCTCAGATATTATCTACTGCCAAATGAATCAGAAGAGCAGAGAATCAAACAAAGCAGAACAAAAAAAAACCAACTACGATATCACAGTTAAGTTTGACAGCTGTGGCCATTTGGCCGTCTGCTGGTTTTCATGGCAGCCAATAGGTTTTATGAAGGTTCTCAAGTGGTCATAGCATCTATTACTAGAATATTTTCAAAATCTTTATGGTCTTATAAAGGTTTTATTAAATTGTTTTCACAACCGTCTACAGAGTGGGCCACTTTGTACAAATTTAGGCTTTAAAGAAGCATAGAGGAGGTGTTGGCAGACAAAACAGTTTTGAATGTAGTTTTATCAACAATGCCGGGAAGAGGCTGGAATAAAACTAAAATTGTTACTTGATGTCACTTAGAAATTGGCCTGTCGAGACCAAATTAACATATATTGGGTTCTCGGCCACTGCGGAATTCCAGGGAATGAAAAAGCCGACATGTTAGCAAGACTTGGATCATTTCAACAATTCATAGGACCAGAACCATTCGGTGGAGTGTCTGCTTGTTCTCTTAGAAAGGAGGTCAAGAAATTGGAGAAAATAAAAGTGGAGACATACTGGGACAACACTCACATTGCTAGGCAATCGAAACGATTCATAAACATCTCAATGACTCGCAAAATTCTTGAATTAATAAGGAATGATCTCAGTAGTTACACTGGTTTAATAGCTGGGCATTGTTCATGCAAATATCCCCCGAAGCTAATAAGAAAATTTCCAGAGGATATGTGTCGATTGTGTGGCATAGAAAAGGAAGACTCTCAAAGCCTGCTATGTTAATGTACAGCAATCTTTAATAAAAGGCGTACATTTCTGGATATAAAGATTGGACTCAGAAAAAATGCGACACTTTGTTTTGGGTGTAACTTTTTATCGCGTGGGTAAAAATTAACGAAATTTTGGGTAATACTAATTTAAAGTGTGAAAAATTTTATCGCGATCTGTCAAGTAGTTTTCAAGATGCATTCGAAACAAGAAGAGCTACGCCAGCAAATCTTGGGCGCGGTGATCGATAATCCTGGTCAGTCGCTCTCATCTTTTCCACGATTGTTCGATTGAATCTTTTGGCTACTCCATTCTGTTGGAGCGTGTAATCTACCGTAGACTTGATTTGAATACCTTTATTCTTATAGAAAAGTAACAAATCTTTCGAAAAGTTTCTTACACCCAAATCGTATCTCAAGTGTTTGGTCTCCATCCCAAATTTAACTGTACCTATAGCTTCATACGCTTTGAAAAATTGAAAAACTTGATCTTTCTTGCTCATACAACGGCATGATGGGAAAAATCGTCTATGAAGGAACAAAATGATACTTTCCGTCATACGTTAAAGAAGTTATCTTCCGGCATACATCGGTGTGGATTCTTTCCAGTACTCGGCTTGTTGCAGGTCTCAATCCATTGAACGGTAGGTGTATTATTCGTTTCAGCACAAGGCTTCCAGAAAATCTTCACGCATTTCTGCAAAGTATCCAAAGGTTTTTCAAGGTTTTTGAATTAAATATGTTCATACCTTTGATGCCATAAGACAGTTTGAGCTTCAGAATCATCATTTGATAACGGAGCAGCTTCCTTCCTTACTAAACCGCTCTTTAATATAATTTCCACCTTTTCTGCTTGAAATCCACCTTAATTCCAGCTTTCACCAGCTTCCTCAGTGATAATAGATTGAATTTTAGAGCTGAAACCTACACCACTTCTCCGACTGTAAATAAAACAATTTCTCCATTGCTTTCTGACTTTTTGTGACTCAGGTCCACCTTTTGTAGCTCACATACTTTTGCCATCTTTGGCACAATCTATTTTCATAGATTTGGGCAAGTTTTCAGCATATCAAAAAGATTTTCTCTGTTAACCAAATGTCGACCTGCACATCTGTCAGTAATCGATGCCAGTACATCATCTGCTACTAACAGGACATCATCTGCATCCATAACATTTTCCGAAAAATCCTGGTTTATGCTTGCCTATGAACGATCCCGTTCTAGCTTCACCGTGAGCCACTTCATACATTTAATTTCATCTGACCCGTCGCGATCTTGCTGCGGCTTCACCATTTGCTGTTCCAAGAACCACATCTCGCCCTGTTCGTACTCGCTCTTTCACCAACACCTTGCCTTCACAATATCGATCTTGAGTTCTTCGTTTTTTAAATCCAGTGCAGTTGATGATGTTGGTGTCGTACGATGCTGGTAGTGTTATAAACAGCTGACTGATGACATCCTTATCACACATCTTCGATCCTGCAATCTTCAGTTGCCGAATGAGTTCATCAAACTTTCCAAAATGTTTTTTCAGCATTTTCAGATTAAGCAGACAACGACGGATGAAATTTGAAGCAGCAAATCCCGCTTTATCAAATGTGTTGATCAAATACATATCTTTGGCTTTTGTTCCATTTATCTTTATGTGGATTAGCTTTTTCATTTCGCTCGAATACGAAAGTTTTGCACCAATCGATCGTAATATTTCCACGCATCGATTCCAAAAGGGGACATTGTTGATTTCGGGCCACATACTAATGTAAAACTCATAAATGTTAAGCCTTGTCTTAAAAAGCAATTAAAAACCAATTTTGCCTGTACCGTTCTAGCACGGACATCAAAAATGAACAATTGGCGGCGTGTTGGTGGATTACCCATAAGTTGAAGCTTTCGCTTTCGTTCGTTTGAGCATCAGACGGTAGAGCGCACGAGCTAAGTAGCAGCAGCAGAATTCCGACGATTAGTCAAACCAGTGTTGCGTTCGTATCATGCTGGACGGTGGGTGGGTGCGATGTTGGAATACTCATACCAAACAGCATCTAACAAACCGGAGACATTATCCATATCAAGTAGCCATTCTTATCAAAAGACTGTTATTGTATAGTGTGACGATTGCCGTGTATTGATGTTTCCGTAGAAAACCCGTTCTTTTCAGAACGCTTTAATTGCTTGAAAAGAGTTACTTAAAGAATGAAACCACAACACTGAAAGAACGATCATAGCCGACGAAGCCGACAACATTTCAATTCTTCAACGTTATGATTGGTTGAAATTTACCATGATTTCAATCATTTTGTCGAAAGTTTAATGACACGGTATTTAACATTATGCCGACAAATAAACTATACTTGGCAAACGGCATGGTTATTTAAAGCCTGTCCACGTTAAATTTCGGACACTTTTCTTTTAGTGTACATTTTGAATTATTTCACGGATCGCTGAAACGTTTTACTTATATGACAGCTGAAACTCTCCACTTTATTTCATGGTATAACATATTTAAATTCTTGTAACATTCAGTAAAATGGCGTCGAATTAAGTGGAAGTGCGCAAACGCATTTTGTACGAACGGCAGCAAAATCCGCATTTATCGATACGTGATCTTGCCAAGAAACTAAAACTACTGAAAAGTGGATGTGAAAAATGGAGCTCAAAAAGTATGCTCCCGACAAATGCACAAGAAGGTGGTAGCAATGATGGAGAAAAATTCCAATCTTTCTGTGTGAAATGTGGCTTGCAAAGTTGGGAAGTCAAAATCATACGTACAAAAAGTGACGAAGAGGCAAGAACTGAAGGCGTACAAAGTGAAAAAGGTGCCCAACCGTGATGACAAGCAAAATTTCACTGCAAAAAGTCGTGCTAAGGAGCTTAACATTAATTTTTTGCAAACATTTTCTTGAATCATAATTGACGACGAAAGATACGTACTCGAAGACTTTAAACAGCATTAGGGTCCGGTTTCTTACACTGCAATGCAAAGGAACGCTGTTGCCGAGCATTTCCGGACAAAGAAGGTGTCCAAAATTCCTGAAGAAGTCAGCGCCAACATTAGAAAAGGGCGAATCTGCTTTTGCAAACAATGGCTTTCGTAGTCATTTCCTCTTGAACAAAAGGTCACAAATCAAATTAAGCACTCTTTAAGGAAGAGGAGCTTTATCTCTATCCGCTGATATATTCAATTTGAAGGAATTGTATTCAACTTTCGATAAATTAGCAGACAAAGTGTTTGTTCTTAAAAGCAGATTCGCCTTAATCAAATGTTGGCGCTGAAGTATTTGATTTGGCAGGCTCTCTACCGTCACTATCAATAAGGATGTGCACGAGAAAGAATGTCTGCAAAAGCTGTTGCTACCGTTTATCAGAAGCCACGACACTCCTGCTCTGCTCTGGTCTAATTTGGCCTCTTGTCACTATGCGACCTCACTATCACTATCCTTCCTGGAATTGTATAAGTTACAAGAAGTCAAATACGTGCCAAAAACAGCCAAATCATCAAACTGTCCAGAACTTCGCCCAATAGAGAAGTATTGGGCTCTAGTTAGGCGGAAACTTTTCGAAACTAAGATGATTTCAAGAAAAGGTGAGGAGAATCGTCACGGCGGGCGTATCTGAGGATACCGTATGGAACCTGATGGTGTCCGAAATTTAACGTGGACAGGCTTTACACTGAAAAATAGTAAAGTCAAACAAAATTTTTATTGTCTTAGTTATTTTAGCTAAAATCTACAATAAAGTATTTTTGACTGTGCTTTTTCTTCCAGTGACGGCAAGCCTGTTGGCGTCATTTCCCGATATTTGCCAAACGCGTCTATCATGATATCACCATTTGCTTGCACATAGATATTCATAAAATTCTAAGAAATGGTAAATTGATGCACGTATTTCCTAAGCGGACAAGTTCATTTGGCAGCAGTGCTAGGATATGATTCGCGGTGACAAAAAAAAAAAACGCGTAAAATATCACCTGGGAGTGCGAAAATCGAAATTGTCATAGACCTACGATAAAATCTGTTTGTTTTTAAATATCAATCGTTAATATTTCAGACATTTATCAAAACATTTTCAAGATTTTAGCAATAATAGATCGGAAAATTATTCGCATCGATTTTTTTACCAAAAACTATTGGTTTAGAACAATTTACTGTTGAAATGTACTATAGAATAGAAACAATTTATAAATGCCAAGGATTGTCGGAAACAGCAAACTGATACCAACTTAAATCGTGCTTCCCTATCACAGATTTGCATGCGCAGTCGCTTTTCAACCTCTTTTTCGTGATAGACAGCTTGCATACAGGTCGTGCAGCATCAGTAGCAGCGGTAGCAGTGGCAGGAGCAGCACAGCTAGTAACACTTCAACAATGTTAACCCTTTCAAGCCTAAATTATTCCAAGCGTTATCATACAAGCAATTTGGTGTGTTCTGATTGATTTGGTGCTCAATCACATATAAATGGTTGAAAAAAGTAGGAAATATTTTTTTGAGATATGTTCGGTCGCCCAAACTGCCTTGTAGTTCAGAACTTAAGATCAACAATTGTAACAGTAGCTGTAGCTGTAGCGAATACAAAATAACGGTATGTATTCAATCATATTCAATGAATGTCCTGGAAGACCAACAGACATTGTGAGATAATCTTGGGATATCCTATGACAAAAAAAAACGAGAATCTAATAATACGTACGCATGTAAAGGGTGATACGGTCAAAATTTGGTCAAGGGAAAACGCGTGTAAATCGGTGAAATCGTTTATTTAAAAAATCAAGTTAAATTTCTTTTTCAAGTTCAATTAGTATAAAATTCAGGAAAAATATTCAGTTAGGTCTCCGCTTTTCCAAATCCGAATTGCCGGGCCTTACGCTTGACCCCTGCCATCAGATTTTGTATAGCCACCTTGTCCACCTTCTTCGCCGCAGAAAGCCAGTTTGCCTTGAACTGCTGCTCGTCCTTAGCAGTTTTTTTGGTCTTCTTTAGGTTCCGCTTGACAATAGCCCAGTATTTCTCAATTAAGCGGAGCTCTGGCGTGTTGGGAGGGTTCTTGTCCTTGGGAACCACCTGCACGTTGTTGGCGGCGTACCACTCCATGGCCTTTTTACCGTAATGACAAGATGCCAAATCCGGCCAAAACAGTACGGAACAACCGTGTTTCTTCAGGAAAGGCAGCAGACGTTTATTCAAACACTCTTTCACGTAAATTTCTTGGTTCACAGTCCCGGAAGCTATGAAAATGCTGCTTTTCAAGCCACAGGTACAGATGGCTTGCCAAACCAGATATTTCTTTGCGAACTTTGACAGTTTCGTGTGCTTGAAAATATCTGCTACCTTTCCCCTTCCTTTTGCCGTATAAAACTCCTGTCCCGGAAGCTGCTTGTAGTCGGCTTTGACGTAGGTTTCGTCGTCCATTACCACGCAGTCAAACTTCGTCAGCATCGTCGTGTACAGCCTCCGGGATCGCGCTTTGGCCGTCGTATTTTGTTTATCATCGCGATTTGGAGTCACTACCTTCTTGTAAGTCGATAGTCCGGCTCGTTTTTTGGCTCGATGCACGGTTGTAGACGATACACCCAGCTTATTTGCGGCATCTCGGAGAGATAGGTTAGGGTTTCGCTTGAAACTACCGGCAACTCTCTTTGTCGTCTCAGCGGCTTCCGGTTTTCGATTTCCCCCGATCCAGACTTCCTGGCTGTCGACAAACGTTTCCCAAACACTTTAATTACATTTGTAACGGTTGATTTGGCAACTTTTAGCGGTTTTGCCAACTTTGCGTGCGAGTAGCTCGGATTTTCGCGATGCGCGAGCAAAATTTTGATACGCTGCTCTTCTTGCTTGGACGGCATTTTGACAACTGAAGAGTGAATTCCAAAATCAAAATAGGAGCAACATTATACACACACACACCTTCAAAATGAGGGGTGTTCAGGTTTTTTAAATGCAAAATTGAAAGAAATACGTCAAGTTGATATTGACCAATTTTTGACCGTATCGCCCTTTATGCCATATTAAAAAACAACGGTTTACACTTTTAATAAGGCATTTATTTTTTCTTTTTGAATTTTGGGGGTGTTGGGGAGTGGTGTATTTTGGGTGTGTTTGGAGTTTATTTGGGGGGGGGGGGGTGGGGGGGTGGGGGGGGAAAAGAGTAGGAGGGGGGGGGGGGGGGGGGGGGAGGGAGGGGAGGGGGTGTTTTACTTCTGGTCTTGAAGCAACAGTAATATCGACATGGAGTTTTCATAAGCGCCAATTTCGCAAACTTAAACAATGGCTTCTTCCGCAAATTTCTTGAAAATGCAAACTCGCTCAAGTAAACTACCACTTCTATTGTAAAGGGGAACTCCTTTTCTGTACAATCATCGAGGTAATTCACTATGATTAAGTAAGCATTCTCGAGAAATTTGCGGAACAATCCATTGTTACGTATGCGACATTGGCCCTAATGAAAACTCCATGTCGATATCACGTGTTCTTAAAAAGAATTTCATTTTAAATTATCGGAAAATATACTAATAATCAAAAACACTGAAAGAAATCAATTGAAAAAGGTGCTCAGCCACAATGACAAGCAAAATTTTAAGAACATGAGCATGAGCATGATTGACCGCCCGAGGTTGCTACTCCGTTGTTGCCAGATCCACTTTTATTACACAGACAATCAATAGAAGATTCCTGGGACTTAAATGTGTAAAAACTGGTGGTCCCAATCTAAGGCAATACCGGCACCGGCCTCGCCCGAATGCAGGTCAAGTAGGGAATGGGTAGGAATGCGTTGACGTGATACACGCTTTATTGGAAGCCGAGATCACCTCTGCACTTCCACGAGAAATCACTGGGATGATGGATAACACGATTGGATGGCCGAAGGGTTCGTTTTGGAAAACGATAAGCTGTCAAGTGAAATATTTAGAAATGAGTACCGATTTCCGATTCGAACCGGTTTAATCCAACAGTAAGGATGCTATTGGGGCCAGTCACAAAGTGTGATTGTGGATTTTCATTGGGAAAACAAATTGATTTTTAATAATGCTGAAAAGCCGATTTTGACCGGTTTAATCCAACAGTAAGGATGCTACTGGGGCCACTCACAGAGTGTGATAGTGGTATTCCATTAGGAAAACAAGGTAATTCATCTCACCGCTTGAGAGCCAACTTGGACCGATCTACACCAACAGTAAGGATGCCACTGGAGTCACTTACAAAATGTGACAGTGTTTTATTTGTCTCAAGATAGGGTGGCCCGACGAGCATGGCGAACGAACAATTTGGATCACAATTAATTATGTACCTCTCCACCGACCCATCTTACCCGGCGAACCACGACTTCTCATGCTCACTCGATCACTCGCACAACGAACTATAGGCAACCAAAACAATAGACAAAACGCTACACCCGATAACAAAATATTGCGGAACAAAGTATCGACACAACCGATTCAACCGATTCAACCGATGATCGACTCAAACCTATTAAAAATAAATTTTATTAATATAGATACAATGGGTAACAAATTACCACATCCTTGAGAGCACTTACTACCTCACCAGTCGCCTGTACTCAACTCCGCAGGTGTCCGTCCAGTTTGTGGTACATTAACTCATCTTTATGCCTAACTGAAGTATTATTACTTAAAAAGTTTTGAGAAATAGAGAGATGTTAGATATTGTCTTCAAAATTTGGCAGAAATAAATTATTTGTTACCTGAAAAGAAACAAAATTAATTACAATGATATAAGTAGAATCCTTGTAGTCCCCCAGATGTTTGAAGAGCTTAGCCATTTATATGAAAAGATACTAAGAATTATTGTTGCAGGCTGCCGATGTTTGATTATAACTATGTGTTGGACACTATTGGCTGAAATTAACATTAAATGCGAATAGTGAGAACATTTCATTGAATAAATGACTAGAATACTCAGTGGTTTATGAGGCTGAAGCTCATTTGAGCTATATTTGATGAATTCGGTTGGCTGTTCTACTTAATAGTTCATTAATCATGAAAGGTTACTAGTCCATACTGTTACTGTCATCCTCTATTGTTAGAGAGTACAAATAATGTTTGAAGGTTAATTATTGGTTTGATCTATAAACAAATCATCTGTAAGCTCATTTCTATTTATCTCTTCCACTCAGCTACTCTCAATGTATGCTTCCCTAAGCAGTCCCTACTGTAATAACGATTGCATTGCATCCTGTAATAACCTAACTACAGTCATACCTCGATATAACGTAACTCAATTTTTATTTTCGTTACGTTATATCGAAGTTACGTTGTATCGAAGCAAAATTTTTTTCCACAATTTTTTTTTTTCTATAAAAAAATTAACTTAAAATCAATGTTATTCACCGAACAGGGTGTTCCAGCCCTTCTTACCTATGTTTTTCCAATTTTTTTTAATTTTTTTAATTCTCTTTTTATTTGTTTTGATTTGAAAAATAATTCTTATATTTTTTTATCTTAGAACATTACTTTTAGCAGTGTTCTTTTAATTTTTTTTGCCAGTTCGTTTATTTGTACGGCTCAATCGCGTTAGCTTTACGGAGCCATAGGCAATGTTTGTGGGTTAAACAAAAAAAACTATTTCTTAAACAAACTAGAGTTCTTCTTCTTTCTTTGGGGCGATTTTATGGCACCTTCTTCTTGTTCTTTTGCAATTCTAGCCATCTCTTTTTGTTTACTTATCCCTGTTGACATGAATGCAGCAAACTGTAACAACGCGCGCTCGCGGGTATCCATATCCTTCGGTTCAGCGTTACTGATTTCGTTATCCACCGGTATCATGACAGATTCCTCCATTTTGTCTTCCAGCACCTCTAGCGTTTCCAATTCGCTATCACCTTCAGCTTCAGATCCTATGTTGGCTGTGTCTACGGTTACTGCAGATCCGTACGTTTTCTTCCATTTACCGTTCTGTTCATTTTCTTGCCGACAGACTTTCGGCTGACTCTGAACATTCCGCTTGGGACAAGAAGCCATCAGATGTCCCACTTCTTTGCAGATGAAGCATTTATCCTTGTTGCCTTCGTAATACATGTTACCCTTCCAATTGGCGAAGTGCAGCGATGACGGGATTTCCTGCTTCACGTCCATGTACGCGCCTCGCACACCTGTGTAGGCGCGAATGCCCAGCTCCGCCGGATACTCCCGCACGATGCGTTTCACGTGTCCATATTTTGACAACACCGTAACGATCTCCTGGTCGGGAACGGATCGAAGTAGGTCGCGCTCGAGGACTGACGTGTTTGTGTTTCGCTGCTTGTTTTTGTCGAGAAAATTTGACAGTGGAAATTGATAAGTAGTGTTGATTGCTGTCTACCACGAGGCTTTCACTTGGTGTGGAAACAAAGTGTCCCCGCTGGAGACGGAATACCGAACATACAGCATCGCGGCAGGAGGAGCAAGTGTTCAGCCGTGTCACTCGAATCGTTTGGTTCATGGTCTTGGAGTGAAATCCTCAAGAACAGGATGTAATCTGGTGGGCACACGGACCTGCTCTGGTTGCTCGATGATATAACCACAGCAACGGAATGTCCTGAAAATCCGGGTGAGCTCTTTCCATTTTATCTTTTTGTGTCCCACTCCCAAATTTTGGAAATATTGTTTGACAATATCTGAGGGAGGGGGTGCTACTAAAGGTCGTGCACCTTTAAATCATATGGTTTGTTTTTAGTTCTCATTTGGTTAATTATTTCGGAACACTTTGGAATCGTGTTTACATTCAAAAAACATTTAACTTAAGAGCATGTAGATCAATTAAAGGCTCAATTTGTTTTTTGAGCATTTCAGGCTCGAAGTAAGACGCGGTTTAACAGTAGTGTGGTGAGGGCGTGCGACTGTAGATCGTGTGCCTTTTAGTCATGTTGTGTACTTTCCGTACTCATTTGATTGATGGTTTCAGTGCGCCATGGAGTCATCATTGAATTTCGAAACCATTTTACTTTAGAGCATGCCGATCAATTAGAGGCTCGATTGGTTTTTGGGCTTTTCAGCATGAACATGTGGATTGCACTTCTGAATTTCAACTGCTATTTTCATAGGGGACTAGCATGCGATCGTGAGCAGTATGGGATTGTATTTGAATAAATTTGTTAAGTGGTGTCGTGATTGGATAGGCCATTTGTTTCGGCAATCATCAGGACGGGATCTTCAGTCACTTATACTGCTGTCCTTGGAGTGTGACTGGAGAAGTGTACGAGTGTATTATTTACTATTTCATTGTAACATCGTGGTGTTTTTATCGTATCATTGTATATTATTCGAAATCATGTTGAATTTTTGGGATATGGAGTCTCAATTGTTATATACATGTACGTGTGTTTCCGTTTTGCATATCTAGGTATTCTTATATTTATCATATTTTTTTATGGATGTTATTTGGATACATACAGGTTTTCACATACATAAATTCATGTTTTGGTTGAGGGAGCCAGTATCATTTTTGTAGTCATTTTTTTCTCATTTTTTACATGGACCTTTCAGTATACATTCATAGACTACAAGTTGAGCGGTGTACAGCTAAATCTTATTATTAGTTGCATATCATTGATATTTTCCTTGGAAAAAAAAAAAAAAAAAAAAAAAATGGAATAATAATAATAATAATAATAATAATAATAATAATAATAATAATAATAATAATAATAATAATAATAATAATAATAATAATAATAATAATAATAATAATAATAATAATAATAATAATAATAATAATGGAATTTGGTCTGCATTAGAGTTGCAAGCAGTTGATACCAAGTTGTATAGATGTTTTGTTGCATTGTACCATGAGATTGTATTAATTGGGATCAACGGATGTTATTTTATTTTTTATTTTTTATTAATAAGTGCTGTTCAATTCTGCAACGGTTATATTGGATGAGACTAGATCAGTGACCAACCAGTTGATGTCATCATTTAAGCCAATGAGATCTACTACAAATGAGAATAGCGGTGCATGGAAACGGAACAGCACATCGACATTTTAGATACACTATTTTTTATATATAGTTTCAGGTCATCCATGGAAATAGAATGATGATATTGTCATCGAGCTGAAGCTGTTTTTCGGGTACGTTCCGCTTTTAAACATCTATGATATTGTGAATCACTAAATACGCGTCAATCAAGCATTGCACATACGCTTGATTGAAAGTTTCAGTTTGTCACTACTGGAGCGGGGCTTATTGTGTACGAAGATAGCTTCGGAATGCTTGCGTTCTTGAAATGGGCTATTGGAGTCGCGGTAGAGCTGTCACCTTCTAATCCCTGGATCTAAACTTTTTGCAACTGTAAACAGCAAATATGAAACAGTTGCAGGAAGATTCTATCCATAATACCGCTGCCAGACAGTGGGAATTAGATTGTAACACACACACACACACACACACACACACACACACACACACACACACACCGTAACGATCTCCTGGTCGGGAACCTCCGGTGGGAGATCGTATATTCGCACATAGCATATGTGATCCTGGGCATGCGACATGTGTACTTTAACCTTTTTTCCATTCGCATAATGGAATACCAGCACGTCAGAGTTGGCGGTCAGCGCGTGCAACATCGACCGCTCAGATTTGAACTTGACGAGAAGGGACTTTTCATCTGCTATCCTATATGCAGCTTCAATTTCATCAAGCTCCGCATCCAAGCCTTTGACGAAATTTGCCACTCCGCCTAAGCTTGGTTTATCCACTCCATTGCCGAAGGTAAATCGCACAGTATTTTTCAACTCGCACATTGCTGCTATAACAAAAGCGACCGGGTTGATGATGAAAGAACAATGCAAACTGATTACAATGCCGTATAGACGAAGGCTATCGCACGAAGAAACAAAACTCAACCGTACCAATCGAAAGCAGAAAGAGAACTGCTGTGTTCTTTTAATGATGTATAAATAAAAATGCACCAAAATTTGATTACAGCTTATTCCATACTACGCAGGGGGTAATTCACTCCGCCACCATGTGTTAACACCCTTAAAAACACAATCCGACACACTTCAAACTCACTCCTCACCACATGGAAGATACATTTATTTCTGGCACCACTTACGCGAATTGATTATTTGTTTTTGCACTGTTTGTTTCCCTCTCGCTTGCACTGATGTGATTCAGATGATGTTTGAAAGTCAAAATGGTCCATGGTTGCCAGTTAGGATAAATTTTCGATTGTAGTTATGACACCTTCCGACACCCTGAAACACAAACACAACGTGGCAGAGTGACTAATCTCCTGATATTACCATTCTTCATACATAAAACTAGAACTCAAATTCACAACAATTCATAAACCAGTACAAAAAAGCAAAACAATATTCCTACACTGAAGCCTTCTTACTGCTGTTTGTGAATTACGATGTCCATGATACTAGTGACGCAGCGAGAACTGTGTAGTCAGTGGCAAATTGTTCTCTTCCGCGTATCTGATTACCAGATCGAACCCATTTAAGTCTGCTTCATCCAACACGTTTACATATTCGTCATCTTCTCCAAAACTCGCAGATTATGATGCTTCTTCCTGCGTTGACATTGACTGCATTGTGTCGTCACCGGCATAGGAATGTCTTCGTCAGCATCTTTTTGAAGAACACTTGCGATGATCTCATCATTGTCAAGCTTTTCGAATCCGGCATGCTCCTCGTCGATTTCTTCGGTCTGTGTTATCTTCTCACCAATGTTTTTCGGCTTGTCTCTTATGACGGACAGCGGTACATCATCCTCATCCTCGATTTCACGGGCATTGTAAAGCATGTTCCAAGATTTGCGAATCGAGTCAGCTGGAACTACCTCCCTCGCTTGACGTCCATTATGTTGTTCTTCTTCACGCACTCGTCAAACTCTCCTCCACGAATTTGAATTTCCTGCATCATCAGCTTCCTGAAGCGCGTCTTAATCATCTGAATGATACTCTGATCCATAGGTTGAAGAATGGCGGTGGTGTTTGCAGGGAGAAAGATAGTAAAAATTGATCCATCGACAGTTTTTAGCTCATCTGCATTGTAATGAGCTGTGCAATTGTCCAACACAAGGACGGCTCTTAGAGGAAGTCTTTTTCATTTGAGGTAGGCGGTCACTTTCAGGACGGATTCCCAAAAAAAAACACTCTTTAAAGAGCTCCTTTTCTATCGTCCAAGCGCTCTTGGATGCCCTGTAGTATACAGGCAACTCCTTAAGATTTTTGAGTGCTCGAGGTCTGTGAGACTTTCCAATCAACATTAACGGTAATTTGAGCGACCCATACATGGTACATCAACATATGTTCATGTTGGATATTTTTTGAAAAAGAGCCCACTTTCGTCAGCATTGAAGCTTTTGTGCAAAAACCAGACGTAGAGCTTTGTCAACCTGTGGCTATCGAGGATTCTTGAAACGCTTTCGTTTTGCTATAAATTAAAAACAAAACATGTTAAATTGTTTTCACGGAACATCATTTATACTAGAAAATAAGAAGAATGATTAGTAATTTCCATTTAATTCCAACTACCTTTATTGCTTATCTTGACAGATGCGCGTATTTCGTCTACAATGTGCAGACTTCTTCAGTGTCGTGTACTAATACTCGACTATTAGTACACGACACGAGTATTAGTACACGACACTGAAGAAGTTTGCACATTGTAGACGAAATACGCGCATCTGTCAAGATAAGCAATAAAGGTAGTTGGAATTAAATGGAAATTACAAATCATTCTTCTGATTTTCTAGTTACAGGTATTCCACTAAAAAGCTCACACTCTCCATAATTCATATCATTTAAGTTTCTTACACATGTCCTTTGCATATTTCATGGCATAGATGGTAGATGCAGACCGAACTTTGTACTTCTTCATTATTTCATTCAGCGAAACTCCATTTCCAAGATTTTGTATAATTTTTATTTTATCCGCTAGTAGTAAACCAACACGGTTCTGTTTTTTGTCTTGTTTACCCGACACACGATCCATTTTTCAAAAAACCTCCGACTTAGTCGAGCTTCTTGAATTATTAGTTGTGCAATAATAAAAAAAGCTAGCTTCCTACTACATACACAAAAACAAACAATCCACAGAAAACAGATGTTTGACGGCCTATACAAACCATTTTGAAGCATTGCACGCAACATCGTAAGCAACTTTACACTAAACCTTCCCAGATAGCGGAGCTTAGTACAATTGAATCAGGCAAGTCACTTTTCCTACTTCATCGTACTTCAAATGCACTTCAGATGTTACAACCGATGGACTTGAAATGTCAAAAAAGCTAGCCTTTCATTTTAAATTTTGGCAATAGGTCGAAGGACACTTGAAGTCCATCCTTGAACTAGGATTGTACTAGGACTGTTTAGTTCAAATGGACCGGATCAAATGGATTTGTTGAAAAATAAGACAAACAAATACATAAGACAAAAGACATCCACTTCGCGGCGTTTTTCTTATCACTTCGTTCAGATCGAATTTCGTACCCGGAATTCCGCAAGCGACAAAATTCGGCTTCTGCGTCCATTTCGTTAGATGTCATTGGTGCGGATGCGTCAAACGCTGAACCAGTTGAAAACAAAACATTAAAATTAAAAAAAGAAGACAAAAGCTGAAAACTCATCAAATGACACTTAATCGATTTCAAGTCAGGAAGGAGAACGAAGCCTATCTGGGTTGCATCAATCTTTTATGTCGTCTTCGGCTTTAAACCTGTCGGGTCTGACTCTGACTCGCAATACCGAACGAAAACGGATCCAGAGTCGAGCTCGAAGACTTTCAACAGCTTCCGGGTCTGGTTTTTTATACCGCAATGCAAAGAAACGCCGTTGCCGAGTATTTCCGGACAAAGAAGGTGTCTAAATTCCCCAAGAAGTATTTGGTTTGGCAGGCCATATGTAGTTGTGGTCGAAAATCCAAAAGTTTCGTCTCTATCGGCACTATCAACAAGGATGTGTACGAGAAAGAATGTCTGCAAAAGCGGTTGCTACCGTTTATAAGAAGCCACGACTCTCCAGCTCTGTTTTGGCCTGATTTGGCCTCTTGTCACTATGCAAAATCCGTCCTGGAATGGTATAAGGCACAAGAGGTCAAATACGTGCCAAAAATAGCCAATCCGCCTAACTGTCCAGAACTTCGCCCGATAGAAAAATACTGGGCTCTGGTTAAGCGGAAACTCTTTGAAACTAAGAAGAAAGCAAATGGGATCGACGATTTCAAGAGAAGATGGAGAACCGCCACCGCTAGCGTATCTGAGGATACTGTACGGAATCTGATGGCGGGTGTACCACAGAAAGTTCGAGAATTTTACAGAAAGAAGGATTAACATCTCAATCAACTGTTTTTACTGTATATATAACTCTATTATACTGAAATAAACAATCGGTTTTGTTGAATTATGTCTAGATTTTTTTTGCTGACATTATCTTAGTTTAAGTTGGCCGTTTGACGGAAGCGAGCGTTTGAAGAAGTGGCAAGAGGAAGCCATTGTTGTGCGTTGCGTGGGCGGTGTGAGTGGTGTGGAAGAATCATTATCTAGATAATATGCATTTTGCACGTTGTCCGAGTGGTGCCGCTGTTTTCGGTGTGAAAAATTGGAGCAGCAATTGTGGTAATAGTTGCTGGGGTCTCGACGAGTGATTCAACCAACGACGGAGATAGTCAACAGTGCACCACCGCCTGTGGTCACAATTTAATTAGGTAAGCGTTGGGAAGTTCTTTTGTCAGCATTCCTTGTTTCTCCGTGCTGTTGTTAGATAATGGGAGTTACTATCTTGCATTTAGTGTTGTTGAATCAAAAATGAGATAAGCGGTTCAATTAGTGATGCTTGCACAAAATGCTTAAGGTAGGAGGAGACTAACTGAACAAGAAAGGAAAGGTATATTGGAGTTGTTTACCGATTTAGTGTAGTATTTATGTGCTGAAGCTACTGATGTTCATACTCTCAGAAAACTACTTATACTATTGCCGAGCTTTGAATTGCTTGATTTTTTTTCTTATATTAGTGGGTTATATCAGGGACATAACCGAGAGGTTGACGTTGTATAGTACACCGTGGCCAATATAATCACATACAAACTCAGCTTCCGATTGACGGGTTTCGCCCCAAATCGTATTCGGAGTTGGCAGCACCCTCTCAGATTACAACGAAACTTTCTGGGTGTGTAGACTATGACTAGATAAGCCACTTTGCATACTTAGTTTCTTAAATTTTTTCTAGACTGTCTTTTGGAAAGGGCAAAATTTTTTTTTTCGATTGTTTTCAAATGTGTTTAATAAAAAATGACTTCTCCTACAAAAAAGTGCTGTATGGGTGATTATCACAAAATGAGTCAAGTTTTAAGAAAAAAATATAGACAAAAATCCAAAATGAGCCCTACACTGAAAAAAATCATTTAAACAAATTCAAAGTCGATTTAAAAAAAACACCTTTTGACGTAGACTACGTCTTACGGGAAGGGTAGGGTGTCAATTGAAAATCTAATAATAAGCGACCGTCACGAAATATCGTTACAAATTAAACGCTTATAACTTAATAAATGCTCAATAGATTTTCAAGATTTTTACATCAATCGATTGGAAATTTTCCCGCGTATCAATTCAACTATCAAGCATTATCCGTTAACAATTTCAAGCTATTGAAAATAACCAAAATCTGAGGTGATGTCTTAAAATGCCGATTTTTCAGAGTAAATTTACTCAATGCACTCAATTTTACTATCACAGATTTCAAATGTAAGCAAGGGAGGTCTCATATGCAGCAGTGAACGATATAAAAGGGGTACGCCTTCGCAAATTTACTCATTCGTGTTGCTGTACTGGAGCTGTGCGGAGCATCGAGCCAGTATGGATTGGCAGCTGGCGCCGGGCGATAGCATGAACCCTGGGGAGAGGGTGCACTAGCTTCATTCAGCGGAGCGGCAAGACGCCAATTTGGATATGGCAGCTGGCTGTGGCAAGCGCCATAGAAAGTGGACCTACCAATTCTCGGGTACTTTTTTCAAACAGACGTATGTCATTTTGTAAACAAAGAGGGGAAGTAAGATTCAAACGTAAATTTCTCGAAACCCTTAGCACTTTCATGCAAACTTGGGCCACCAACACAAGGAATAACATTGCTTTACATGATTGTGATGCTACTTTATGTGAGGGTACTGGGAATTTCGAGAAATTTAGTTTTGAATCTTACTATCTTTGTTTACAAAATTACACACGTCTGTTTGAAAAAGTTTCCGAGAATTGGTCAGGTAGCTGATTGCACTGCAGTCCGTTGTTACCAAGCTGTTGGCTAGGCAACTGTTGCTAGGCAGCCATACATTATGCTGTGGTGTGCTAGGCAGCCGGTTGCTTGGGCAAATAATGTCTTTGTAGCCAGCCGGTGGGTAAAAGGGGGGGGGTGTGTATAAGTGTGTGGGGTGGGTGCAACCACGAGGAGCGAAATAAGGTGCTTATGTGTGTGTGATATTTGGTAGACATATTTTCGTAAGGCACAGAGAGGGTTTTAATTCAAATGCGGACGATTTCAAATCCGTCCTTTTCAGGACGACCAATTTAATTTTGAGAGAGTTTGTTTGATTTGAATGTTTGGTTCTTACCGATTGGCTGACAGCGGTGGCTAAAACAATATTAGTTTTCTCTTCGTTACATACCTTGAGCATTTTGTACAATTTACAAATGGCTACCGTCACGAAAAATTTAAACACCGGACGCTAAGAATTCGATTGTTTCTTGATTGATTTATTTTTGAGACTGCTCTAATCAAGAAATTTATACGATTGCCATTCTATTTACTCAGGTATACAAAGATTTACAAATAAAAAGATTAATATATTTCGCATACATACTCATCAATCGGTGTATGAAAATTTTAAAGAATGTTGCGTTCTGGCATGTTTCAAGAAATTCCCTATCATGGACAATGTTTTGATTCTCGAACATGCACATTTCAATGAGTACTGTAATGAATAGTTATTCTGATGTGTTAACGATTCGCGTTGGATAGAGTTTAACTTCTAGGAAGAAATAAGTTTTGAGAAACTGTGAAAGGGTGAATAAGTGCAATGCCTATTCGTTTTGATGCCAAACGTTTGCGCAAATTTCGGAAGCGCGTTAAGATCGAATATTCGAAAAATCCTCCGAATTGACCATGTACCGATGCTGAGCGAACTCGAGGTTATCGGGCGAAACTGGAAGCAACCAGAGGTAATGCGTTGCTAACTACTGGTCGGAAAGCTAGAGAAGGGCCTTAAACTCAAGGTGGGAAATAAAATCAAGTGGTCAACCAACTTGACAAAGTGCAAATACTTTTCAAATGCTTTCTAAGAATGTACAATAGATTTTTGCTAACATACTTACTATCTAATGCTGGTCTAACGATCTTTGAGGACAAACATCAACGCTATTTTGATCAGACTAGGCCTTTCGGCAAGGGTAGCGGTCAAATCAACATTTAAAAATAACTGAAACAGTGTGAACTCTTAAAGCTTTATCATTTATCGATAGATTTTCAAGATTACGCAATAAGGATAATGGTCTCCAGCTGGTCGATCATATCAGCACAATCACTGCAGGCAGCACAATTGTTGTCCTTTCATCATACTAACATTCAAACCAAACGTCCCTTTCCACGGCTGCCAAATAATTTCTAAGAAGCGAATCATAGCATGTTCTAACATACTTTCTCACTTATTTATGCTAACCCAACGTCCCATTAGAACAGTACACTACGAAACTAATCAAACGGGTTAACGTAGTCTACGTCAACCGGTCGTGTGTTAAACACAACCCCACTGATTTTTTTCAATTTTATCAACGAGATACGGAACAATTCATCAACAGGTTTAATAATTGTTTTCAAATTACAGCGATCAGTATTCAACCACTGCTCAAACTTAACATCTTCTTTGTCATTTGATTCTAATATCAGCCCAAGTTCCTCTTCAATATGTTTATTGTAAGCACACTTTTCACAAGCACGGGAAAAGCATTCATCTGTTCTGGCAAGAAATATCGCAAAGCATTTTGCCTAGGGTATGTGTCCCTTGACTCAGCCTATTATGCAACGATCAATTACATTTTTTATTATAACTCATAAACTTTTGAAGCTGTAAGCGAGATTCAAATAGTTGTCCACTTGCTAAGATAAGTTTGATAAGACATTTAATAGTATGTATCACGAAAAGTTACACAACTCTTTTAATGAAGTCAGGAACTTTCGAGGGATATGGATTTAATGTCGGTCTATAAGCACTAAACTGGGTCTATTCGTGGATGCAACTTCGTACCATTCGATGGATTTATTAATAAATGCAGTCTTCGTACGGTTTTTTTTCCCCTAATTTTATAAATTAAGGCATTGCCAGGTGTATTCGCTTTATTTAACACAAAATTTCATAAAACAAACTGAAATAAAACTGCTTCGAAACACTTAAGTGATGTTCATATATGAGTTATCAGCCATTCAATAATGAAAACATTATAATTCACTATACAATGTTTTTATTCCTTCGGTTTGTGTTGAGATGACCCACTTGAATATAAACAACCGCAAACTCATGCATTTCCACTTCAAATTTTACCAATAACAATCTTTTTACTACGTTATTGATACAACAGGCCATAGTTGGGAACATACAATAAAATATGTCCCCAACATTGGGTCTACGATTCTCTTGTTAATTCATTGTTATTTTAGCCTTGTGAACAGTTAGTTTGTAACGTGTAACTATTTTCTGTACAACCAGACTGCATTACTCGCTTTATCGATTCAATTAAGCCAAATTTAGATCACTTGAAGATCGTGTAGATCATCTGTTCAGCTTAGCCAGTGACATTTTGATGCCCCAAAAGTTCAAGAAATCGAAAACTACGCGGAAGTGAACAACTATAAGTTGATTAATATTGTCTCAATTGCTTCGGATTACATCGGTCATCCTAATAGCAACATGATTTTGTTGATTATCGCTAAATTAATGACATATTTGGAACATAGGCCGAATGAAGGTGATAGGCTAACATTACATCCCGTTACCTTATTACTTCATCTTGTGACTTAAATCTTAAACTGTTGAACATTAATTTTACATTTTCATGAATTGTACATATGCTTACATTATGTATACCAGTAGAGTCAAGCACAATACAATTTTTTGGTCCCAACTGTGTAAATACTGTGAAACCGATATTCACAGTTTTGTACATATCTAAAAAAAATCATATAAGGCTCTTTGAGCGACATCATCAAAAGTCGTTTTTGAACTTGTTGTTTTTTGCCATTTCGAACCTCAGAAACAAAATCATTTGTTCCTGGCATTGGTCTGCTGATATCATTATCATAAAAGAATTCTCTTACTAATTGTTTTGTATCGTCATCAATACCATGCCCCCTTCTTTTTTCGGTAGTACGAAGAATACCCAGTTCATCAACAAGATCCTTTAGCTTCCTCACCATATACAATGGTGCGTTAAACTCTCTTACGATTTTATTTACCGACCAAGACTTAGGCAGTACAGATAGTATTTTAATCTGTTCGCTTCTGTCAGTTGTATGGTGATTGGACTTCTCCTTTAACTGCATAATTATCTCGTCATACGCCTCCACTGTGCCAACATCCGTTGAATCTATTCCGAAGATATTTTTTCGCACTGCTTTCGTAATCTGCAATGATTTGTTTATGCGATATTCCATACTTCTCATGTTTCTAGATGAGATTGGCGATAAACTCAATGTTTCAGCAATGGTATTAAACTTTTCAACATTGTTTGGACCCTGTAGTTGATCTGTTGACGGAATTGACTCCAATGATGGAATTGATGGTACCATATCTGTAAGATAAAAAAGGTTAAAATTATAATAATGAATGCTGTGGAAAGTTTATAAAAGAAGTTAACATGTTGAAGGATAACTTACCTAACTCATGTTCGATTTGTTGACCACTCGTTGACGGTTCTGGATCATCATGATGTTGCTGTCCACTTATTGATAGTTGCATAGTTTCGTCGTTTCCATCCGATCGGCGTTTTTTCGTATTCGGACCTCTATTTTGACTTTTAAATCCACGACATGACTCACAAATACTCATCGATTCGTCGATTTTATGGGTATATCCTATGGAATGAATTTTGTCTCTTGGTGACACTTTTCAGAACTGCTTTTAATAACCTTTCGCAAAGAGAAGTAACAGGTTGAATGTCACTGATTCACTTTCTTGTTTAGTTTATATTTGGTTTAGGTACAACTCTTGATCCGTTTCATTCGATTAGGTAGTTCGATTTTACTAAATAGCCTTACCTAGTATTAGGTAAGAAAAGGGGTAGAAACGTTTTGGTAGAAATTACATTAGCACGTATGAAATGTGTGATCTAATATTGTATATTGAGTCATACTTCTTGAGTGCTGCTGTGTGAATATGCGTGCTTCGCTTTGTCTCACATCACAAATTAAGTTTCATTGCATTTTGAGATCACTACATAGTCGTATAACCTTCACTGGTTTAGTTTTTGATAACAAAATACACTGAAAAAGAAATCAATGGGGCATGAAAAAGTTTTTGCTAGAAAAACTTTGTTTCCTTAAAAGTGCACATCTTGTGATGTATGAACGGTTGGTAGGGAACATAATTACCTATCTTGAGACAAAATTTCATCGAAATCAAAAATGGCGTTTTTTTTAAAATCGACTTTGAATTTATTTAAATGATTTTTTCAGTGTAGGGATCATATTGTTTTTTTTTTCAATATTTTTTTTCTTAAAACTTGACTTATTTTGTGATAATCCCTACAAAACTTTTTTGTAGGAGAAGTCATTTTTTTATTAAACACATTTGAAAAAAAAAACGATAAAATAAGTTTAGCCCTTTTCAAAAGACAGTCTAGAAAAAAAATGAAGAAGCTTAGTATGCAAAGTGGCTTATCTAGTCATGGTCTACACACTCAGAAAATTTCGTTGTAATCTGAGAAGGTGCTGCCAACATTTGATCGAGTTGGCGCGAAAACCGTGGATTATTTTCGGAAAGTTATTCGGAATTTATTGATAATTGTTTTAATTGAAAGGTTATGTTACATGAATCAATAACAGCATATTTTTCGGAATAACCCCACCTTTAAACTTTTTGACCAGCTTCAAATGTTTATTCAAACCCATGTCTTCTATCGGCATTCGTCCCGAATTCGAAGTTTTACGACTTTGAACTGGGCCAAAGTAGAACCCTTGTGTTCATTTATTTTCGACAGCATTTATGACCACACAAAATAATCCAAGGGGCTTAGAACTGCTGAACTGGGAGCCCATTAATCCTCCACTCCGTCCTGATGAAACACGTAATCATTCTTCCCGTGCATTCTTTCTAAGCTTGGCTTCAAAACAATCTTTTTTTTTAATAAATCATTTATTTGTAAAGGCTCAATCGAATCAACTTTACAGAGCAAATTTTTCATAACAAACACAGATAAAAAAAACATACAGGTTAAGCAAACAACTATCTACGGCTAATGAGCATGAGCATGAGCATGATTGACCGCCGACGGATGCAATTCCGTTATTGCCAGATCAGCTGAATTTACACAAAGAACCAACAGATGATGTTTGGGACTAACATACATCCTCAATGTGTAAAAACTGGTGACCCTTTATAAAGCAATACCGGCGCTGGCCGTGCCCGAATGCTGATCAAGTAGGGAATGGGAAGGACCGTGTTGACATGATATTTGCTTTGAAGAAAGCCGAGAAATCCTCTGCACTTCCACGAGAAATCACTGGGATGTTGGATAGTTGAGGAAAAGTTAACAGCAGGGTTCGTTTTGGTTAACCATACGCTGAAAGTATGTTGCACTATCCGCCAAGTGCAATGGATCGCTCCAATGTGACTGAAAAGAGACAAGCATAACGAAAAACAAAACAAAACAAAATAGACAAAATAAAACAGGATATTAGATACTGTCTTCAAAATTTGGTAGAAATAAATTATTTATTGCTTTGCAAACCAGCTCTCCTCGATGTCCTAGATCCCGGCCATGTTCTGCTGGACCTGCAGCTGCTGCAGTCGACACTCGTTCACACCAAGCCGATCGTCGCCGAAGTGTCGGAAACCTTCCAGTTGCAACATGATATCTGCGTCTAATACGCTCTTCTTGCACCGATTAATTTACAAACTAAGCCTGCACACCTAATCAAAATTCACTTTGGCACGATTTTGGTTGCAGCAAACAGAATCAATGAAAAAAATAAACTAGCTTATGACCTCTTACTTTACGCGGTTGCTACTAGACAGGAAACGTAAATATTTCGATAAATCCACCCACAACTCTGGCTTCTGCGATAGATAGACTCTTATTTTAAATTCCAAGGCAACCTTCAATCATTAAGCAAACAACTATCTAAGGCTAATGTTAGTCATAAACACATAAATCAGTTTCATAAACTCCAGATCACGTAGAGCCAAAATAACTCAAACCGGTACATTGGGTTGTCTACCTCGAGCCCGAAGGGAATCATAAAGCTCAGATCTGACTCCACGGTGCTCAGCACAAAACCAAATAACGTGATCTGCGTCCTGGTAACCTTGTCCATATTCACAGAGTTTGCTGTCGCTCAGTCCAACATGGCTCAAATGAGCGTTTAAGGAATAATGATTAGACATGAGGCGCGACATCACACGAATGACCCTCGACCCACATCCATCCCCTCCAAACCAAGGATTTTTTCGATCAGTGGATGTTTCCTGATTAGTCAATCTACGTACATTTTGAAGCTAGCAGCAAGATTTGGATTGAGCGAAGCAAAACCATCGTCTATTCCCATGGATCCCGGATCCATGCGGACAGCGAAAAGATGAGAGAGACAGTCAAGGATATTCAAGGATACCACGTGTTGATGACTATCAAAGTTTGATCGGAGGATTGCTCTGCGTCTCCGTGATGACAAGACCGTACATATCAATTGCAGCTTCTATTTTGGGACGGAAGGTAAGCAATCCGACCAGTGCTGATCGGAACGAGGCCAAACGAGTTGTACGATATCTACACGCACCGAAGGAGCTGAATCCTCTCCTTGGAGGAACATTCGAGCCAGTGATATATTATGTGGATGCTGACTGGGCCGGTGATTGCAGTGATCGAAAATCCAATTCCGGTTATTTGGTATTCCTTAGCGGTAGTCAAGTGTCCTGGGTGAAAGCAAAACTGCGTTGCCCTGTCGTCAACTGAAGCGGAGTTTTTTGCACTGGCTGAATTCTGTCGGGCGAGTTGTCGGGATTAAGAAAATTAGCCGAATTGAGAAGCGAATTCATTAAAAAGGAAGACAACAGATGGACCATAGAGACGCAGAAGTGAGAGAGATTAAAGATGAACTAATATAAGTAGCTTTTTCCAAATTTTGAAGAAGCAAGGAGTAATTATGTATGTATGATGAGGTTCCAAGCGAGTGAGAACCAAAAGCCGGAGTGAGGACTTAAATAATAGATACACTGCGAGGAAAAGTGTTAGAGGAAAGTGGTGAAATTTGATATTAACCAAATTATTATATAAAATAAATTCATTCTTATATTGACGTTCTTATTGGTGCTTATCACCCAAGAATAAATGTATCCAAGGTGTAGATTGTATGAATATTTATACTATAGTGGAAAGCTGAAAAGAATAGATATTCAATATAAGATAAAATTTATAAAGATATATCTTATAAGACATGTTGTTAAAATACGTCTCTATACTATTCTAGTTACATTTCAAAGATATCAATTGAAGTGATCGAAGTGCCCGGTTTGATGATTTCTGAAATAAATGGCTTATCCTACCATAATACCACTAAACACAATATTAAAATATAATCGTACACTGCTTATAACCACATGCCAGTCTTTTATGAATGTAGTAGTTGAAGTTCTGAAGTGCAAGTTAAATTAAATGTTATGCTGAAATCTTGAAAAAAGAAATCGAGCCTTTGATGCTTGTCATGTTGTTCTAGGCTCTTAAATGGTTTTGAAAGGCATAGATGATTCGAAAGCGTGCTGAAATTATTAATTGAAATGAGAATGGAAAATTATATGATATGATTTACAGGTCGCACCCCCTCACTTCGCTATTGTCAAAATGACAACATTGCCCAGGCTACACCAACCAGCGTCTCCATGTTTCAGCTGGCAGTGTTTTGTGATCATATTACTCGTGAAGGCGTGAGGTAGGAACTTGTGAGGACCATTTGTCAACTCACCGTTTGAAGCCCTTCAAGATTAGTGGTTTGATTTTCCATACACATTTTTTTCATGCTGGATGATCCTTGTCGGTTCAATACATAATTGTAACATATGTATTGTAATCTTACCGGCCTGCAGTAATGAATGGACGAAGGACGTTTGTTTTGGAAAAGTACATATCTATCCATGTGTTTCTTCTTTTACAGGAACTAGAGAAGTAGCGAAACCGCTACTACACTGGTCGACAGAGATTTTTAGACCCAGAGCTCCCTGTCAGTTTCCGTTAGCTTGGGTTCCAATACAACCGAATTTCGTATTTTGACCTAATGCGATTTGCATTTTTCTTCACAAATTGGCATCAAAAATTGAAATTTTGATATATTTTGAGAACCACTGAAATAACTGCCTAAGCTTAAATGTAAATGCACAAGAAGAATTTTTTTTAGAATTTCTCAGACTTGAACTAACAACTTTGTGGAAGAAAATGTGTCGATCTGTCTGCACCAGAAAAAGTTATGACCGTTGAAAGGCAGCATATTTTAGCAAAAAACAGCAAAGTACAGTAAACCCCCCGACATGCGCGGAATCCCTTGATGGTGGTCTCAAATGATATACATATGGGCAATGACCTTTGTTGTTTCATCAGAAAATATCTCGTGATCTCTCGTATATGGGAAGTTACTTTTTTCTGCAAAGTTGTTCAGTAGATCAAGACCTTCAGGATGGTAAACTTAAAAGTTCAGAACTATCTCACTACGCGGTGCTAGTATGCATGTAAACTTACTTTATAAGCTGAATCTCGAGGTCCTTGAGGTATAGCAAGTTTACGTCTTCGACAAAGGTGTTTGGTTGATTGAGGCCTTTCGGATGGTGTTGAAATTAATTCAGAGCTCGTCCGCTACGTGGCATTAGTGTACATGTGCGGTTTGTGTATTATATGTATTTTGAGATCTAGATCGTGTATAAATTTTCTGTTTTCAGGAGAGTTAGTTGTAAAATTTTGAGCTACCATACGCTCGACTCAACAGTGCAGAATTATCTCACTACGTGGCGCTAGTGTGAATGTAAACTTACTGTTTAATCTGGATCTCGAGATTATTGACATATAGCAAGATGGCATCATCAAAAACGATATTCGAGGGTTCAGTGCTATTTGAATGGTGTACATATTTAATCAGAATTCGTCCGCAATGTGGCGCTAGTGTTCATGTGAACTTTTTGTAATATCTGTATTTTGATATCTAGATCATGTATAAATTCATGGTTTTCAGATGGCCGACTCCATAGTTCAGAATTATTTCACTGCGTGGCACTAGTCTGCCTGTGAACTACATTGGACAAAACATTTGCAACCAGTCAATCCCAATCATGAAACTCCACATTGAAGGTTTATAAAAAGTCAATTGGGAGAAAAATGTATTTTAGTTTGTAGAAACAGAACTTTTTATGTTTATTATAACAAAAAAAAAATCATTATTCAAACATAACAATTCATGAAAAATAAAAAAAATAAAAAGTCAATGTTTTCCTCGTGGACAAAACAAGTGCAACTTCGCGTGTTGTTTACCAAATTCAATTTGGCTTTCAATATTTCGTAGCGAACCCTTTATTTTCAAATACGGTTTTGCATCTGCGAGGCATAGACGCGATCAGGTGGTCAATGAAGTTTTGTGGAATTGCTGCCCAAGCCTTTTGGATTTGTGCAAACAACTGATCCTTATTTCGAACACCTTCACGATCAATTCGCTGATTCACGATCTCCCACAGGTTCTCGATAGGGTTCAGATCCGGAGATTGGGACGGCCAGTCCATCCCCATTATTAGGTTATCCTTAAACCACTGTTTGACCACTTTGGCGGTGTGCTTGGGGTCGTTATCTTGTTGGAATATCCATTATAATGGCATATTCCATTCAGCATAAGGCAGCATAACATCTTTCAGGATGTTAATGTACATGAAACGGTCCATGATTCCATCGATTCGATGAATTGGACCAATGCCGTTCGCAGAAAAACATCCCCAGACCATCACATTGCCTCCGCCATGCTTCACCGTCTTCTGGCAGTATCGTGAATCTAAGCGTTTTCCAGTCGGTCGACGTACACGGCAAATCCCGTCGCTTTCGAAGATGTTGAACCTCGACTCATCACCGTCCGCCATTTCTGCACATCCCAGCCAATATGAGATTGAGCAAACAGGAGTCTTTTCTTCTGGTTCCTAAGTGAAATCAGAGGTTTCTTCGCAGGGCGTCGAGAGAATAATCCAGCTTCAACGGCACGTCGCGACGCGTCGTCTGATTGTCCGGTCCGATACAGATAACTGTAAATCCGTTTGCACTTTGAAGGAAGATTTGGAAGGATCCTTCTTAATGCATCTGACGATCATAGAGTCCTCTCTTGACGTGGTGGACCGTGGTCTTCCACCTCTATTGTCCACAGAAATCTTCCCGGTTGAACGAAATTATGAGCACAGTCTTAAAACGGTCCATTTTTTCATCTGGTATTTGTCACAAATCGTTTTTTGTGGCATTCCGCTCTTGTTATCATCGATTATTTTCTTTCGTAGTTCCAATCCAAGGCTGTCAGGAGCTATTTTGGTGTCTAATAACATAAATATAAGGAAAACATGAGTATTGACCTTTCTCAATGTTTATCATGCAATATTTACCTCGTTATGGTACAATAACGCAAATAAAAACCCTTTGTGTCAATTAATGAATCCTTTTCCACCTTTTTTTAAACACTTCTAGAGTAATAAGTCCAAGAAACCGAGAAATTGCGCTTGTTTTACGAGTGCAAAATGGCTCTTGTCAACAAAACACTGCCGGTGAACTGTCAGTTGACAGCTGATTGCTGCAATAATCATATACCAAACATCTAGACTCCCGAACCGTCAACTACAATAACTTGCTCGATTTCGATTTCAAAACATTGAAGTTTACTGATGCTTTTTATGATTGCTCGATTTGAGTTGCACATGTTGTGTCCATTACTTTATGTAATAAATGTTTATCGCTAGTACACATAAGAGGCTGATTGGCTGATATTTTTAGTACGTTCTTCTGACAACTTTGAGCCAGTCCTTCAGAGAGTTCTTCGCAAAACTTCGCGTAACTCCTTCAGAGAACTTTACGAAAGTGCTCTAGTGAACTTCATGGAAGTTCTTCAGAGAACTTCATGGAAGTTCTTCAGAGAACTTCATGGAAGTTTTGCAGAGAACTTCATAGAAGCTCTTCCGAGAACTTCATGGAAGTTCTGCAGAGAACTTCATACAAGCTCTTCCGAGAACTTCATGAAAATTCTGCAAAGAACTTCAGAGAAATTATTCAGAGAACTTCAGGTAAATTCTTCAGAGAACTTCAAGGAGGTTCTTCAGAGAACTTCAGGGAAGTTCTTCAGTGAACTTCATGGAATTCATTGAAGTTCTTCAGAGAACTTCTTGGAAGTTCTTCAGAGAACTTCATGGAAGTTCTTCAGAGAACATCTTGGAAGTTCTTCAGAGAACTTCAAGGAAGCTCTGCAGAGAACTCCGTGGAAGTTCTGCAGAGAACTTCATAGAAGCTCTTCCGAGAACTTCATGAAAATTGTGCAAAGAACTTTAGAGAAATTATTCAGAGAACTTCAGGCAAATTCTTCAGAGAACTTCAAGGACGTTCTTCAGAGAACTTCAGGGAAGTTCTTCAAAGAATTTAAGAGAAGTTTTTCAGATAAATTCAGGGTTCTGCAGTTCACTGAAGAACTTTCCTGAAGTTCTCTGAAAAACTTCCATAAAGTTCTCTTAAAAATTTCCCTGAAGTTCTGTGAAAAACTTCCATGAAGTTCTCTGAAGAATTTCCCTGAAGTTCTCTAACGAACTTCCACGAATTTCTTTAAGGAACTTCCATGAATTTCTCTAAAGAACTTCCCTAAAATGGGGGCGACCCCGGCGTAGTGGTTAGCATCCATACCTCTCACGCCAAAGTCACGAGTTCGAATCTCACCTCCGAACAAGTTACGAAAATACCCAAAAAGGGAATTTGAGTAACAACGACGGGAGATGAACCAGCCCAAGGCTGAAAATCTCGGTAATTAAGACAAAAAAAAAAAAAAAACTTCCCTAAAGGTCTTTGAAGAACATTTCTGAAGTTTTCTGCAGAATTTCCCTGATGTTCTCTGAAGAATTTCCCTCAAGTTCTCTGAAGAACCTCCTTGAAGTTCTCTGAAAAACTTTCATGAAGTGTTTTGAAGAACTTTCATTATGTTAACTGCAGAACTTTCCTGAAGTTCTCTGAAAAACTTCCCTGAAGTTCTATGTAGAACTTCCCTGAAGTTCTCTGTAGAACTGAAGTTCTCTGCAAAATTTTCTTGAAGTGTTCAGAAGAACTTCCATGAAGTTCTCTGAAGAACTTGCTTGAAGTTCTCTGCAGAAATTCCATGGAAGTCTCTGAAAACTTCCATAAAGTTCTCTGAAGAATATTCCAAGAAGTTTTCTGAAGACCATTCCAAGAAGTTCTATGAAGAACTTCCCCGATCTTCTCTGAAGAATTTCCATGAAGTTTTCTGATGAACTTTAATTAAGTCTTCTGAAAAACTTCCATGAAGTTTTCTGAAGAATTTGCTCGATGTTCTCTGCAGAACTTCCCTGATGTTCTCTGAAGAACTTCTATGAAGTTCTTTGAAGAACCTCCATGGAGTTTTCTGAAGAACATTCCAAGAAGTTCTCTGAAGAACTTCTCTGATTTTTTTTAAAGAATTTCCATGAAGTTCTCTAAGGAGCTTCCCTGAAATTCTCTGAAAAACATCCCCGAAGTTCTCTGAAGAATTTTTGTGAAGTGTTCTGAAGAACTTCCCTTCAAGTTGTCTGCAGAACCTCCCTGAAGTTCTCTGTAGAACTTCCTTGAAGTTCTCTGAAGAAGAATTTTCATGAAGTGTTCAGAAGAACTTCCATGAAGTTCTCTGAAGAACTTGCTTGAAGTTCTCTGAAGAACTTCCATGAAGTTCATTACAGAACTTTCCTGAAGTTCTCTGCAGAACTTCCTTGGAGTTCCCTGAAGAGCTTCCCTGAAGTTCTTTGAAGAACTTCCATGAAGTTCTCTGCAGAACCTCCCTGATGTTCTTTGAAAAACTTTCATTCAGTGTTATGAAGGACTTACCCGAAGTTTTGTGAAGAGCTTTTCTGAAGGACTAACCTGAAGATGTCAGAAAAACGTACAAAAAAAACCATATTGGGGTAATCAGCCTCTTATGTGTACTAGCGATAAACATTTATTACATAGTACACAGGCAGACCAGTGCCACGCAGTGAAATAATTCTGAACTATGGAGTCGACCGCCTGGAAGATCATGATTACTCGAGTAAATTTCCTGAAAACCATGAATTTATAAATCCTGGAGAGTGTGAGCTGTTAAGTGGAATGCCTGTAACTAGAAAATGAGAAGAATGATTAGTAGTTTCCATTTAATTCCAACTACCTTTATTGCTTATCATGACAGATACGCGTATTTCGTACTAGTATACTAGTCGAGTATTAGTACACGACACTGAAGAAGTCAGAACATTGTACACGAAATACGCGTACCTGTCAAGATAAGCAATAAAGGTAGTTGGAATTAAAAGGAAATTACTAATCATTCTTCTCATTTTTTAAATCATAAATTTATACATGATCTAGATATCAAAATACAGATATTTCAAATAGTTCACATGAACACTAGCGCCACATAGCGGACGAGTTCTGATCTAATGTATACACCATTCAAATATCACTGACCCCTCGAATATCGTTTTTGATGATGATATCTTGCTATATGTCAATAATCTCGAGATCCAGATTAAACAGTAAGTTTATATGTACACTAGCGCCACGGAGTGAGATAATTCTGAACTGTTGAGTCGAGCGTATGGTAGCTCAAAATTTTACAACTAACTTTCCTGAAAACAGTAAATTTATACACGATCTAGATCTCAAAATACAGTTAATACACAAACCTCACATGTACACTAGTGCCACGTAGCGGACGAGTTCTGAATTAATTTTAACACCATCCGAAAGGCCTCAATCAACCAAACACCTTTGTCGAAGACGTAAACTTGCTATACCTCAAGGACCTCGAGATTCAGCTTATAAAGTAAGTTAACATGCATACTAGCACCGCGTAGTGAGATAATTCTGAACTTTTTAGTTTACCATCCTGAAGGTCTTGATTTTTGCTTAAATATGCTGTCTTTCAACCGTCATAACTTTTTCTGGTGAAGTCGGATCGACATAGTTTCTTGAGCAAAGTTGTTAGTTCAAGTCTGAGAAATTTGCTTTTAAATAAAAATGCTTTTTGTGCATTTACATTTAAGCTGACGCAGTTACTTCAGTGGTTCTCA
This sequence comes from Aedes koreicus, assembly GCA_024533555.2. Lineage (NCBI taxonomy): Eukaryota > Metazoa > Arthropoda > Insecta > Diptera > Culicidae > Aedes > Aedes koreicus. Next base: position 156,177 of record JAHHFK020004517.1, read on the forward strand.
AAATAAATCAAAACTTCAATTTTTGATTTGAGAATTTGTGAATTTGTGAAGAAAAATGCAAATCGCATTAGGTCAAAATACGATATACGGTTGTTTTGGGACCCAAGCTAACGGAAACTGGCATGGAGCTCTGAGTCGGAAGATTTTTTATTCGGATTTTGTCTACCAGTGTTATCGTAAACACAACGTAGGATCCCCGACCGTGCGTGATCACATGTATTTTTCCTGTCTCAATAATTATTTTGAATATGGTATGCTTTTAAAATGAAACTCAAAAAGTTATTTGGAAAAAACATCAGAAAAATTAAAAAATGTAAAAATTTAAGGCTACCGCTCTCAAATGTGGGAAGAGGGTAACAAATAAACCCTTCACAACGTAGAACATGAGCTAAGGAACGAGCAGTTTGTGTGTTCCCACTTGCCCCATTCTCCCCTATGAGTTCATGAATTTAAGGAAGAATTAAGCCAACATTTGATCGACTTTTCAAGGAATGATTTTAGCGATTCGTAGTCAACATTGTTAGAACATTGTTTGCTTGAAAAAAATGAAATACAAAGAAGTTTAGCATACGAAACCAAATTTCGTTCATTTAAATTTAAAATATCGATTGTTAACTTTTAATACAAGAATTATTTAAAGTAATTTGAAAGTATGATTCCAATAAAAATGTCAATGTTTGATTCAAATTTAAGGTATGTTTATTATAAAAATACAAACATCAGGTAGGCAATATTAACCGTGTACTTCCCACTTCATAACGTGAGAACAAGGCAAAGTTTCGAAACTTTAAATATGAGCTGATGTTCTCATTTATCGTTAGGGCAATTCGTTGGTTCCTGAGGAAAACCCCTGAGCGAACCCCTTGATATACAACCGGTTAGCATTCAAACAAAGTTTTATCCATATATCCAGATAACCCAGACCTAAAAAGTACTAAACTAAATTTAAAACGCAAGCAAAGCAATTATAAATGAACAGATTGATATTTGTTTCAAAAATGCCTTCGTTCATTCCAAACATGAACACGTTTATATCAAACGTCACTTGATTTTTATGTCAAAGATCTATGCCACATGGCTTTAAACGTAGAATATAATTGGTATAAAGCATGTTTATGTTTGTGGCCAGAGTGAACTAAGTATATTTTTAAATTTAACTGAAATATGTTTGTTTTGACGGAATTCTTTTCTGCGTGTATAAAAAACTTATTTTATGGGCACTACCATGGAACACGCTCCATAACTCTGCAAATATTTTTATGTCAAAGATCTATGCCACATGGTTTTAAACGTAGAATATAATTGGTATAAAGCATGTTTATGTTTGTGGCCAGAGTGAACTAAGTATATTTTTAAATTTAACTGAAATATGTTTGTTTTGACGGAATTCTTTTCTGCGTGTATAAAAAACTTATTTTATGGGCACTACCATGGAACACGCTCCATAACTCTGCAAATTTTGTTTCTCCTGAAAAGTTTTTTGCGCTTAGATTTTCTACAACTGTGATGAAGATATTACTTTTCTATATCATCACATAGAAAAGTTAGTTAATTTTTCTTTTTTATCATATTAAGACTTGACTAACTTTTGATACTTCCAACTAAAAAACAATGTCCATACAAACAATATTTCGAAGACATTATACGGCTAAAACATTAGAGCAACACTCTAGGGAAAAGTTCCTGGTTTTGCCACTTTGGCCAGCTTGGAGAAGTTATCCAGTACAGTACCAGCAGCGGGTGGATAGTCATGAAGAAAACGAATATTATTTTTGGCTCAGGAAGTACTAGCACACTGGTCCCAAGCCCGGTCCCAAGCTTAATGATACGTCCCTCAGACCATAACTCACACCAATACACTCTCAAATATTCTGTCAAAATAACATAGCGAATCAAAACGAAGCAAAAGATACTTGTACCAAAAGGTACTGAAAAGCGCAAGAGTGTATTGCAAGGTGTACTTCGGAACTAGGGGTTCTACAACAGTGAACCAATTTCAAATCACTACTTGCAAATTGATTGTTGGTACCAGCCAGTAAACCTGGTTGTACTAAAATATATTAGTACAGGAAGTCATCCCGAGCCAAACCAGCCCGTGAGCAGAACCAGCAAGAATAATATCCATAGGTGGTTATACAGCATAATTGTATTCACGGCTAATTGTTTTTTAATTGAGCTATTGATTTTTATTCGCGATTTATAGGTAAAATTGATTAAAATTATTTCAATCTTACAATTAGCTGTGAAAACATAGACCTGGAAATTCTTCTTTGACTCTTAAAGAAAGTGTTTGACACAATACTGGATCAATTTGAAGTCTTTTACTATCCAGTAAGATTAAAATAATTTTAATCAATTTTTCTTATAATTCGTGAATAAAAATCAATAGCTCAATTAAAAAACAATTAGCCGTGAATAAAATTATGCTGAATAACCATAATATTCTTGCTGGTTATGCTCACTGGCTGGTTTGGCACTGGATAACTTCGTGTACTAATATATTTTAGTACAACCAGGTTTACTGGCTGGTATGGTACTGGATAACTTCTCCAAGCTACTTTGGCCCACAGTGCAGTGTGAGAAAAGTGTTTCTCTTACCGAACAAGAAGCGTTCACAAACCGATACAAGCATATGACGTCAAAGGCTCAGATTCATGCCAAACGCGTCATTAACCAAAATCCAAATGTGTTGTTTCAATTCTACTAATGCCCTTAATGCAACTTACCTTCGCATTACCATCCATTAATGCAAAATTGTGGAAAAACCCTCGGTGCAGTGTTACGCAGGAATACAAAAATTAACCCCTCCGATTGAACCTATCATCGACTTACCAGACAATTTAATGCCAAATTCGGGGTAAACCCATGCGTTTAACCATCATGGCCGAAATTAAACCACAAGTACGTCGAATTTGTGTGTTTCTTTTGGTGAAACTGCTGCCGCCGCCATCATCATCATCATCATCATCATCATCATCATTGGCCTTTAACTGACCGTATGGCACCCATTTCAGCCAAGGCAACACCGAGTCGCGTGGTCGATAATTGCAGGTCATCCTCGGTTGCACTGCGCTCGCTGCATCAATCATAACAGAGCCTAGAGGTGCGTTTACCTCCGCATATTCGGTTACACGGTTCAAACAGCTACTAATATTTGAGTTTGCCTACCCCGGGGGCAGCATCAGCTTCACTTTCAATTTTATTAAACAATGTAGGACCAGATCGCGGCAACAATGGGTAAATTTAAAATTACCCACTGACTGTCGTTTATTTTCTCATCATACCTAGACTTAGCGGTAGTCAGCCGGCCGACATTGCTTCAGCGCCCAGGTGATGGCGATGACGAAATAACTCGTTGATTTTACCATCGTAACCGCGTGATTTAATGGAGTGCAATTTGCTGTGGTGGCACTAGGTGGTCTTAGTACGACCCGGAATGAAAAGGGGCTTTAATTCGTCCGTCGGGAAGTGACTCAGAGCCGTGCAAATTTGTAAAACATTTGGGGTTTCCTGGGTATCTTTCGGGGAGTGGGGAAGATGTGCGTGACAAATCAGTTCACATAAATCTTCTTTATGGTGAGAGTTAGCTAGAAGCACGAGTGCTCATCAGCACGATCGTGGGAGTGAACTGTTGCGTAAGGTGAGAATGGCAGGAACTGAGTTTTAGCTAATGAGCCGTCTGAAAAAAATGAATGCGATAATTTTGGAGAAGGGTTTCGTGTACAGGCATCAATCGTCGTTTTTCAATTTTAGCCCGGGTGTTGGCATTTAACACATGAAAAGAGTGATGCAGGGAATTTGGCGAAAACATTTTACAAGAAGGCTGGTTATTTAAGCTAGGCGTTAACAGTTCTCCCGGTGTGTTATTTGCTTTCATTATGATGAGATTTTTTTCCTCTATTGAATTAATTAGAATTATCAAAATTTGATTGTGAACTAAATTTCCTCTGTCCACAAGCCTACTGAGAGAGAAATATTCAATTGTATAATGAATGATCCTCCATTATTAGCCATCGGATATCGGTAAAATTTTATGCAATAGATCACAAATTTATCTTAGTTCATTTAAAAAATGTCCGTTGTTCTTGATTCTTAGGTGGAAATACAGGGGTAAGTACCTGACCATGAAAGGTGGACAACCTTTGATAAGATCCAAAACATGGCATGCGGCATATCAAACTATATGATTATGCAAAACGAGGGCGTCGGAGTACGTCGTGAAGATTTTTCACCATACTGGCTACTTAGAGTGACCCTTTGAAATCTGTGTTCCACTGGAAAAAAACCCATCGTTAACATGGCCGACAACATACACATGATTTTGCAAAACTAGGTCATCGTAGGATGTTCTGAGGATTTTTGACCATACTGATCAACATGCAGGATTCGAGTTCCTCCAGGAAGGGGCCATATATAGATTCTTGCCTAAACATGGCTTGCTACATTTCAAACTTCATTGAACAATGAAACTAGGTCGATGGAAGATATTCAAATGTATGAATTCTTCCAGAAAAGTGACCATATTCTAATCGGCAGCAGGGTAAATGCACCCTTTGTTTTGGGGAAATGCTCCTTAAACTTTGGAAAATGCTCCTTAGATGCGTTTGCCCGGTATAATGCAATCGGAGGTATTTACCTTCTGGTTAGCGCTTGCCGGTTGTTTTGACGAGTCTTTAGTTTCTTCAAGATTGTATAGAGAGGTAGTTTTGACGGGTTTAAATTTCATTTTGACGAGTCTTAATTTCATTTCGACGAGTCTTAATTTCTTTTTGACGGGTCTTAATTTCGTTTTGACGACTTTTAAATTCAGAAACTTAAAACCCGTCAAAACTATACAATCTTGAAGAAACTGAAGACCCGTCAAAAAGGGAGGGTTATACGTGTAGGTTTTTTTCCACAAAAAGAAGGGTGCATTTACCCTTTGCCATTCTAATCTTTACCAAAACTTGTAGTTGTGACAAAAAAAAAGGTATCAGACGAGAATGTCTGACTTTAAGCCAGCTGAAAGGAAGCCGTGCCGAGATGCAAGTTCTTTCGGGTAAACGATCAAGTTTAAATTAATTATAGCTCTATGATTTTTTGATTTCAAGCAAAGACAACAATAGTATTCGTATTAGACATTGAATTGCATTTTCATGCAACATTTTTTTTTGGAGGAGAATTCATTGTATTTGGTTTGTTCTCATCTTTATATGCCTCAATTATTTTAGCTGAAATTTGTAAAATCATCATTATTATAAACATTTGTAACATAAAGATTGGACTCGGAAAAAATGCGGCACTTTGTTTTGGGTGTAACTTTTTATCGCGTGAGTAAAAATTAATGAAATTTTAATACTAGTTACGAGTGTTATGTTTATGTGTGCACAATTTTATTGCGATCTGTCAAGTTTTCAAGATGCATTCGAAACAAGAAGAGCTACGCAAGCAAATCTTGGGCGCGGTGATCGATAATCCTGGTCAGTCGCACAGATGGATCGGCAAAAGGCTTGGAATCCACCATTCCACCGTGTCCCGCGTTGTGAAGATGTTCCAGGAGACGAAGACCATCGAGCGGCGCGCTGGAAGCGGCCGAAAACCGAAAACGGAATACCCAGAGAAGGCGCGGAAGATAAGGCAGTACTTTAAGAATAACCCGAACCTTTCCACCCGAGACGTGGCCAAAAAGGTCAATTCGTTGAAGTGGTTCGTCCAGCAGACCATGAAGCGGGCTGGACTACGTGTTTTTAAGGTCAGGAAGGCGCCAAACCGGACTGTCAAGCAAAACACGGTGGCTAAATTGCGCGTGCGGAAGCTGTACCGTGAGTGGCTGATCAAGCCAGGCTGTCTCGTCATGGACTACGAGACATATATCAAGGCGGACACCAAACAAATCTCCGGCCTCGTGTTTTTTGTCGGTACGTCTTGCATGGAGGTTCCGGAAAAGTTCCGGAAGAGAAAGATGGACAAATTCGCGAAGAAGTACCTGTTGTGGCAGGCGATCTGCGAGTGCGGACGGTACAGCAAGCCGTTCGTTACAACCGGCACCATAAACGGGCAGATTTATCGAGAGGAATGCTTGCAGAAGCGCTTGCTGCCTTTCCTCCGCTCTCACCGTGGTCCCACGCTGTTCTGGCCGGATCTCGCTTCGTGCCATTACGCCAAGCCTGTAATGGAGGGCGTTAATGTGGTCGCGAAGGAGGCGAACCCGCCAAATACACCAGAACTTCGTCCGATCGAAAAGTTTTGGGCGATAATGAAGAAGAAGTTGAAGAAAAGCGGAAAAACATTCAAAACCGATGAAGCTTTGAAGAAAAACTGGGAGAAATGGTGTAAGGAAGATGGACAAAGCCTCGCCCAAGATCTCATGAGCAGTGTTAAGAGAAATGTACGAGCAGTCAGCTTGGGGGAGGAAATTCATTAAATAAGTTATGCCAAAACATAGCTGATATATAGTTATTTAATCCCTGAAAATTTGAGAAGTATCCGATTTAAAATGAATTTTTGGTGATCATTTTTGTGTGTCTCATTTTTTCCGAGTCCAGTCTTTATGTTTTAAAAAGCTAACAAAATTCCCAGAAAATCCATAACTGTTGTGGGGAGAAGAATTTTTTGAAATTCATGGAACTTCCAAAATGTTTCAAAGACAAAAATCCGTTTATATTTTAAGACGCCTAACATTTTAATGGACCTTCAAGGTTTGAAGGTTTTGAATTTCTTAGAGCAGTAAGGCAACTCACAAATTGTCTGAAAGGCCTGAAAGCTGAAAGCTTCGAGAGGGCTTAACTTTAATGATGTCCTGTCAAATGTTTGGAAGCCATTCGTAGAAGTTAGCAGATTTTTTAAAACTCTTCTTAAAATTTCGAGACATCTCATAACTTTTAAAATGCTTTTAAATTTCATAAATTTCTTTTTAACCACTTAATCACAAGTATCATTTCTGAAAGTCTGTACAATTCGTAAAACTACTCAGAGATTCATATTTTTCTCGATTATTTTTTAAATTTCCATACTACCTTGTGAAAGTTTTCGAAAATATTTGAAACCTTTTGTAAACTGTAAACCTTTCCGAAAGTTCTAAGATATTCTGAGAAGTCTGGAATATTTCTAGACAGTTCGAAAAACTTCTGGGAAGGCCACAGATCTTTAGAAAATTTAGTAGACATTCTGTGAAGTTTCTGAAAATTCTATATATTTTCTGAAAAAAATTATAGGTCTTATGGAGCCAGGTGATTTATCGTTAAGTGTGAAGGACTAAAGGCATTCCTCGAATATCAGAGATATTTGTTTGGGCTTATATAAAACCACTATGTATAAGTTCTAAAGGGTGTATTCGATAAAAATGGCACTCACATATATACTCATCAAAATTAAACTGATTATCGGATGTTCTTGAAATTTTCAGGAAATGAAGAACTACTAATGAGTTTTGATTTACAACATTTGTTTTATTCAATTTCGTCTCCCATCCCGAATGCCCGCACCTTCCTTTTCACTCCACCCATCAAATTTTGTACAACCGATTTTCCCAGTGTTTTGTTGTTTTTACCCAAATTTTCTTCAATTCTAGCTCTGTTTTTATAGTTTTGGGATGTTTGCGAAGTTCCGTTTTCATAATTGCCCAGAATTTTTCAATTGGACGAAGTTCCGGTGAATTTGGTGGGTTCATATCCTTTGGCACAAAATTGACTCCGTTGGCTCGGTACCACTCCAATACGTTTCGAGCGTAGTAGCAGGATGCTAGATCAGGCCAAAACAGAGTTGATCCTTTGTGCTTCTTAATGAATGGCAAGAGACGCTTCTTAAGGCACTCTTCCGTGTAAATCGCACCGTTTATTGTTCCGGAAGTGATGAAGGGAGCACTTATTTCACCACATCCGCAAATCGCGTGCCAGATTAGAAACTTCTTTGCAAATTTCGATAGTTTCTTCTTTCGAACATCCTCCGGAACATCGAACTTCGACTTGGCAACAAAATATTCTTGCCCAGGAAGTTGACGGAAGTCGGCCTTGACGTATGTTTCGTCATCCATCACGATGCAACCGGATTTGGTGAGCAGCTTCGTGTAAAGTTTCCGGGCGCGGGTTTTCGCAGTGATGTTTTGTTTTTCATTCCGGTTTGGGGCTTTTTGCACTTTGTAAACATGTAACCCAGCACGCTTCATGGTTTTCTGCACAAAACCGACTGACACCTTAGACTTTTTAGCGACATCTCGAATTGACATGTTTGGACGGTTCTTGAATTGTTGTACGACTTTCCTGGCCATTTTACTGTCCATTGGACCACTTTTACGACCACTTCCTTCCTTCCTTTGGACACTCAGACGCTCCTTGAAGGTTCTTACTACACGAGACACAGTTGTATTTGCAATTCCAAGCCTTTTAGCAATCCACCGGTGGGACGCCCCTGGATTTTGATTGTCAGTGCACAAAATTTTCTCACGGACAATTTCTTGTTTCGACGACATGACTGGAACTACTGAATGTATAACTATGAAACTTGGCAGATGTAAATAATACACTATGGATAAGATCTACTCAAATTTCTAAGTTTTTTACTCATACGATTCAAAAGTTACAGAAGATTTTCTGTGTGCCATTTTTATCGAATATACCCTTTAGGAAAGTACAATTTTTGCAAAATTTTTGGAAAAAATGGGAACATTTGGGAAGTTATTGGGTATTTTGGGAGGGTTTTTGCTTCTGAAATTTTTTTTGATTTTTTTTAAAAACCACAGATGTCTCCGGGGGGGGGGAACTTCTTTTTTTTCCTTCATTCTTCAACTTTTTTGAAGATAAAAAAAAATTTTTTTGTCGTAGCAAAAAAAAAAAAACATACTGATATCATCTAAGTAATAAGTTCTGTTATCCCAGATATAATTTCAACTATTATCGCTTAACAAATTTTGTCGGTTATTTTGTTATCATATGTCATCACTTTTCAAATACTATTTGTGAAAAAATGTAACTATTTAAATGTTAATCTATAAATACTATCCGCATATTTGAACTCGAAATAATGATTTTTACCAACAACAAAAATTTCAGTTATTAGCGTGAGAGTTTATTGCAAAAATGTTACTCACATTATAGGATTTGTCATCAAGATGATCTCGTTGATAACAAAATCAGTTATTGATATGATATCTAAAGAGTATTTTTTTGTTATCTCTTCTGTTATTTTGGGTGTTAATTTAGCCTCAATGATAAAATATTCAGTGATCAAACTTTGAGAACCTGGTATTAGAACTTGTTATCAATTTGGTAGAATCCTGTGCTCGGGAGGTCTGTGAAATTAATAAAAAAAAAGTCTTTATTATTTCTGAACTGTACGAAAATGTTTGAAAAGTCCAGAGAACAATTGTCTTGACGTTAGTGGTAAAACAATAGTTGAGTTTTCGGATCTTAGATAGCTTTCTTTATTTTCTGAGTAGTCATAAAAAAAATATTTCTTGGTTTTCAGTCTGATTCTACAGCTATCCTTGGCATTTTAAAGTTGCTCGATATTTTCTGAACCTTTGGAAAAGTTTCTTAATTTTGCGTTTAAAAAAAAACATTTATCCATTTGCGGCTTCAAAAATCAACTCATGTGTTTTCTCAATGATTAAAAATATGAAAAACTGTCATTCGAAATAAAAAAAAACCATTGTAAATCTACGTGAATTCATGAAATTGTGAGATTTTAGAGTAGTTTTATTTACCTGAACAGAACGAGAAAAGTTTTTGGTCAATGAAGAGTCCATCTAAGGGAAAGTAAAATCGGATTTACTCGCCGTTATAATGAAAATACTCGTTCTATTTTAAAAGCGATCAACCTCGGTTATTTGTGAATTTCCCTGCAAATCATATCTCTGTAAGCTTTTTTTTAAAAATTATGTCTGCACTTTTTTTTAAATTATGTCTGCAAAATGACATGCTGCTATTCTTATTCTTCTTCTTTCTATATTAAGGTGGCTTTCAGCCTTTAGCTTGTTCACCGTCGGTAGGAGACTTCTCCACTCTGCAGATCGCGCTAATCAACACATGACGGCCGTACTTCCCTTCCGAAGGAAGACCGGACCAGAGATTTTTTCGCTTAAAAATGTTTTACCGCACTCAGCTGGAATTGAACCCAGATTTACTGGAGTAGCAGTCACGCTAACCACTACACCACCAAGTGTCGATCATTACTAAAACATATTAAAACTCTGTAGCCTGATCAGAAAATTAGGGTAGAATGAAGAAAGAAGCTTTCAAATGAACTCAAAAATTAATCGACTTGAATCGGAATGAAATCTTAATATCGGTATTTTAAGAAACCATTTGTGTTTGCTGAAAACCAAGCATTAAAATCGTTGTAAATTCTGAAATATAGATCAACCTGGCAATGCTGGCAAAATGTGTTAACATCCCATGGAAGTGTGTTGTGACGAATGAGTTGTTCACGAATGTACACTAACTACATCTACTTTATCGAATATAAAAGGTCTAATGGTTGGAAAAAATGTAGGAATAAAATAATATTACTTAAAAATAACTTTTAACACGTAAATCTTCATCAAAAACTACGATTGCTCGTAGGGAACAGCAACATCTCCGGTTTCCATATGTTGCACATGCTTCTCCCCTAACAACCTCATACACTGCAGCTACTGCAAGACACCATCATGCCAGCAATTTCCATGAATTTCCTGCATCTCAAAAATAAGTCCAGACACTGTAGTTTCAGTCCCCAAAATCATGCGAAAACCAAAATAATTTTTTCTGCTTGTAACAGACCGATTTGTGAAAGTAATAAAATCCTATAGGTGAAGTCTTTCAATATATTTAATAGTTTCGCCATAAATACCCATGTCCCACTTTTTTTCATTTCGTCCCACTGTGCACCATGAAAAATGAAACATGAGTTACATGAGTTAAATTTGTTTAAAAGGACTTTATCAAGATAACTGCACTCGAAAATGTTGATATTATTGCTTGAATTAGTTGAAAATGGGATTTGAAAGAAATAGAACAAATTTTAACATTATTTTCTGCCGCACCCTGTATTATCATCATCCTTATCATCAACATCAATAGCAACTGAACATTTTCCACACAGCTCGAAAAAGTAGTGTGAATTTCTGTTCAATATCATGCACATAAATGGAGCGTCACAATACGTACAAGTTAACATTATAAATCGTGTAAAGTTCTGGGACATTCCATTCATTTCGGAAAATCTTGTATACAAAAGCTCGTCTTCATTACAACAATTTCATGCAAGTTGCTACTTTGTGTGGAAGAAGAGACAATTTTACATGCTCTGATATTTACATCACAATGAAAATTCAGATTTTTTTTTTCTGTGCATGTCCCCATAAAAAAAAACAACATTTTCATGATCTTAATTAAAGAAAGCATTAAAACAAGTGATATAAATAAAATGAACAAACATTCGACACGAAAGGACAGTTTTGCTTTTGCGCTTCCAACGAAAAAATCGAATCCAAATCCAAACCAAATCCAATTCAAATCCAATCCAAATCCAATCCAAATCCAATCCAAATCCAATCCAAATCCAATCCAAATCCAATCCAAATCCAATCCAAATCCAATCCAAAAATCCAATCCAAATCCAATCCAAATCCAATCCAAATCCAATCCAAATCCAATCCAAATCCAATCCAAATCCAATCCAAATCCAATCCAAATCCAATCCAAATCCAATCCAAATCCAATCCAAATCCAATCCAAATCCAATCCAAATCCAATCCAAATCCAATCCAAATCCAATCCAAATCCAATCCAATCCAAATCCAATCCAAATCCAATCCAAATCCAATCCAAATCCAATCCAAATCCAATCCAAATCCAATCCAAATCCAATCCAAATCCAATCCAAATCCAATCCAAATCCAATCCAAATCCAATCCAAATCCAATCCAAATCCAATCCAAATCCAATCCAAATCCAATCCAAATCCAATCCAAATCCAATCCAAATCCAATCAAATCCAATCCAAATCCAATCCAAATCCAATCCAAATCCAATCCAATCCAAATCCAATCCAAATCCAATCCAAATCCAATCCAATCCAAATCCAATCCAAATCCAATCCAAATCCAATCCAAATCCAATCCAAATCCAATCAAATCCAATCCAAATCCAATCCAAATCCAATCCAAATCCAATCCAAATCCAATCCAAATCCAATCCAAATCCAAATCCAATCCAAATCCAATCCAAATCCAATCCAAATCCAATCCAAAATCCAATCCAAATCCAATCCAAATCCAATCCAAATCCAATCCAAATCCAATCCAAATCCAATCCAAATCCAATCCAAATCCAATCCAAATCCAATCCAAATCCAATCCAAATCCAATCCAAATCCAATCCAAATCCAATCCAAATCCAATCCAAATCCAATCCAAATCCAATCCAAATCCAATCCAAATCCAATTTTAATTGTTAAGTCACATGCGCATTTCCTGAATCACTTGAATATAAAATTTATTAGTCTAAAGAATTCAAAATTTCTTGAATACGAGACAAAACACCCCTGAAAAGTTTGGAATCACTTGATTATGAAATTAATTCAGATTGCTTATATTTTTATTTTAAAACATACACAGAAATGAAAAAATGAACCGTCTGTGGCGTCTTTTGTGTAATCGGCTTAATTTGATTTTAAATACATTTATATCCAGTTAAGATTTCGATGTGCTCCTCCGTTTTCTTTCATCGTAATAATCATTTGCATTGAATCTCATAGGTATTACTGTGATTTTAATTACTGAAATGAACCATTTGAATTCCGTATGTTTCTTAGGTAACTATACAAAAAAAAATGAGTAGATGAATACTGTAAAAAAAACTAATTAAGGTGATATTACCACAATGGAACTGACTCTTAGCTTTGGGTCTGGACAAAGAATCCCAACTGAACCTTTGCGGCACGTCAAGCCGGCCAGTTCAGAGCAAGGGAATAAAATGTGGACTTGATTAAGAAACTTATTTGGCAGCGATCAAATTCTATGAATTCATTTCTTAAGCATCTATTGAATTATCCTTGACATGCAAGAAAACCTTGATGTGGTTATCCGAAAAGAAAACAATTCAAAGAACCCATATCTTAACCAAAAAAAAAAACAGCAATCTTCTCATAGTGCACATCAACAACCAGCTCTACTTTACCCCCTTCCTTAGTCAGCCCACGAAATAAAACAATTCCATAAACGTACATTTCACAAAAACATGACTTGAGATAAGCTCTCCATCTCTCGTCTGTCAGCTCAGCAACGGGCCTCACTTTCTGACATGCCGGAACACATAAGTCGCAACTCGCAAAAGTAATGCAATCTTCTGTTTAATTTTCCTCCCAACTGACAATGTAAACAGCGCCATCCCCATTTCATGGATGTGCAAATCTGGGCTCGACGTACGCAGGAAAGAAAAAAACTCATCCAAAGCACAAAAAAGACTTGCTGAAATGATTGCAATTTGCAGATCTCAGCTGCTGAGATGATGATTCGCAGCCTCAGCGAGACTGTTTCTGAGCTTGTGATGGAAAGGGGCAAGTGAAAACATCGTAGCAGCCTTTCAGAATTGTAAAATACCCTACCCACCACAGCAAACTTCACCGCATCGACGCCGAAAGAATAGCGCAAAAATTCAAACCGTCTGACTCCGGTTTTTTGGCGCACACTCCGGTTGAGGAATGCTTTCGTTCACATTCGCTGGGCTGCAAGGCTGTCGACAAGCTGACTGGGTTATTTTTTTTTTGTTCAATGTCTCGATGAGAAAGGTACTCAGTAGGCGAGAGCATTTTCGCAGTCATCAGCAGAGATTTCCAAATAAGTCGAGTGCTTTATTGGGCGCACCACTGATGAGACTGCGAGAAACCTTGATGGCGAAATTGAATTGTTGTAGAATTATAAAAGTCCATTACCATTCTAGCTCACATTTGATCACTAGAATGTCACGTTCTACCGCTGTCGGTGATCAGCGCGGGTCGTGCTTCAACCTTTTCACTTCCAACACACGGGACACAAAAGGGTGGCTCAAAAGATCACCGGCTTTGACTGCTGGAACCGCACTTCAAACAAATTCTATTACACGGTCGGGATCTATCCACACCCTTTGATCCTCGTGCGGAAAGGCCATATGAGCAACGTCGCCAGCACGGAACGAGTGCCTGCCTGCCTCTGGTTACATGCACTGCTTTCTATTGCATCACTGGCACTGGCCCGCAGAGGCAAGCCACCGAAAGGGCTTGGATCCGGACCCATCCCACCCGAGGCGGAGAGTCGTGATTTGGATTCATGCTCGCGATATTGACTTGCCATGTTTTTGTTGAGCCGGCAGCGAAACGAAGGGCTGTTTTTCGCGTCCACGTTGAGTTAGCCGTCCGTCGGCAAATGTCAGCGCTTAGATTCCAAGCCGTGTTCGACGACGCGGTTCGTTAGGGCACTCACGATGGCTTCTAAAGCTTTTGGGTGGGTGATGGTGTTTGAGAACAAATACGTGTACTGGTGTGTGTGTGTGTGTGTGCTATTTTATGCAAGTGGGTAGGTTTGTTGACAGAAGCAGAAGGGGAAAAGTACAATTTTCAATTAAGGCGATTTATGTTTTCCTCGTTTTTATCCTCGAGCTGCCGGACGCAGCGGGGTATGAATCGAAAGCAGATTAAGGAAAACCGTGAGACCGTTGGCGTTGGTAAAACAGTTTTAAAGGTTATCGAAGTGGTATTTCAAAGTGGATGTTTGTTTTGGTTTGAAAATCTGTAAACTTTGACTGTGGGCTGTTCGATGGTTAGGAGGCAAAAATGAATTGAATTTTTGACTCCCCTGATTAGTAAAGTCTTGAAGAAAATTTAGAAGTTTCTTCTTAATAGCCGAGCTAATCTTTATTTTGAAATCTTCAACGTATAGGGTACGGGACGGGTTTTAAGCAGTTTATTCAACACCTGGGACATTTGATGAAGCTCTATGTAATCTATACTTAGAACTGCCAATATTTAGACGCTAATCCCTCTGCTCACTTCTTATCTATCGTAACATACCTTCAGAAACGAGTATAAGACTCAGAAAATTTCATAGCCATGGAATTAAGGTCTCAACTGCAGGGACTTATTAAAAGCACGCGGATTGCTTTCCGATCATGAACTTGTTTTCTTCAGCTCCGCAATCTGTACATAAACTTACAATATTGTGTGAGTGCGATTCCGTGCATGTGTGCGAAGGCGAAATGAAAACGGCCAGTTCACGATTTGCTGCAAATGTCAATTTCCTCAACCCGCTCCATCGTTTTGTCATTGATCTTTAGATTGGCAATGTGTATTTCTTATCTCATTTACTCTCACGGAAATGTTAGGCAAAGCGACTGTGATGGGATGCTTCGTTTAAAAACAAGCGAATGTAAGAGACAGCAGACTTCACGATACGATACCGGTGCGCTACATCATTTATTTTTTATTTACATGGCCTAACGTCACAATACTATAACATAGCCTGATACACAATATCCCTCCATAAAGCCCGATTCGTGGCTGCTCCTCTCCAATCCCTTGAGCACCTTGTACCCCCTAGATCTTGCTCCACCTGGTCTGACCATCTTGCTCGTTGCGCCCCACGTCGTCTTATACCAACCGGATTCCCGTCGAACACCATTTTTGCAGGATAGTTGCCCGGCATTCTCGCAACATGTCCTGCCCAGCGCATCCTTCCCCCCTTGCCACCTTATGAATACTGAGTTCGCTGGCGAGTTGCGCGAGCTCATGATTCATCCTTCGCCTCCATAGTCCGTCCTAATGTACTCCATCAAAGAAAGTTCTTAACACGCGTTGTTGCTTGTGGAGCCCATAGTAGGCACGACTTCCACTGATAATCCGCCTCCGGATCTCGCCGGCTGTTATCGTTGTCCGCAGTAACCAGTGAGCCGAGATAGACAAATTCATCGACTACCTCGAACTCATCGCCGTCGATCGTTACACTGCTGCCTAGTCGGGTCCTGTCGTACTCGGTTCCGCCTGCCAGCATGTACTTCGTTTTTGACGTATTTATCTTCAACCCAATCTTCTCTGCTCCGTGCTTTAGTCTGGCGTACTGCTCTACCACCGCCTCAAATGTTCTGGCGACAATATCCACGTCATCGGCAAAGCAGATAAATTGATCGGATCCGTTGAAAATCGTGCCTCGCATGCTAAACGCTGCTCGTCGCATAACACCTTCCAGAGCAATGTTGAACAGGAGGCAAGAGAGACCATCACATTGACGAAGCCCCCTGCGGGATTCGAATGAACCCGATAATCCACCCGATATCCTCACACAGCACTGGGTTCCATCCATCGTAGCCTTGATAAGTCGGGTCAGCTTCCTCGGAAAGCTGTTCTCGTCCATGATCTTCCAATGGTGCGCTAAATCAATGATTAACGAAAAAGAGAGGAAACATGGGCTCTCTCAAAAGCAACAGTGAAAGTGATGCCATAGCTTCCGCTCATCAGTGAAGCATTATTTATCGTTGAGTACTATTGGACAGCTCCGAAACATATTTTTTTTATTGCATATGATAGTGTCAGATGATGGACAATATAATCATTAGCATATATCAAGCTCAAATGACTGGAGGAAACATGAAATAAATAGTGATTTCAGATCATCTAAATATGAAATAAATTTTACTCAATGTTCAACATCACATTCTGGCA
The DNA here is from genome assembly GCA_024533555.2 of Aedes koreicus. Lineage (NCBI taxonomy): Eukaryota > Metazoa > Arthropoda > Insecta > Diptera > Culicidae > Aedes > Aedes koreicus. The sequence continues at coordinate 172,824 of JAHHFK020004517.1, forward strand.
ACAAGCCTGGATGTGAGAAGGAGCTGATGAAGACATTCCCTCCGGTACACGCGAACAAATGCAAAATACACAAATTTCGGAGCAAACTTCTTCAGCAGGTAGGAAACTGATGATTTTCTAGATCAGTGGTTCCCAACCTTTTTGGAGCTCCGCGACCCCCTTTTTGAATCAGTAATGGCCCCGCGGACCCCCTTGGAAAACTAATGTGATTATTTTGCGATAAAAAATAAAAAAATACATCAATTTACGATCTTTTTTGATTTATTACGACATTTTATGTTATGACCAGGGGGAAAAACACTCTCAGTGTGATTGCTGCGTCTGGATTTGGGGACACTAGATTGTGTTTAAGACAACGCCAATCTACATGTCATCTTCAACGTTTAGTCTGTTTCTTGTCTTCGTTTTGATTTGAAGTAGGGTTGAAAAATCCTGCTTTTCACAGAGGTATGTTGACACGAATGGGATTAGGATCTTCAAGTGCCTCCATGGAAACTTTGGGGTACGAGCCATACATAGCACACCAGAACTGGCTCAGTTCCTTTTCATGAAACGCAGTGCGAGAGGGAAGAATCGTTTTTCAGGTCACAAGTATTCATCCTGTATATCATCTGGAAGGCTAGCTACAACCAATGAAGATGAAAACGGGTTGCGTAATAAAGCAGCTACTTCTTGCTTCAACTTGGGGAAAAGGCTTCTCAAATTGCTGCTCCAGTGAATCCAAATATGCAATAATTTCTGCTTGGAGAGCCGAAGCCAGCTCGCTTGCTCCTTTATCGCTCATATTGCACAGACGATCAAACATGGCAACATTTCCCATCATAACTTTTCGGCGCCAATTTTTTAGTTTTTCCGCGAATGCATGTTTGCCCTGAAGTTTCAAATTCAGCAAATTCAAATGCTCAAAAACATCAGCTAAGTAAGCGAGACGCTTTTGAAAATCTTCTTCATTAAAATGTGCAAGGAAATCATTTTTCCCTTGAGCTTTTTCAAAAAACGTTTGGATCTTATCCTTCAACTCGAAAACACGGTTGAGTACAGTACCCTTGGACAACCAGCGTGCGGAAGTCTAGAAAAGAAGAACCCATGATCTCGGTTTAGTTCCCTGCAAAGTTCCTTGAATAAACGTGTATTCGAGGCTCCAGACTTAACATAGTTAACAATCTTTACGACCAATTCCAGTACCATCCATAACCCTTCCAGCAATGTAGTGCTGGCAAGAGCATATCGATGGATCGTACAATGGACACCTGCGGCATGTGGGGCAAGCTTCTTGACCTTCTTCTGAGATCCAGATTTGTTGCCAAGCATTGCAAGAACTCCATCGGTTCAAACCCCACACAATTTTTTCCACTGCAAGTCTTAGATTCAAAAAACGCCCCTTGATTTCAGCCATGATATCATCACTTTTGGTAGTAGTTTCCAAGTCACAACAGAAAAAAAAACTCCACTAAATAACCAGCAGAGCATACGTACTTCACAGACACCAACAGCTGCGCCCGGGAACTGGCGTCCGTGGATTCATCGAGTTGAATTACGAATAAAGGAGATTGTTCTCATTTCTTCAAGAACTTTCTCTTTCATCTTCTTTGGACATATGGGCAATTTGTCTTTGCACAGTGTTGTTTGATAATGACACTTGCCGCATTTCTTTTTCACTTGCTTCCCCACGGACCAAATTCACCATTTTCAGCATTTTGGATTTGATGACAATTTTTCCAATCGTATGAGGTTCTTTGTTTTTGGCGATTTCCAGTGCTGTCTCATATGACGCCTGCACTACTGCTGTGTTTTGTTGTTGAATGCTGCCAGTGCCAGTGGCATCGAATCTCTGCCGATTCAAGCCACCTTCATGACGCCGAGAAAGGTCCACATCCTTGGCACTATGCTCGGCATGCTTGGTATCCAAATGCCGTTTCAATTTTGATGGCTTCATTGACTCAACACTCAACACAACGCCACAAAGCATGCACTGTGGATTATCGACGCCATTAACGATTATAGTTGTGAAACAGAATTTCATATAACCCTCGGAATACTTGCGTTTCTTTTCCATAATCTTGTTCTTTTCTGTAACTATTTTAAATTTATTGAATACTTTACCTATTCAAGTTGACAATATTTAGTTTGCAGAGGTAAACCAAAATCTCAGCAAAACTTTAAATGTGGAAGCAACAAATTGGTCGGTTGATTGATTCGGGACTCGACGCGTTAATGGCCAGTTCAGTTGTAAAAGAAGACAAAACAAATGAGTCAACTATGCGCATTCTTTGAGTTTTTCTTCACGTTTAACGACGCACCAGGACGCACACTAATACATCAACTCACATCTCAGTAAGAAGGAAAGAGCAAGTAAAAAATGAATCCATTCAATCGCGTGTGCTAGCAAGAAAAAGACAATGGAAGAAGCAACTGTCCTTCGTTGCCTTCCGTTCACCACTACTCTGCTCTACTCGAACGAATTAAGGGCTATTCATTAGGCCGATGGGGCCTATTCATTAGCCGAAACCGAAAAGCTTTTATTTCACAACCGGTATGTTTGGTTCCCTTCACACTGTACCGGGATGGTTTCGGGATTCTATGATGTTCCTTCACGTAAACATCAACTGAACGCTGTTTTTTTTTTGGTTTTTGTTGTTGATTCGTTTACTCGCTCATATTTTGGTTTTATTCAGTAAAAATAAGTTGAAAACACGGTAAACAATTTTTGAAATGCTTGTCCACCGCAAACTTATTGACGTACTCAGCAACAATTGCCAATTTCTCGCCCGTATTGTTTAGAAGACTGATACCACTTTGATATGCTTGTCGATAAAGTCGATGCATCTTTTAAAATTATCCCCACCAACCAAGGTGTGTAAAAACATCACTGATTGAATACGAAGAATTTCCCTGCTTACCGAAATATGACGTTGAAATTGTTTCAAAAACCAAATTAGAATGCTCTGACAACCTGTGGGTGCTTGTTTGAAATGTTTACGCCCCGTTCGCACTACAACCTATATTACGTGATCTAGAGTATCTAAGTTGTTGCACTACTAGGAAAAAGACACTTCAAAGGATTCTGAACAAAATTCTGAAAATAATTTTCAAGTGGCTGAATTACGATTGTTGAAACTTGAAATCAAATGTCCAGCAAAATAGTTAATATTTCAGGCAAAAATGTCTCAATAGTTAGGTATGATTTAGTTCAAGTTTTTAGTTTCTACATTATGAATGACACACTAGTATAGAAAACCTGTTTAGAATGTGGTGAATTGCTAATGCAAGAACAATGTAAACACACTTAGAAAGTTATCTTAAAGTTGTAAATAGTAGTTCAAGTAAATAAAGTTGATAGGTTACTCATCACGCATTTGTGATCTAAAGCTTTATCATGTATTTTTAATCGTTAACTTATAAATTTAAGTAAGGCCATAATGCATACATAGAAATATTTCCTTAAAATTGTGTTGTCTTTGTACCTAATGTTCTAGTGAGGTCCGCAATAATCCGGACACCTCAAAAATGAATAAAACATAAATTTCGCGTTATATTTCTGTCGTAGTTGTTTATTTAAGATTCATGGGATGTGTTTTAACAATTCGTGAAGACAAAACATAGTTATTCGGTATTTGCATAAAATTTTCGAACTTTGCGCTTAACTCCGTCCATTAGGGTTTGTACACACTCTTCAGAAATCGTAGAAGCCGTCTTTGTCCAAATTTGCTGGAAGTGTTTGATGTATTTGATTCCTTGCTTCTTTCCAGAAAGCTTCCGCTTCATCAGAGCCCAATATCTCTCGATTGGTCGTAGCTCTGGGCAATTTGGCGGGTTTGAGGTTTTTGGTACAATGTTCACTTGATTTGCTTGGTACCACTCCATCACAGTTTTAACATAGTGGCATGATGCCAAATCGGGCCAGAACAAAGGTTTTTCTTTGTGACTTTTGATGAAGGGCAGCAATCGCTTCTGCAGACACTCTTTCTGATAGATCTCCTTGTTGATTGTGCCTGTAGTGACGAAAGATGTACTCTTTTTGCCACACGTAGAAATTGCTTGCCACACAAGGTATTTTTTGGGAAATTTCGATGCTTTCTTCGTTCCAAAATGCTCAGCTGTAGCATTTCTGACCATAGCAGAATAAAAAGCCAGCCCTGGGGGCTGCTTGAAATCCCCCAGGACATAAGTTTCATCGTCCATAACAACGCATGAAAACTTCGTCAAATATTCGCAGTACAAACGTCGAGCCCGTGATTTTGCTGCCAAGTTCTGTTTGTCGTTGCGATTTGGAACTGTTTTTACTTTATACGACTTAAGTCCCAAACGTTGTTTTGATTTTTGGACAAAACCAGGCGACATCCCTATTTTACGAGCCACCGTTCGAATGGAGAGATTTGGGGTTTTCGTTAATATCCTTTTCACCTTTCGGTCCATGACAGGATCAGCGCGTCCAATGTTTTTGTCACTTCTCGGTTTCCACTCCACCGTCAAACGTTCCGAAAATTATTTGAGCACATCGTGAACTGTGGATTTAGGCAAATCCAATGTTTTTGCAAGGTCCCGTATTGACAAATCAGGATTTGCCGTACGCCCGTGCAAAATTCGCTCGTGTACTTGTTTTTGTTTCGTCACCATCTTGAATACTATACATGAAATGTAAACATCAATCATAGTCTTTTTCATCATAGACTCTCAGCTATACCACAGTGAAATTTTGCATTCCTACGTGCAATATTTCAAAAGTTACAATGATTTCAAGGTGTCCGGATTAATGTGGATACAGACCTTATCGTACCTTTAGTTGCGAAATCACAAAGGTTTGTGTCTATTATCAACATATAACATAGCATCGTTATTCCTTTTGCTGCCATCTATCAGTTATAATGTTTCTTTTTGAAAGGTGTTTGCTCATTGGCACTGGCCAAAAAAAAGAAAACGAATATTTTTTTTGGCTCAGGAAGTACTAGGGGTTCTACAACAGTGAACCAATTTCAAATCGCTAGTTGCACATTGATTGTTGGCCATACCATAGGAACAAGAATTATAAAATACCGAAGCTATAGGAACACCTTTTCCTTTTCACGGAGGAGCTTTTCTATCTAATAAATAAATTCAATTGCAAAATGAAAATTTTCCCCGAAAAGTAGAGGACAAATGTTACTATTGTGATTGTTGATATTCAGGGAGTAAAGTTTACTAATATAAATAAAATAAGTTAGCTCCTACACTATTGGGTCATTTGCCCTAAATAAAGTTTAAAAAACAAAAAAAGATTAAGTCCTAGATATTCATGAAGGCAGCCTTGATCAAATCTTTTAGAAACATGAGTGAAAATAGTTATGGTTGGTCGAGTGTATGAGTAAAAATTTAAATTTAAAAATTGTGTAGACAATTTGCGCTAACCTAGCTGATCATTTTAGATAAGACAAATTTAAAACGCAAATTAAATTAGCTTGAAATACCAAAATAGTTTTCTACTTTCTGTCAATACACATTATTCACGTTTGTTGTGCAGAGCGCTCACAACTACATATACATCAAAGCGCATGCTACCAGCCGTGGTGAGACAGAGCCGTCAAAAATATCGTTGCCAAGAAATATTTTTGAACGGCCCGGCCAAATACTGGTAAGACCACGAACACGGCCCGGTGGATTAATGTGGACGGTCGCATACAGCACTCAAACAATCAATTCGTAGCATAACTCGGCCGTGACCCGACCGGGTTTCGGCCCGGCCTAATGTGAATAGCCCTTTATAAGACGCACGAAGACCAAAATATACTCGTTTATTATTTAAATTCATGCACTTTATAAGTAGGTTGCATTTTATTTTATGAATCAGTTATTTTTTTGTTTTGTATGCATAAAAATTGTCACGCTGGTCAGACGCCCGCGACCCCCCTAGAAGGCCCTCGCGACCCCCCTGGGAGTCGCGGACTACCGGTTGGGAAGCCCTGTTCTAGATGAATTTTTAAATTTCAAAATGACAGTAATAAATTGGTAATAAATCATGGTTAAAAGAGATCGAATCATTAGACCGATAGATAGAGCTTTTGTTCGTATAATTAAAAGTGCAATAATTTGGAAAATGTGGGACTTTAAGACCTATTTCCCAACAACTGACTAAAGCAGTCACCCCTGATTATGCCGTTCCTTACCCTAGTTGGAAAGAGGCAGAAACTTGTTTTGTGATTTTGGATTAATCTCAGTCGGCGTAGGGGAGAACTTCCTGTTTTAGTGGAATCTTACAGAATTTATCGGGGGCAAAGCAACAATCAATAATTTTGTTGTTTGTTGAAAAATTCAAGGAGATTCTGAGAGCAATCGCTACAAGTTTATAAAACAATGAAAAGCCACATTACTCGTCCCCGAATACCAGTTAGCTTTGAAACATCGTTTCGTAGAGTAATCCTATTGCTCGGTTTTTGTGTGTGTTTTGGGATAGTAAACTAAGTGCGACCTAATCCACCACCTTTGCAGAGACAGATTATTTTATTGACCACTAGCTGAACCCGGTGCGAGCCTTGCTACGCTTGCAACCAAATGAAAGGAAATTTAATAGAACTGGTGCTTTTATGTTTTGATTTGTTAAAATATTTTCGTTTGCTTATATGTGTAATTCCAGATAGTGGAGCGGTCTCGAACCACCTTAGAAAAAAATCCTGCCTCCAAAAAAACGCACATGCCAAATTTGGTTCCGTTTGCTAGATTAGTTCTCGAGTCATGCGTAAATTTGTGTTTCATTTGTATGGGAGCCTCCCTTTTCAGACGGTGTAGGAGTCTCGAACCATCATATGAACCTTCTTCGACCCTAAAATCTCCTGGATACAAAATTTCATATCAGTAGGGATTGTTCGAGCGTGGAGCTCTAATTGCCCGCCTCCGGAGGTATTACTATCCGCTATGTGCATTAGCGGTGCACCAAATCACAAGAGAGAATGGTTTCACCACTGGACACTGCTTCACACCTTAAATAACCGTTTGTCACGGATCACAATTTCGATCACGAATTCACTCACAGTTTTTCAGGCTCGCGATATTCACCGGAATAAATTGTGTTTGGCCGCCCCTGAAAGAATGGGGTTTCGGACACTTTAAGAACACTTGGATTTAGCTGCTTTATCACTGTATAAAGTAAGACTTGCGACGGATGGTTTTAGATTTCTGATTTGTACTGATCTTTAATTCTTTTCACCTTTGAACGGCAAATGGGTTTCTTGGATTTGCATTACAGTGATCGTGTATAATTATAGTGACGGTTGAATGTTCAATTTGGGTTTGAATTCACTACTGACTTGGATGCTAGGAATTCAATTTAGACTTAATAATAACTATTTACAATTTTTTGTATACACATATTTACACCTGATAAGTTTACTTATCAGGGATAATTCTCGTGTTTTTGCTGAAATTTTTGTTTCATTTATATGAGAGCCCCCCCCCCCTTCAAAAGAGGGGAGGGGTTTCAAACCACCATAGAAAAAAATACCTTCTAAAACCCCTCACATGACAAATTTGGTTCCATTCCGAGTTATGCAGAAATTTGTGTTTCATTTGTATCCCAAGTAACATTGCCAAAACCATCCTGCTTTATTAAGTTTTATTAGGTTTTATCAAAGCCACTCAAAATCAATTTGGTTTTAGCATGACACCACCTTGTATTCTCAAATTCATTTTACTCCTATCAAAGGTTTTATTTCGACTTTATAAATTCGTTAAATGCTGTTTTGAAATGCCACTTTAGGACTCATTCATATTATCTTATTATGATCAGTTGAAAAAGCATTTTAAAACCATTTTGCCTCCAGTAAATGCATTTAACGGCACATTGGCTCTGAGGGAAGTCACTAAATGACCAAAAATACGGATACAAATTTCGTCCATTTAAAATAAAAATATCGATGTTCAACTTGAAACATGAGAATTGTTCAATGTAAATAGAAAGCCTGTTTTGAAGGAAAATAACAATTTTTGAAACAAATTCAAGGAACTGTTATTTCAACAATACATTCATTGGGTAGGGGAATTTGAGCGTGTACTTCCCTCTCCAGAAGACAAAGTTTCGACAAAGTTTGCAACATGAGCCAATCGTCACATTTATTGGTTATTTGCTCGATTCCAGTAGTGGATCTCTGAGCAAACTCGTTGAACTTGGAATGTATTAGAATTCAAGCCAAATCCAGAAATAAGATAACCAAGACTCATAGAATAAATAAAATAAATTTAGAACGCAACCATTAAAATCCATTTTTTTTCCGTTTGTTCTTATAATTAATATGTTTAAAATAAACATAACATGATTTTTATTTCAAACATCGATGGCGCTTGATTTAAAACATAAAATATATTTGAAATAAAGCAAGTTTATTTTTGCGGCCAGGACAAACTAAATTTATGTTTGGATTTACCTGGAATATGTTTTTTATGACGGTATTTTTTTCAGCGTGTAGTTTTAAAGTAGTCATTGCGAAGAAAAATGGCTCTATGGCAGAACTGTGATTATTTTTCAATCGCCATATTTAAATATAAGAAATAATTGAAGTGTGGAAAAATCAATGCACTAAATTTTAAATGCAATGCAAATGAACTGTTCATCGGACACCAATTTTGGCATACTTTTAGATAACCTTACTGAATTCCATCAATTTTCAGGAAATTCATAATTAATTTCCAAGGCGCATTCATTTTATGTTCTTTCAGTGCCACTATTCTACATAAAAATTAAATGCGTATATGATTTGGAGCATGATACGCTGTAAAAAAACATAACTTGTTTGGGATATTTTGCTATAAAACAAAATTTCCGGCAACGTTTGACCTTATTTCATCGATATTATTTACTGCTAAATGAATCAGAAAAGCAGAGAATCGAACAAAGCAGAACAACAAAAACCAACCACGATATCACAGTGAAGTTTGACAGCTGTGGCCTGTATGCTGGTTTTCATGACAGCCAATAGGTTTTATGAAGGTTCTCAAGTGGCCATAGCATCTATCACTAGAAGATATTCAAAATCTTTATGGTCTTATAGAGGTTTTATTAAATTGATTTCACAATCATCTATAGAGTGGGCCACTTTTTACAAATTTCGGCTTTAAAGAAGCATAGAGAAGGTGTTGGTAGACAAAACAGTTGTTAATGTAGTTTTATCAACAAAGCCGGGAGGAATGCTATACGGCAGGAATATAACTGAAATTGTTACTTGGGTATGAGAACCCCCCCTTTCAGACGGGGGAGGAGTCTCGAACCATCATAAGAACCTTTTTCGGCCCCAAAAACCCCTGAAAACAAATTTTCATAACAGTAGGGGTGATTCTCATGTTTGGTTTAAATTTGTGTGTCGTTTGTATGAACCCCCCCCCCCCTACCAGAGAAGAGGGGTCTCGAACCACCGTAGAAACATTTCTTGTCTCCAAAATCCCCATATGCCAAATTTGGTTCCATTTGCTTTATTAGTTCTCGAGTTATGCAGAAATTTCAGTTTCATGTGTATGAGAGCACCCCCTTTCTAGAGAAGGGAGGAGTCTTGAATCACCATAGAAACATTTCTTGCCTCCAGAAAACCCCACATGCCAAATTTAATTCCATTTGTTTGATTAGTTCGTGAGTTATGCAGAATGTTCTGTGTCATTTGTATGAGGGCCTCTCCTTCCAGAGAGAGGAGGGGTCTCAAACCACAGAAACATTTCTCTTTTCCAAAAACTCTCACATACTAAATTTGGTTTCCTTTGCTTGATTAATTCTTGAGCTATGCAGAAATTTAAGTGTCATTTGTATGGGAGCTCCGCCTTTTAGAGAAGGGAGGGGTCTTTAATTATCATAAGTACCTTTTCCGGCCCCAAAAACCCCTCCAAACAAAATTTCACGACGATCGGTTCTGTAGTTTTCGAGTCTATAAGATTGTGACTAACAGACAGACAGAAATTCATTTTTATATATACAGAAGATAGATTAAGTTGCGCTTAAATGCGCTTCATCGGATCTAGAGCTACAAAATTGCATCAAAGTGTGAAGTTCATGCATGCACTAAAAATAATGTTTTGTTTATAATACGAAACGGATCTATGGACTCACCAATCCATTCGTTGTTGCCTACAACGAAATTGATCTGTAGCTACTATTTATGAAGCTGGCATCGTATTCACCCTTTCAGGCATATGTGTTTCTAAAGCGTTACTAAAGGGTTTTTCGATCAAAATTTGGTCAACTTAAACTTGACACATTTCCTTTCATCGTGCATTAAAAACATTTGCACACCCCTCATTTTGAAGATGTGTGCGTGTAGCATCATGCCTCTATTTTGAATTTGAGATTATCACTTCAGTTATGAAAATGTCGTCGAAGGAAGAGAAGCAACGCATCAAAATTTTGCACGTGCATGGCGAAAATCCAAACTACTTTCACGCCAAGTTGGCGAAATTGTTGAATGTGGCTAAATCAACTATTACCAACGTATTAAAAGTTTGTCGACAGCCAGGAAAGCTGGATCGGGGGGAAATCGAAAGCCGGAGGCCACAGCGACGACAAAAAGAGTTGCCCTCTGTTTCGAGCGGAACCCCAACCTCTCCGTCCGAGATGTCGCAAAGAAGCTGGGAGTGGCATCTTCAACCGTGGATAAAGCTTAAAAAACGAGCTGGACTGTCGACTTACAAGAAAGTGGTGACGATAAACAAAACACGTTGGCCGAAGCACGATCGCGAAAGTTGTACACGGCGATGCTGACGAAGTTTGATTGCGTGGTACAGGACGATGAAACTTACGTAAAGGCAGACTTTAAACAGCTTCCTGGATAGGAATTTTATACGGCAACCGAACGGGGAAAGGCGGCAGATATTTTCAAGCACATTAAACTGTCAAAGTTCGCGAGGAAATATCTGGTGTATCTGTACCTGTGGCTAGAAGCAACGTTTACATTGCGACCGGAACCATCAAGCAGGAAATTTATCTTAGCGAGTGCCTAGAAAAAATGTCTACTGCCTTTCCTGAAGTGACACGATTGTTCCTTTCTATTTTGGCCGGATTTGGCATCTTGCCATTACGGAAAAAAGGTCACGGAGTAGTATGCTACCAACAACGTTCAAGTGGTGCCCAGAGACAAGAACCCTCCCAACACGCAAGAGCTTCGCCCAATCGAACAATATTGGGCCATCGTCAAGCGGAACCTTAAGAGGACTCAAAAAGCTGTTGTGAGTGAGAAACAGTTCAAGGCAAACTGGCGTTCTGCGACGAATAACGTGGACAAGGAGACTGTACAACATCTTATGGCAGGTGTTAAACGAAAGACCTGGCAGTTCGGATTGGGTAAAAAGGAAGCTTAGCTGAATATTTCTTTTGCACTCTTTATTAACTGAACTTTAAAAAGAAAAAAAAAATTGTCTTATTAATAAAAACTTTGATCGTCTCACACACATTACTGTTTGGCCAAAGTTTGATCGGAACACCCTTTAGTTATACAAGCCATTTGGTGTATTCTGATTGATTTGATGCTCAATAGCAAATGATTAAAAAAGTAGGATAAATTTTTTAGAGATATTCTAGGTCATCAAAACTGTCCTGGAGTTCCGAACTTAAAATATACTCTTGTTACAGTACCTTTATCCACCATACAATTTTAGTTAGGATAGTTTGGCTAACCTAGAACATCCGACGATCCTCTCACAACGTCAGTTGTTCTTCCAAGATATTCAATGAATATGTTTCAATACATATCGTAGCTTTGCAAAACCTAGAAAGCTTTTTTTACAACTGTTTTCTTATGTTCTGATCTCTAGGATAGTTTGGATGACCCCGAATCGTCTGCCAGAACTCAATATCGGCCCTACAGCAGGATCGACCTTCAAGGATATCAAAGACTTCCAAAATTTCCTTTCCCAATTGCTTATCCCAAGAGATTCCCAAATTCATAAAATTAACCACAAATTCCGTGTTGATTCACCAAATTCAAAGAAGGATAAAGCATTTATTGAAGAATAATTTTAAGCTTTTATTAAGCTCTCATGCAACAAAATTTTAATTAGAACGTTTAGTGTAGATTTCCAAAGCCTTTAGTTGTTGAGTTTATTTTGCATTAAGAATTAAAAACATTCCCGTCACCCTATCTTCTCCTATCTTGTGGCGTCTTGCCCTCAGGGTGTACCCTGTACGTGAGTCCTTCTCCTTCCAGTTCCCCTTTCCCATTTTTTTTTACCATCACTAATACAAACTCTAGGCCCTTCTTACAGCTGTAGATAACAACTGATCGAAAATGTTTTCAACTATGTGTGCTCCAATTTCTTCAACAATACGAGACGTTCAGCTTAATTCCTACATAAATTCGTGAACTTTGTTCCGCTTCCCGGCGCACATTTCATGTTCAAATAATCATCGTTCCATACCACTGCCCGAATCGTAGTAGTCGTGATTTAACAAAGCTGCACGCTGCTCAAAGGCTGGTAACTCCGCCAAAGAGTGCTCCGATTTGCGATGTTTTCGATTTCATGAGAATCAGTGTTGACGGGCGGGAAAATTAAGTCACCATCCATCCGTCGTCGTTGTTGTTACGTTACAGCAGGTGTCAAGAGCATAAGCGAAAACAAAAAAAAACGGTGATGAATGAAAAAGTTTACACGGTTCGGATTCACACTATTGCGAGTGAATGGAGGTGGAAAAATGGGGAATCTCGTATTTTGCATTGCGTTGAGTCGTGAAATGTTTGCGTTTCAATAATTGAAGGGTTTGGACCAGCCTTTGTTCACAACCAGAGGGCACAAAGCCTATGACTTTAATTTTTTATTCAAATATTTTATGCTACATTCCGAACTGGATTCATTGAAACTGAGCTAATGGATGGAACGGTCAAAACTTGGTCGACTCAAATATGACGTAGTTTTTTTAATCGTGCATTTAAAAAAAACTTGAACCCCCCTTTATTGTGTACACTGCGGTTAGGTTCTATTGCCGCACACACGTTTATGCTGTAACTTGTAAACCGGGTTTAGAACTTCATTTCTCCTTGTAATATGTTTTGAATGGATTTGTTTAGGAATGAATTGAAAATTTGCAATAGAAAATCCTTTATTGATTCAAATTCATAAAATTATTTTTTATAGCCGCACTTGTGTTTTTTTATGGATACATGTCAAAACATTCATATAACTGAATACTTTCTGCATTTTAATAATCAGTCTGCTCTCCAGCACGCTCGATTACCTAGAAAATCCTTTTGGGCATACTTCCAACCAAATTCTTTTAAATTTCCATTTCAAAATCCTCCTATGCTTCCAAAACTGCCACTTTAAGCTCAGCAATACTGTTGTATTGCTTTTTGTTGGCGTAGATCAGTCGAACAATGATTCTCCAGATATTTTCCACTGGATTTTGATCCGGACTACGGGCTGGCCACCAAAGGAGCTCAATTTTTCGGTCGTTAAACCAGGATTTTGTAGCCGAGCTGGTGTGAATGCAGGCATTATCTTGTTGAAACAATTTTTTGCAACCACACTATGCTTGAAACGGAACTATGCAGCTGTTAAGAACCTCATTATAGTCCGTCGAGCTCATCTTAGGAGATCCTCCTCAGAAATTACGTCTGAAGTAGTACTCTGGTTCCTTCCGTAGATCTCGCCAATAGCCTGTAAATCCATCGGGATCATCTAAATTGAATTTCTTTTCATCGGTAAAGATCACCTAGAGTTGAAATCGATCATTCAAATCATAACAAATTGTACAAAATATAGCTCGGTTCATCATTTCAAAAACATGAAATTTATAAAAATTTCACCGTGTCACACTGGCGTGCCATGTTGTTTTCTTTTTTTTAAGACGGGATGAAAAATCTGCTACCAGACACCTGAAGAACTCAGGGTGTAAAGATGAGGGTGCCAACTCCTCGACCCACTAAAAACACACGCGTGCTCGAGCCCGGCCCTCCCGGGAACCACCTTTCGTTATTACTTCAGAGAGGGGGCTAGTGTGCTTTACGCACCCACTATGTCTAACTACATAAGTCTTAAGTAGTTACCTTCACCGACCTGACGCTGATTCGATGGAGATGCTCCTGGATCCAAGCAGGGTTCAGGACGTCCACGCCAGATTGCCCACGATCTTCCTGCCCGACCACTTACGGTACCTGCCGAACCTCGCGTCACATGGTCCTTCCTCCGATCGAGAAACCCAGGACCAGGACCGGGGTTGGAACTGGCATTCTTCTGGCCATCACAAGAGCCATCTGGTTGCCAGCATTTTAAAGAGGGACTGATTAATATGTAAACAAACTGGTGTTTGCTAGATTCCGTCGACAGGAAGTTCCTAAGAAAAATATGCATTTCAAAAGACAACGGATTTTGCAGTTGCATTTGGCGGGAAAGCGTCCCAAACACATACTGGCCGAGACCCGGAAGGAAGGAATATGCCGCACATTAATCGATCGGACGTTGAGAAGATGGAGGACGAGGGGAACCATAGATCCAAAGAAAAAACCAGGTCATCCTCGCAGTGTACGTACCAAACGGATTGTAAAGGCGGTGCGTGAGCGAATTCACCGAAATCCTTGTCGTCCTTCATATAAACTGGCTCAGGATATGGACGTCTCCAGGAAAACTATCAGGCTCTCAAAGAGGATTTGAGATTGGTGCCGTACAAGAAAAGAAAAAAATCATGGACTTTCAGAAGCCAACAAGAAGAACAGAGTCATTCGTTGTCGCGAATTACTTCGTCGGCACGGTGATTCCATGATTGTGTTTTCGGTTGAGAAAAAATTCGTATTGCAGCAAAGTTTCAACGCTCAAAATGACAGGGTCTATGCAGCGAGTATTCAGGATATCCCTTCTTCAATTCGCGCAGTTCAACGCTTCCAAAATCATACTTCGGTCATGGTTTGGGGAGCGATTTCTGCGCTAGGTCGTCTACCACTGCTTTTCATTGATAAGGGTGTAAACATTAACGGAGCATACTACGTAAAAAAGGTCCTGGATAAGGATTTGAAGAAGCATACTTCAACGATGTTCGGTAACCGCAAATGGGTGTTTCAACAGGATTCTGCGCCGTCCCATGGAGCAAAGATTACCCAAGCATGGTGCACCAAGAATTTGCCAGACTTCATTTCTAAGGAATTATGGCCAGCTTCTTCGCCAGATGCAAATCCTCTGGATTTCTCTATTTGGGGAATCATGGAAGCTCACTTTCGAGATCTCAAACCAATGGGTATTGAAACATTCAAAGCTACCATACAGAAGATATGGGATGAAATCCCTGAAAATCAGGTGCGTGCCGCTTGTGATGCCGCTTGAAAAGACTAGCAATAATTAAGGCCAAAGGCGATAGAATCGAAATGTCAATATGTACACATAAACAAAAAAATATAAGAAACAGAATAACAAAGAAACATTTAAATTATTTGTCATTTCGTGGGAGATGCAGTCCTTGTTTCATGCGTCACTTATTTGGGTCTACCCTGTAGACTTGATTTTAGAGAGTGATATGGTGGAATGGCCTCAAATCGCACAAAGTTTCGCTTATCCCTCGGGGACAGCTTCAATTTTTTCGGCTTTCGTTTGGTTGTAGCATATTTTTCTGGATCCTTCAAATCATTTTGTATGACTTTATCCGATCGGCTGAGTCTACGTCCAATTTCTCGAATTGAAACACCTTTCTGCTTAAAGGCTTCAATCATTCTCTTCTCACTCAAAACACGTCCTCTCGGCATTTTTAAGCAATTTTAGCAGGATTTACTTGATAAAATTCTACAAACCAAAGCAATACCTTATGCGCGGCTATAGAAAATGGACGCTCAAATTAATGAAACATGAATTATGGAGAGTGTGAGCTGTTTAGTGGAATACCTGTAACTAGAAAATAAGAAGAATGATTAGTAATTTCCATTTAATTCCAACTACCTTTATTGCTTATCTTGACAGATACGCGTA
Source organism: Aedes koreicus (assembly GCA_024533555.2). NCBI lineage: Eukaryota > Metazoa > Arthropoda > Insecta > Diptera > Culicidae > Aedes > Aedes koreicus. The sequence continues at coordinate 188,709 of JAHHFK020004517.1, forward strand.
TTTCGTCTACAATGTGCAGACTTCTTCAGTGTCGTGTACTAATACTCGACTGGACCCAGTCGAGTATTAGTACACGACACTGAAGAAGTCTGCACATTGTAGACGAAATACGCGTATCTGTCAAGATAAGCAATAAAGGTAGTTGGAATTAAATGGAAATTACTAATCATTCTTCTTATTTTCTAGTTAATGAAACATGATTATTTGACAACTGCAGCAAAAACACTATAAAAATACAGTATGCAAAACATACGTTTCACTAATACAAACAAACACACATTGATGGATCCATTGAATGCACCACGAACATCGTAAGGTTTGTAAAATTAGGGGTGCGGCTAAAGAAACTAGTCGCAGTGTAGGTGTAATCGTACGAAATGTTGAATTTATTTTGTTTTTGCAATTTTCTGTTCAGTTGTCAAAATGGCGTCGAAGCAAGAAGAGCAGCGTATCAAAATTGTGCACGGGCCTAAGCAAAATCCAAATTATTCCCTCGCCGACTTGGCAAAATCACTTAACAATCACCGTGACGAATGTTATAAAAGTGTTCGGAGAACGTCTGACGACTGCCAGGAAGCCGGGATCAGGAGAAAACCAAAACCAGGAAGCCACAGCGACCGCAAGAATAGTGGCCTGCATCTTCAAACGCAATCCCAACCTTTCCATCAGAGATATCGGAAACACATTGGAAAAGTCCCACACAACAGTGCAAAGAACAAAGAAACGAGCCGAACTGTTAACATATAAGGTTATAGTGGCACCAAATCGAGATGATAAGCAAAACACAACAGCCAAAGGAAGAGCGCGTAAGTTGTACACGAATTTGTTGACCAAGTTTGATTGCGTCGTAATGGACAATGAAACATACCACAAGGCTGATTTCAGCTTCCAGGTCAAGAGTTTTACATGGCTATCGAAAAAGGAAAGGTTCAAGATAAGTTTAAGCAGAAAGAAATTTCAAAGTTCCCGAAAAATACTTGGTTTGGCAAGCGATTTACACTTGTGGTCTAATAGCGAAAGTTTCGTGACAACTGTCACTGTCAACCAAGATATTTATGTAAAGGAATGCTTGCAAAAACGCTTGTTGCCTTTCTTGAAGAAACAAAGTTGTTTCGTGCTGTTTTGGCCAGACCTCGCTTCTTGCCCCTACGGAAAAATGGCTCAGGAACGGCCAATAGTGTGCAAATCGTACCCTAGGAGAAAAACCCTCCAAACTCGCCGGAACTGCGCCCAATTGAAGAATATTGGGCAATCGTAAAGATAAACTTCAAGAGAACTCAAAAAAAAAACAAAAAAACAGTTGGAAGTGGAAAACAGTTTAAGGCGAATTGGTGTTCAGCATCATATAAGGTGGATAAGGAGGTTGTTATGTATCTTAACTATAGAAACAATCACTTTCACTTTTTTAAAAAACACTATTTAAAAAAAACTTTTTGAGCGTATTAGCAGAACTATTGCACTCGACACTGAAGAAGTCTGTAAGTCGCAGACGAAATAGGCCTATCTGTCAAAAGAGAAGCTTCCTATAGTGGAATTTAAAGGAATTTGCTCGCGTTTACTAGTGATAATTTTGAAATAGTGCTTCAATATTTTATTTTTATTTTTGTTAAAACAATCATTTTTTCCCGAACAAATCTGAGTCAATTACTAGTGATTGTATTGTTTCACAATTGTTGAAAATTCTAGCATGTCGGGTGAATAGTAGATCTATTGTAATGACAACATGTATTTTTCATTTAACCAATACGTGAACAAAAAGATTCATGTTCGGCAATAGATTTTGATGTTATTTTATATTATTGTATTGTCGTTGTATGGTTATTTTTATCCGGGAGGTGTAAAACGTAAAGCCCGACAGTTCACATTTGGAAAATCGGAAGCTTAATCAAATAATTTTCCTGTGTTTTGTAGACCTTCAGAAAGAAATAAAGATTGATCATTTTCGTAATAAACTTATCAGTGTGCACTTAGTCATGTTTGACCAATTTTTGACCGTTCCACCCTTTAATTACCAAACAGTTCGCTATAAAAATCACAGTTCTGTGTTGGCTGACGTTGGTCTGTTATTTTTGGATCGGAGTGCTGCTGGCGAGACGCTCAAATAACATTCCACAATCATCAAACATGCGCCCCGTCCCTCGACGATGGTTGATGAATGGTTTAAAATGACGGATGTGACAGCCTCCACACTCCCCACCCTACTTGTAACACGAGTGCTTGTAACGTGATGTACGGCATATGTTTCAAGTAGCGCACGCTTCCATTCCGCAACATTAGCATAATCCGCTTGTTTACATCGCACTTGCGAGAAATGTGAGTGTATGTAATTTTTTGTCCATTCCGACAAAAGACTAATATGCCTTCAGTTATAACCGTTGAGAGGATCCTGTTATCATCCTTGACGGTTTTTTTTCCCGCTCACCGTTAATGGATCATTAGGGTAGTCTCAAACTGACGGAAACTCCAGGATGGCTTTATGATGACGAAACTCGTTCTCGTGTACCACCCTGACAAACTTCCAGAGAGACAGAGATTGCAGTTGACAGTCACGCGCAATTTGTCATCGGTATCTACCACGTGGCGGTCTTTTTTTTTTCGGTTGCCAAGTTTGCCAAACATGGTTTAAAAAACTCATTCTGCCATTTTTGGGAAGAGAGGTGCGGGCGCTGGGCTAGTGAACGGAAAGTGGAAAGACCGGATTTATGCGACGGAGCCTCCCGTGAGACTTTTATCGACAGCCACCCATTTTGCGAGTCGCATGAAACGTTGAAAACTGAAAGTTGCATGTTGCACAGGAATTTTAATTATGCCGCTTTTTTGTTGTTGCTGGTGATCGCCAAGTTGTAAACTGGGAGCTACCATCATAAGCGTGCGGATGAATCTCTGGCTGTGGATTGTAAATCAAACGATTAATAATATTTTTATTAGTGCCATTATCAATGTGATCGAGGGAGATAATGCTCAGACGGGCATCAATTGTGGAGCAAAACAAAATTGAATGCTAGAGAAGCGGTTGATGCTTCGTTGAATATTCATGGAGCGTGTGGTCGATTAACTACCACTCAGAGCGCGGCTGTTGGTAATGAAATGAACGAGGGCCTGTTTTTTGAGTGGGTGTTTGTTTCTATTTACCGTAGAAGAGTGTTTAATCTAAATTGTTGCTCATTTAGATATTAAGTGGTTGGAGTCTATTATGAGTTCATCAACATTTCAATGATTGGCTGTTGTTATTTATGATTATGATTTTCCAGTTGTTGAATGCTTGTTAGATCGCTGATCATCGCTAATTTTGGCGATTGCCATAAATCTTCTTGTAATCTAGCATACTAACCACATAAAAAGCTGGGAAAGAACAATGCGATTAGAATAATAAAATGTTTGATTTTTGTGTTGCGCTTACCGTGTAGCAAGAAGTGTCGGACTTTCCTGGAAGAAAGTTTTTATTGCTCGAACAGCTTCATCGACTCGTTCTATCTCCTGAAGATTGCGGAAGTTCAAACTTGAAGCATACTTAAGGCAAAACGGTTGTGGGTACAACTATGAAACATGCTTTAAGGAATGTATCGAAAATAAGCTATCCACGTACATTTGCAATGTACACACTTAGAATTATATGCCGAGTCTCGGCTTTCTGAAACCGTCGTGACACATCAGCTGTCAACCGGAAAATTCTCAGTGAAACGCATCTTCGTCAAGAGAGACAGTTTCTCTATCCGGATCAAAATGTTGATTCCGGATGTGGTTATTAAAATGCCGCTGCAGCTCTTCCACAAAGCCCCCAACTGATTCTCGACCGAAGAAACATGTTATGCTCGACTTTTCAAGCTTAGATGGAACAGATAAATTAATTAATTTATACTTGCTAAAAATATCGTGCAGTCTTACATCCTTCTGCTGCATTTTCTCGAGAAGTTGCTCCATTTTCAACGTTTATTCACTGTTGTTTCATCGTTCCACAAACAAAACACGACTTACACCATTTGCGAATGAAAACAATATGGCGCATGGCGGTTGACAGATATAAAGCCGAGCCTCGGCTTACAACACTGTTTAAAATGATTTTTCGGCATGATAGGCAGCTGAGATCGGTTGAAGTTTGGTTAACGTTTAATATCAGCTCCTAGTGTTGCTGAGAATCGGTTTAACAATGAAGTTACTCGATATATCAGTTTCAAGTGATGCTGAGACTCGGCATTGTTCGATTTTTTGCCGAGTTATCAGTTAAATATGAAAATGCCGAGTGAATTCAGATAAATGTTTAACCGAGCCCGTGAATAATTTTTAAGTGTGTACGCGTGAATTTGTGATGGTTTTAATGTGTTTATCGTAGCATGCGTTTGACTGTCAACTCTCGTTTTTTTTGCTTGTTTGCACGGTTTAAATTCTTCGTTTTCAAAATGTGGCGCATTGAAAAAGACGTGAAAATTAAGGTTTTGGACACATGGCTTCGTGAAAAGGATGTAACTATGCGACAATTGGCGAACTGCTTTGGAATTCATCACGCGAGTGTAAAATCCATCATTACCAAGTTTGGGGAACACTGTTCTTTGGATGAACTGCCAGGAAGAGGCAGAAAACCCGGATAGTCCAACACTGAACTGGATCAGAAAGTGGTAGCTCTAATTTGGAATGGGATTGTGCGCAAAGGTGACGAAGGACTACGCAGCAATCTAAACCCCATACACTTTCCAGAGACGTCAGGGCCATCCGCCAATTGATATAAGTCAGTCGGGAAGCTAGGCGTTCAATCCGCTCGGAAATGTCATTGACGAAGCTGTTCACAATGCTTATCGCTTTGGAGGAAACGACAGTATCGGGTTAAAATGCTTCAGCACCCGGTAGATGTGGTGCTGTATGTTTTCTTCTTCCGAACTTTGTTCCTGGAACTGTTTGCCTTCCACCTGAAGATCATTATCCTTATTGCGTTGTAGATGGTTGTGGTCTGTTTTGGAATTCTATGTCTATTATTGCCGATAGACGTCTAGGTCGAAAAAGTGCTAATGGAACGTTCGACCAGCTTTAGGAAGAAATATGTAAGAAAATTTTATTGTACACTCTTTAGATAGCAGTTGGTGGCCCTTAATGATGATACGGCTCCGGTTGTATTTTGTACGATGGATGAGAGGGCCACTATCTTCAACGCGTAGAAGATATTTATGGATCTGTTGGTTCATTGGTTCTCCAACGTGCTTTGCCATTTACTCCGGGACGCGGCGTTTAAAGCAATGCCGGGTATTGGAAATTTCAATCAGCACAGGAGAAAAATTCAACCAAACAAACTCATTAGTTGGCAAACTGATTTGGTCGTCCTGAAGAGGACGGATTTAGTTGACGGGGGAGAAACATGGTTCGCGATTGAACTTGGGCTTTCTTCTTGGTATTCTTGGTTCAGTTTCTCGTCGTTGCCGGTGGCTATCTGCACGTGACGTGGGATAATTCTTGTCTCGTTGTCAGGGACGGCTTTTCCCCGCCAACTCGTAGGCTTTAGCAGCCATGTTTCTTGCAACGAGGTTGACAGGAGCATCGGAACCAATGCCTCTCTGAGCAACAACTGCTCACCAGTGCACCCTCCAAGGTGCTTGCTACCGCAAATGCGTCCATAAAGAGATGCTACTCTGCACAGCTCCACAACTGCCGAAAAACTGAAATAAATCCGACGGTGTTATATAACATTCATGGCTGCCTAGGAGAAGTTCCTTACTTAAATATGAAGTCTGTGCTAGGAAAGTACAGTGTACTTGGTAAATTTACTCTGAAGAATCGACATTATAAGACAGTACCTTGTATATATGTTATTTTAAATAGCTTAATTATTAAAATTAATCAATTTTAATATTAAAATTGATGTGTAGAAATATTTCAGCTAGATTGGTGTAAAGATTTTGAAAATCGGTCATGAAATGAAGTAGTTATTAACGTTCAAAATCTAAGCATATTTCGTGACGGCAAAAAGTAAATGCGCCCTTCTTTTTGGGGAAATGCTCCTTAAACTTTGGAAAAATGCTCCTTAGATGCGTTTTCCCGGTATAATGCAATCGGAGGTATTAACCTTCTGGTTAGCGAAGCTCCGCTATACAATCTTGAAGAAACTTAAGACCCGTCAAAACAACCGGCAAGCGCTAACCGGAAGGTTAATACCTCCGATTGCATTATACCGGGCAAACGCATCTAAGGAGCATTTTTCAAAAGTTTAAGGAGCATTTCCCCAAAAAGAAGGGTGCATTTACCCTGCTGCCATTCACTCCAAATTTTCGTACTCGCAACGTGTGCCCGGAAATTGTATTCACAAGTTTTGCAGCGACCGGATGCATGTTTTTTTATGGACGACGAGACCTATATCAAAGAGGACCAAAAAACCCTTCCAGGTCCACAATATTACACTGCCGTCGTAGGGGAGGATGTAAACAATGCTGACAGGTCGATTCAATTGGAGAAGTTTGGTCGAAAAGTGCTGGTATGGCAAGCAATATGTTCCTGCGGTATGAAGTCTACCATTTTTTACACTCGGTTTAATGCGGAAATCTACCGATGTGAGTGTCTGCAGAAGAGGTTGCTGCCTTTATATCAGCAAGATAGTACCCCTCCACTATTTTGGCTGGATTTAGCGTCGGCGCATTAATCCAAAGCAACACTCCATTGGTTCACGGAAAAGGGTATATATTTCGTTGAGTTGAGTTGAGTTTTCTATCAAAAATTCGCAAATGCACAAATTCGTGAAAGAAAAATATTTATTTCATCACAATGTTCAAGTTCAATCCCGTACAATAAAAAATCATCCATTTGGTTGAATAAAACATTTTTTTTTTCAATATGATTTGAAAGAAAAATATGTTGATAACTTATACAGTCCTTAATCATAATTTTTTCTTACTTGTCATATGAGAGTTGTTTCTGTACAATGAATGCAACGCTTTGATGTTATACACAGAGAAAAATAATGAATTTTTACAGACGTTTAAAATTTCAGCTCGATGAATTGCATACCAAAGTAGGCGTAAACAACGCAATTGTTTACAACCTCGCATTCAACAGACCTGATTTAGGTGATATCTCACTTAAATTTACATTAAATATCGCGTAATTTTTGGCTAATCTAGCATTCAACATTTTTGCATTAGATAACGCAGAAAATTACAGGATATTTTCAATCTGTGGGCACTTCAAAACAAAAATGGTTTGATGATCTTCGATGATATGTAGAGGGACATTAAAAACGATCAAGCACTTAGTTGAGCATTTGTTACTATCACTCGAACTTCGCAATAAGATATCATTTTGAGATTTCTTGTGATGTTGCACAGGTTGAAAGAAACATTTAATTTTCTATGTTATCGAGAGTACAAAAAGGGAATTGGAAATTTTATGTAAATTTATGACAAATACTGCTCAAATCACGTCTGTTGTATGAAATTTTGCAAAAAAATTCGGTTGTTTACGCTTGTTTTGGCTTGCAATTGAACGAGAGGATATTCAACGCGTCTGCTAAAATTCATTACTTTTTTCTGTGTAATTTCTCATCAGGAAGATAAGGCAATTCCTGCATTCTCGACGGCAGCCATTACCTCAAAATTTAGAATTGATATAACTCACACAGAAAATAATAAAAAATTTTAACAGACGCGTAAAATTTCCCCTGGTTTTATTCCAAGCCAAAGGAAGCGTAAACAACGAAATTGTTTGCAATCTTTCATGCACCATACAACACTGTTACCTCCGAAACAATCGTATTTGAGGACAATTTGTGAATTAGGCTTAAAATTCTGAGGTTTATTCTGAGGCATTCCAAGGAAAATGTGCCGATTCAAGTATAATTTTCAATTTGTCATTTCCAATCATTGTTGAATTTTGCAGAGTTCTCCTTCACTAATGATGCCGTTTTGCCATAGTACCCTAGCAATGTAAAATAACAAACTGATATCAAATAAGTTATCACCTGTTATCGCATAACAAATTTAATTATCAACATTGACTTATTTTGCTATCATATGTTGTCAATTTTTAAAGACGATTTTTGACAAACGCTACTAAATACTACCAGCATGCTGACGAATGCTTAGTATTCCAGCATTTCATGGATATGAAATTGAGTTTTTTTTACCAGAAGCACTACTTCAGTTATTGTTGTACGAATTTGATATCACAATTTGAAATCATCTCAAGGAATTTGTTTCCATCACAAAATTTGTTATCAATGTTAACTCAATGATGATAAAACGAGTTCATGTTGTGATGTTCAACGTATATTAATTTGTTATCTCTTTTGTTATTTTGGCTGCTTATTCAGCCTGAATGATAACATATATAGTGATCAAACAGTGATATTCAGATATTTGAACTTGTTATCACTTTGGTATAAACATTTGCTCGGGTAGTTCCTCATTTTGAATCACAACTACGTTTCCAAAAGGGTCTGTGTAAAAATGGTATTGATGGTTAAAGAGCATTCGAAGACCAAAACGGTTAGTATGATTGGTTTGATGCCGTTGACAAAGTTGCAGATAATCAAATGATCATTCTGAAAAACTGCACTGTGAAAAAAAAGTTAAAAATATAAAAAAATACAAAATATATGTTTTCTCCAAATGTAAAGAATTTAAAATTATTATTTATTTTCATATTAAAGCTCATAATGTTTGCTTAAAACTGGCGGTTTACTGATCAAAGAGAAAATAAATATCATACTTTGATTTAACTTAACTGTTTAGGGGTGATTAAAAAATGACGTCCATCAAATTTCAGGTATTTTTGCCCTTCCCCCCTCTGTCTCATTTTTTCACAAATGCGGCTACACCCCCTCCCCCCTCCATCCTGTTGGATGTCAAATTTTTGGAAAAAAAATTATGCATATTAGGGTATTTCGCATATTTCAGTTCAAATTTGATCTCTTTTTTTTATTCCGTGTCGGGTATTTTCGTCACTGCAACCAATTTTCAGATCTATTGTGACATATCCCCTTTTTGTTGTTGCTTTAGTTATTTTCAGCATGACGCATCACTATTGATAGAAGTGATCGTCAAAGTCTGACCTAAAGCATTGTCCCAGGACGGTATAACGCTCCGAATAAAGTGTACTACCGTACTGGGATTTGTTCTCCAAATCTCAAGGGGTTCTAGTAGCCCTTTGTTAAAGAACTTCAGCCTATTATTGAAAATTGCCGGGCAGTGGCATAACAAGTGTTCCGAGTCTTCTCTATCCATGTTACAGAATCGACATGAATCATCTTGATGTTTTCCTATCAGCTTCAAGTGATAACGGCTCGGACAGTGACCGGTTATAAGGCCTGTATATATTGTTAGATCTTTTTTGGTAAGATCTAGTAACTTGCGAGTCATTGAAATGTTTGGAGTAATGAACCGCTTTGATTGCCTAGCTTTGAAAGTGTTGTTCCAGTTTGTAGGTTCGCAAACCTACTGATCCTTAGAGCGCTCTTTTCAGCTTCTAACTGTATGAATTGATGCAATGGCAACATAAAAAGTAGTGCATCCAGTGCCTTCGTTGGTGTACTTCTCATTGCACCGCTAATTGAACAAGTTGCTAGTCTTTGAAGCTTTTCTCTTTTTTCTTTTGTTTTTGGCCACCAGACCAATGAAGCATAGGTAATCTTGGGTCTCACAATTGCCGAATAAATCCAATGGATCATTTTTGGCCTTAGTCCCCATTGCTTACCAAATGTTCTTTTGGCTATCCATAGAGCATTTGTCGATCTGTTGATTGTCTGCTCTAAATGAAAGTTCCAATTTAGTTTGCCGTCAAGAAATACTCCAAGGTATTTGACTGTATTTGAAAGTACCAAATGTATGCCTTTCAACCTTAAGTTCTCAATACAGTATTTTCTCTTCTTTGTAAATGGCACAATAGTAGTTTTGGAATGGTTTATGTTCTCCTTATCACACCACGAAGAGACATAATTTAAAGCACTTTGCATTCTGTTTGCAATGATACAGTCGTATTTACCGCGTACTATTAAGACTATATCATCTGCGAAGCCAACTACTTCAAACCCTAGGGTTTTCAGATTTTTAAGGAGATCATCAACTATTATAGACCACAATAAAGGTGATAATACGCCTCCTTGTGGACACCCTTTTACAGCTCTAATACTGATGGATGAGCTTCCGAGGTTTGTTGATATTTGTCTATTTGATAACATCTTGTTAATCCAATCGACAATACATTTGTCGAAACCAAGTTTCATCATTGCTTTAACCATTGAACTATGAGATGAATTATCAAATGCTCCTTCAATGTCTAGGAACGCAGCTAGTGAGATTTCCTTAGCTTGAAAAGATTTTTCTAGTTTAGTAACAACCGCATGCAACTCTGTTACCGATGATTTACCTTCCTGATAAGCAAATTGATGTTTACTCAGAGGAGTTTTAAGTAAATATGTTGACTTTTTATATCTATCAATAATTTTTTCCATTGTTTTAAGTATAATTGACGATAAGCTTATGGGCCTATAGGATTTAGGTGAACTTTTTTCCTTTTTATTAGCCTTAGGAATAAACGTCACACGCACTTGTCGCCACGCTGTCGGAAGGTAGCTTAATGTTAAACTTGTCCGAAGCAGTTTTGTTAGAATGGGTAATAGAGTTGACTTTCCCTTCTGTAGTAGTACAGGATAGATTCCATCCTTACCAGGTGATTTGAAGGGTTTAAAAGAGTCAATCGCCCATTCGACTTTTCTTTCGGTAAAAATTGTATCGGCCAAAGAACAAGCATCAACCCTGGCTCTATCTACTCCAGTCGTTCCATTCATTGTTAAATGAACATGCGTCCTGGTTTCATCAAGGCCAACTTTTGGTGTAAGTATACTTTTGGTCTTCACTTGAACTAATGATAGAACATGGAAAAGTGTGTTTTCATCATCAATTCCAAAGTTTCACTTGCTGATGAAGTAAAAGAACCATCCTCGTTTTTAAGAGTGCCCAGCCCATTGGAGTGATCTTTAGAGAGGATTTTCTATAATCTGACAGTTGCTGGAGTACTTTCAATGTTTTCACATGTATGCCTCCAGTGTATCCTTTTAGATCTCCGTATTTCCTTATTATAACTAATGAGGGATTCTCTGTATTTTTCCCACTGTTGTGTTCGTTTAGCCCAGTTAAAAAGCTTCCGGTTTTCTTTTACGAAGTTTCTGAAGCTTGTTGTTCTTGATCTCTTACATGTTTACATGTTTAAAGTTCTTTTGTCCAAGGATTGCTGCAGTGTGTTTTGATGGAAATAAGTGGTAGAGATGAGTCAAGGTTTTCGTATACTGGCATTTGTTTTCCTGTATGTTCGACCTCGTTTTCGTCTAGCCAGTGAACCGCGTCACCCTCGTCGTCAAGGCAAACCAGGAGTTCTTTGTGTCTCTAAGCAATGACCTTTTTTGGCTGTAGTTTTCCTTGACGCGGTTTTTTTGTGGACCACAGCTTGCTTTTTCAAAGGAACGCTAGATGCAAAGTAAACTCCACACTCACCGCATGACCTCTTTGCTAATTTTTCAGTAACAGATGGACACAACTTATCGTATGGCATGTTTCCTGCTCCAAAAAACGCTAGATTCAGAAAAAAAGTGTTGCGTATCTCATAGCAGATGTTTGTATGTAGCACGAAGGAATTGGCGCTGGCAAGAATCGTCGTTGGATGTAACGCAGATAAGAACTGTGGAACGGAACGTAACATTTCTCGTTAGTACATTCTGATCTGCAGCAAATACTGAGATGAACGAACATGCTTTGCCATCCAAGCAGCGGGTAACAGCTCTGACTTATTGATTTCAGACTCGTCGCTGTCGACAAACTCAGAGATTACATTGTAGTCATCTAAGACCACCGAACTGAAAAGCTCTATAAGCGTGTCCCCTGCAAAACTAAAGTTCTTCCGTTCCAGATCTGCATCCACCCTCTTTCTTTGTCCATCCAAATGGGTTCCAAACTTATGGTGAAGGAGAACGGTTCCTGAAAGGTGCTTAGACAATGGAGCCGATTTGCGCTCCACAGGGTTGTATGCCTTACGACCTGGTGCATTAGTGCAGATGAACAAAGCATCTAGATCCAACCGTAGAAAATGAAGCACAGTGATTTCAATTGTCTTTTGGAATCGCGAACTTTTATCTGGCCCTCCATCCAAACTCACAATGAGAACAGGCTTCGGCGTTCCGTTCGACGCTTTGAGACATTCGTCGAAATACATACAGAAACATATATTGAACCTGAGTACGTTACAGTTGCTTTGTCTCCAAACTCGTGTTCCTTGATCACCAAACCAGCATACACTGAGGGAATGAGTTTGTGGCGATCCGCAACAGCCCAATCACGATCTGGCAACCGAACAGTATAATCCATATGCATGATGAGTGGTGCTTGCAAAGTTGCGGCTGAAATGCTCAGAGGCACTCTCGCCTTGTTGTCTTGACTCAGTTTTGCTACTTCAGTGAGGCCCAAGAAACTAGTCAATTCATCAAGGTAGATGCCATACAAAATTTTGTGTCAACGTGGAACTTGTGAAGGTTTTTACCTGGTTTGACGAGCTTCACAGGAACAGTCCGTACGTGTCGCTTAGGGCCTGTTGATAAACCACGTAGACTCATATTTTGAAAATCTCAGAACAACCCCCCCTCCCCCGTTCACGTTTCTCCATACATTTTTTGAAATTTTGTATGGAGCGTTGACTTTAATCAGACCCCCCCGTCTCCCAGAAAAGTCTTCGTGCTTTATGAAAAGCCCCTTACCCTCAATGGTATTTCTGTTCCGAGGAAAAAGACAGTAATAAACCGATGTTTTTGAAATATCAAATCCAGCTGACCGCATCCCGTTTGCTAGTCATCGAGTGTCCGAATAGACCGTAGGTTTTCAGATCTTTAAATAAAAAATGGTTTAAAAACTTCAATAATTCAAGTAAAATGTCAGTTTTGAATTTTAAATCATCTTAATTGAAAAGTAGAAAAAAAAACTTGGCTGATTTTCATTCCGAAACGCCTATTCAATCAATAATTGCATTGTTTCTTTTTATTTCATCAAAACTTGTCAGGAAATGTATGCCATTTTATTCCGAAACTTAATCGACATAAACGTTCATAAGTGATAAGGCACAAACCTATGCTTTCAGTCAACAACAAAAGCTGAACAACGAACAGTTCTGGAGATATGAATGGTACTGACTTTGCAATCAAATGTTTAAGATAAACTCTGAAAGCTTTGGGTATTTGAAGAGAGGGTCACCACAACTCAGAACACAATTTTCATCAAATCTTAAATTTTGTAACGAATTTGCAATAATACAAACTGAATATGCAAAAATACCGAAAACCAATGTTCCCATTTTCATCTACGAATTTGTGAAAATAAGTTTAAAGAGAAAACCCGAGAGCAGGGTCGGACTATTGGGGGGGGGGTTGATTAGGCAGGGGGTCGTTTAGAAAATTGAAATGGCTAGGTTTTACTTATCTTTTGCCTCATACCCAGCATTTTTTCATTTCTCAGCCCCCCGCCCTTCCCTCCGAGCGCACTACCCCCTATCACAAAGCACTGTCTCATATTCTATGAAATCAAGGTTTAAGACATTTTAGTTACTTCAAAAAATGGAATATACAAACTGAAAAATTTCCTAAGCCGACAAAATTTTCAAAACATTTCATTTATAACTTTGAATAGTCGCGAGATGAGCCAACCGAGAGCTGCAAGTCTCTGAAATCAAGGCAATTCCATCTTTAAATGAGGAATTTATTTTTCTATGCTGAACCAGATCGACCAACGTCTTCAGCAACTCTGATTGGTTACTCTCGATCGTAGATCGTCCTTTATCAGGCCGTAATTTGGAAAGCTTGGCAAAATGAGAGTTTGTTTCAAATGCTTTCTCAAGAATCTTCTTTCTGTTCAATCTGCTTGTCTTTTGGCGTTGCTGATCTGATTTCTTCTTCTCTAGGTCCTTATTCAGCGATTTCCTACGGTTGATCAGGTCAGACAACGTTATTTTCTGTATAGCATAAAGCATGTCATTTCGCTCTCTAATCAGCAGGCTAGAAATCTCGGAATTAATAATTTTCAATTCTTTGGAAATCGCATGTTTGGGGCATGCAAAATTAGAGAAATACCCTTTTGTCCGAATCCGGAGGAGCTTGTGTTGAACTGGAAGGCTACGATGCCGGAGTTCTCTCATCAAGTGGTACTTGTGGAACATTTTCGATGCTCTCTCCATTCGCAGCATTCCCTTGTCTATTGGACCCATCAGTGTACCTTTCAGTTTCGAAGCTTCCGTTTTCAAAGTGCTGATATTCGATTTGAAAAAATTATTCACAATTGGATTCGGTTTTTATATCTCGCCAGAATGTTATGCGCCATCTCTGGTTCACTTGTCAACTACGCAGCGGGTACCCATTAAAATGCATCGAACAGTGTTTGAACCATTTGATTTCGGTCCATCTTTAAGTAAAGATATTAAAGGGTGTACACGATGAAATTGCCACACACAAAATTGATTCGCAAAATTCAGTTTTCATCCGATGCCATCAAATTTTCAGGGATTGAGAAATAACTATTAAACTTCATTTTACCATTTTATTCGTATTTTATTTACAGTCCATACGCAAATGCCCGCACCTTGGCCTTAACCCCGGCCATAAGATTCTGCACAACCTGTGAATCAACCGTTTTTTGCATGTAAACCCATACTTTCTTCAGTTTCTCGACTGCTCTTCCTACCTTAGGTCGTTTAAGAAAGTCTGCTTCTTCATAATTGCCCAGTACTTCTTGATGGAGCGGAGCTCCGGAGTGTTGGGAGGGTTGAACATTTTCGGCACGAAATTGGCCTTATTGTCCGCATACCACTTCAGCACGTCCTTGGAGTAGTGGCATGAGGCCAAATCCGGCCAGAAAGATTGTTGGGACGTTGTGGGCCTTCAGGAGAAGGAAGCAGCCGCTTCTGGAGGCACTCTTTTATGTACACCTGTCCGTTTATCGTGTCCTGGGTCACGAAAGGTGCACTACGCTTCTCCCACGTGCAGATGGCTTGCCAAACCAGGAATTTCTTCGCAAATTTGGACATCTTCTGAGTGCGGACATGCTCCGGAACGTTGAACTTATCCTTGGCCGTGAAAAACAGGTTGCCGGGGATCTGTTTGAAGTCGGCCTTCACATATGTTTCGTCGTCCATGATGCAGCATTCAACTTTCGTCAGCATGTTGAGGTACAACTTCCTGGCACGGGTTTTGGCGGACTTGTTCTGCTTCTCGTCGCGATTAAGGCCCTTTTGTACCTTGAACGTTCGAAGCCCAGCCTCAGTTTTGGCCTTCTGGACAAAACTTCGGCTTAGGTGCAGCTTCTTAGCCACATCCCGAACGGAGGCGTTCGGATTTCGGTTGAAGGCCCCAACTACGCGGTTGTGATTTTTGGTGTTGTACGGAATACTTTTTCCTTCACTTCTGGGCTTCCGATCGGTGGTCAACCGTTCCTCGAACCGCTTAATCACTCGCGACACCGTGGAATTCGCAATTCCCAACGTTTTAGCGATGGAACGATGCGAGAGATCCTTGTTCTCGTGATGAATGTGCAAGATTTTATCACGCACGAGCTGTTCTTTCGACTCCATCTCCGCGAGTTTTGATCACAGGACTTTAAAACTTGCAGGATGTAAATAATGCACTATGAACTAAATCCACCCAAATCCTACCCAACGGTTAAAAAGTTAGAGCAATTTCATAGTGTGACAATTTCATCGTGGACACCCTTTAGAATATTATAAAGAGGCAAAGATTCCCTTCGTCATCAACCGTCATTCTACCTACGTTTGTTTTCGTAGCAACGCTTGTAAAATTTGATTACCTAATGCAAAATTGTTGAATGTCACATTTTATAACCCACCTCCCTCCCCTGTCACATAGTTGTCATAATTTTTAAACCCCCTTCCCCTTCTAATGAGTGGACGTCGTTTTTGAATGTCCCCTTAACTGTTCTTCTTCCCAAAACCATGGGAACAATATTCAAGTTAGAGTTTTGTTTTTTTTTTTGTCCTTATCGACTTACGCTGGTGAGTAAAAACAATAAATTATAAACTGGAATTATGACTAAGCACAACAATTATGCATTGGCACTTTTGATTTGAACGTTCACATTTTCTTTGTTCGTGATGTGCTTTCTCCACACTGATTTTATGGCTATCTTACGAAAGACTTTTTATTTTTAGCAATTCAAACGAATGTTATTCAAGCGTAACTCATCTTTTACAAGGATAGAACAAATAAAGATGAACTAATCGCGCTCCTTATAAAATCTTTTTAGTCTTGTGCAAGAAATATTAGTTTTATTTGCGCTTTATGGTAGTCTCAGATAAAACCATTGAAAAAATGGCAAGCGTGGCTATTCTCGAGTACCTCCGATTGGTACCCATTTACATATGTATGCAACAAAACTCTCGTTTTTCTAATTTTACGAACAATTTCTGCTGTTTATGCTTTTTATGGTCAATTTTACAATTAATTAACATACGTATCCACTTTGGAAAAGAAACATAATAGGTATATCAATATTTTTTTTTTTTTTTTTTAATAGCTTCCGCTCAACTATACACAAAAAATGTCCCCATTCAGCAGTACGAATCCAAAAATGGAATCTTCGAATTTGCGACGGACTGGAAGTGTTCTTAAAGAGAAAAATCATAAAACTATCAAAACTTGTGGTAGTTTTATCATAGTTTTAAGCATGTCCTGAATGTCATTACAAGTATGTACCGATAAAACTTTCAAGTTTTAAGTGAACCTTGGGAAATAGTCTTGAGAACCTCCTGTAGTATGGGCCTTTTTGAACTTATTAGGGTTTTATGGCGGTTTTATCGATGTTATGTAGAATATCTAGTTTTAGGCGTGGTATTATCAAATGAGTCTTGAAAACTTCTTCAAGAGTACATTTAAATTGAATTTGTTACTTGGGCAATTCGGTCCAATCCAAGATTGTTAGCCATAATCATAAACTTCATACATCAACGATAGTTTTGAGTACATTGACATTTTTAATTGATTTTAAAATGATTGAGAAATCGTTCGAACAAATCCGGGTCAATATGACTCGAATGCACTATTCGTAACTTTATTTTGGCAGAGCCAGAAACGCACAAAAATGCAAAAATATACCTTAGAATAAACGTCTTCTCGAAACAAGAAAATGTGGGTTAATTGAGAGTATTTATAAGACAATAGAGACTTTAATAAATAATTAAATCGGCCGGGGGTGATCCTGGCGTAGTGGTTAACATCCATACCTCTCACGCCAAAGCCACCGAAGGAAAAACCCAAAATTGAGTGACTACGACGGGAGATGAACCGCTCAGGGCTGAAAATCCCGAAAATCAAGGAACTAAAAAAATAAAATATAAAAAAAGAACTAGATAATTAAATTGTTTTTTAAATAGATTGATATGGTTAATTGATAAAGTGATTCAAAAAACAAAAATTAATTTCTCATACTAATATCCGGATAAGTTCTTAACAGTGTCAATTTAAGTCAGTTCAAATGATGGGAGGCTAACAAGGACCTACTTTTAACTATTCAAGCACTGTTGAGTGAAGTTTTTAAAATTAAAATCAGTTTAATGAGCTTACCCTTGAGTAATAGTAATAGAATAATCGAAGTGCACCATGAATTGTGAACTGTTCCTCCACTGCTCACAAGGCACAGTCGCAAATCAATATAAATTTCGCATAATACCATCAATCGACAATCAACATTGAGATACAAATGATCAAATGTTTACAAAACACAAGCTAAGCTCACAGAAATACAAATCACACACACATAATGTGCTCGCCATCTTCGCTCTCCCTCAAAAGACAAACAAATTAAATTGAAATCGCTAAACTAATCTGTTTTGTTTACTTATCCCCTCCCCTTCCACCAGTCGTAAGCGCATCTTGCACCCACGAGCGAATATCAAAACAGCCAGCTTCAGCACTTAATCCGCTCGACACGCGAATCCTCGAAACCCCCACCCACCCGCACAACACCCCTGCACCGTACTGCATTTCTATCTATCGTGCCAGTCGAACCACACTGGCACTGGCTGACTGACTGCTGCACTGCGGGCCTCGTGATTGTGCATAATAATGGAACCGGGAATCAGGCGAATAAACTCCTAGGATTTACCCTTCTTGGCACATGGCCCGGGAGTCTGGGCGATGACTTTCGTTCGAACTCGATAAGGTCTCCCGCTGGTGACTTCTTACATCCGTTGGAAAAGGCTCAGCTATAACTACAAGGCCACAAGGTTTCCACGACTACCCTGGGCCCCAGATTGGCGTTCCTAAGTTGAGAGGTAAAGAGTCAACGAAGAAAGCAGATCTCCAGCATTGGTCGCCGCATCCAAGTCCGGCTCCATTTGATCCTGCTCTAATCGCATGTTGTGACACGTTGCCAGTGATTGCTAAAGCGGGAACCAATGACAGCCTCAGCGAAGGAACCACGCGGATTAAGATTTGAAATAATAATGACTGTCGGTTGGCATGCGATGTTTACCTTCACTCGGTTCGGCTGGCACGGTCGTCAGGTCACAGTTTGTCGTTTGTTTGTGCTGTTCAGTTTCGTTTCTGGGTTGACCGATCTAATTGGATCATTCACGTAGTGTTTGTTTGCGTTTGAGCACGTTTTCCATTGGTGATTGTCGACTGAATTAAACAGTAAGTTGAGTTATTGTATCGAAAAAAAAAAACCAGTATCAAATATTTAGACTAAAGTACAGAAATAAATCACGTAGTCATATTAAATCATAACCACAAGTAATGTGGAAATCTATGAAAAATAGAGGGTGTTCACGGTAGAATTGCATCACTTAGACCATCTCGCCAAAAATTAGTCCCAGATCCGATTGTCATGATACTTTCAGCCAACAAAATATAGTAAGGAATGTATTTAAAATAAGTTATCCACCTACATTTGCGTTGTAGGCATCTATTTGTGATGGTTTTAATTTGTTCAATTGTTTGCAAATTCTCCGTTTGTGCGACATAAAAACCCTTCCAGGGCCACAATATTACGCTGCCATCGTAAAGGAGGATATAAGCGATGCAGAAGGTCGATCCAAGTGGAGAAGTTTGGTCGAAAAGTGTTGATATGGTAAGCAATATGATCCTGCGGTATGAAGTCTACCATTTTTTTCACTACCGGAACAATCAATGCGGAAGTCTATCGATCTGAGTGTCTGTAGAAGAGGTTGTTACATTTATATTAGAATCATTGTACACCTCCAGTGTTTTGGCCGGATTGCGTCGACGCATTATGCACTCAATTGGCTCACGGAAAAGGGTATAGATTTCGTTGAAAAAGACATCAATCCGCCAAATTGCCCTCAGCTTCGGCCCATCGAAAACTATCAAGTGATTGGGAAGAGGGTCTTCAAAAAGACTGGTAGAGCAGCTGAGAAAATGCAGGAGTTCGAAAAAATTGTTCTAAGGCGTCCAAAAAATGTGATGAAACACTTTTCCGGAGCTTGATGAAAAAGGTTCAATTCGTGAAAGAATAATATTAATTTCATCCGGTCTTCATAATGCTCACGTTCAATCCCGTACAATTGAGAATCGTCCATTTGTTTCAATAAAACACCATTTTTTTAATATGATTTGAAAAAAATAATATGTGGATAACTTATTTTCGATATAATCTTCACATGAGCTTGGCTTACGAAACTTTATTTCCCTAAATTTCTTTACCAAATTCAAATGACCAAACATTCGTCTTCCAACCATAAGATTTTGTGCAACGCCTGAATAGACGTTTTCCGGGGCTCTCAATTATGATTTCTAACATTTCCTGTTCCGTAGAGACAACCTTAGGATGCTTACGAAGCTCATGCTTTATTATAGCCAAGCCCATCTTTCGATCGACCGCGACCCCGCTGTGTTAGGTGGTCAGAGATCCTTCGGTACGACGATGACTCCATCCGTCTTATACCACTTCAAAACATGCTTGGAGAAGTGGCGAGAGGCTAGATCCGGCCATAAAATCGTACGAATATTTTGTGATTCGAGGAACGGAAGCAATCGATTCTTCAGACAATCATTCAAACAGACTTGCTCATTCACGAAAGGAATGCTCCGATTTCCGTATGAACAAATAGTCTGCCAAATCATGAATTTCTTGGGAAGCTTCGATACTTTCTGTTTCCTGAGGGACTCTGGGACATCGAACTTAGCTTTCGCAATCATATACTGGTTTTAGAGAATTTTCTTCCAGTCTGGTATTAGGTATTATTATTCAGTCGTGCATGGAACAACATTTTTATTTTTCACATTTGTATAAACAGAGTGCGTGAAGAATTTTTGCAGTAAATTTCTAATAGTAATTGCTTGCGGAACATGAACTAGATATATTTTGCAGGAATGGTGGGGGTCGAATTAAAAGAGCAATAAGTCAGCCATCGTCGTTTTATTGCACGCCAAGAAAACCGTAATTGTGGTAATTCGGTCAGTAAATGTGTCGGAAGAACAGTCTATTACATAAAAAGGTTTGTTAAAGTCATAAACTGGCACACTTCTACCCGGAAAAACTACAAGTGCCGTTCCAATACGACTGAACGGAGTAGAACGAATCCAGTAAGGTCAATGAGGTCCATGGCACGGGAAATCAGGCGTTCGGACTACTCAATCTAGCGAGCAATGGCTAAAAACTTTGGTTATAAGTCTCCTGCTCTACACATTGACTAACTCATGAATTAATGAAGTGACATTATTGAGTTGGTTGAAGCATCCACAACATATTATTTTATGATAAAAAAAAAACATTAACAGAGTCAAAAGGTAACTCGACCCAAGTAGCAATTCAAATGCAAATTGGTTTTATTCATGTTTTATGGTAGTTTTATCAGAGCATTATGGAGTTCATCCGGTTTTATCAGGGCATTTTCCAAGTTAAGGTGGTTTTAATTCATTAACAGTTCTCAAGAGTGATTAAAGAACACTTGAAGAAACCTCCATAAAACTACATCATTTATAAGTGTAATTCACCTTATCAGTAGTTTTATAAGATACTTGATCCCCCTCTCAAGACATCGTTTCGCAACTTGCATAAAACCTGATAAAAGTTTTGTAAAAGTTTTATGACATTCTTCTTTAAGATGAATGTATCTTGGAAATGCTGCCATAAAACTCTCTTAGAACCATTTGATTTTAAATAAGAGCACATATTCTTGAGAAAGAACATTATGTGAAAAATAAACAAACTGTTACAATGGACGCCCACAGGTGGAAGAAATTAAAAACCAGCGGATCGTTCAAGCGGAAATTCAATAAAAACCTATTCAATATATTGAACACTCCTTCATCTCAGCCATCAACGACATTTTTTTTTACCATTCCATTGGATTCGCAGCCTACTGAGACTAACTTATCAAAAGGGTCTATGCGTTATGCGTAAAACGAATAAAATAAAATGGTGCAATGTGTCGCCAGTTGAAAACCGAAATGCATAACTCATGATATTTGATTTTATGCCAATTGTGCTAGTTAAACCTAACGTCTCAGGTAGTGCGTTATATGGCGCACCACCGTGGAAATACAGCGCAGTACTTTTGACGTAAGGTTTAATGTGCACTACGATTGTCAAATGTTATGTTAATGTTGAATTCTCCCGAGTCGTGCATTTCCGTTCCCAATAGGCTACACAATATTTATACTCGTTGCAAGTAAAAATTAGTATATCATCTGAGCGAAAATCAATTTTTCCCATGATCCGCACGTTTAATCCAAAGTCGGAAGTAGTGCACTGGAGTCGCTCAGTGATCCACTACACAGTGCACTTCTTCCAACGCTAGGTTCAGCCTACAGATCAAGAGAAAAATCATCTTTCGCTCAACTGATGTTTCAGCCATCGACGCAATATTATTATCTGTTCTTCTACCCAAATCCATTGTTAACATATTCAAGTTAGAGTTTTTTTTATGATTTAATTGCCTTACGCTGGTGATTAAAAACAACAAATTATAAGCTGTCATTATGAACAACAACTATGCATAGGCACTTTTGATTTGAACGTTCACATTTTCTTTGTTTATGATGTGCCTTCTCCACACTGATTTTATGGCTATCTTATGAAAGACTTGTTTGCCTTGAGTAATTCAAACAAGTTTTATTCAAGCGTTACTCCTCTTATTCAAGAATAGAACAAGTAAAGATGAACTTATCGCACTCCTAAAAAAAATCTTGTTAGTCTTGTGCAAGAAATATTAGTTTTATATGCGTTTTATGGTAGTTTTAGATAAAACCACTGAAAAAATGGCGTGCGTGGCTATTCTGGATTCCCTCCGAATGGTAGCCATTTTCATATATATGCAACATAACTCTCGTTTTTCCAATGCTACGAACAATTTCTGCTGTTTAAAATACATTTTGAAACTTAAAATGGATTGTAGACACAATTTATTCAAGATCTAACAATTTATCAGCCTTGTCACCTAATTGTTGATTTGTCAAGTATTTTTTATTTTTCAAATAAATCAATGTTCTAGCAATGATTCCGTGGCGCATTAAAATTTTCGAACTTTTATGTTATAAAACACCAATAAACTGAACGTCGCATGAAAAATTTATCAATTGCAGGCAAAAAACTCATGCATTTATGGTCAATTTTACAATGAATTTGCATACGTATCCACTTTGGAAAAGAAACATCATATGTATATCGATGTTTTTTTTTCTCTTAAAAAAGTCCCCATTCAGCAGAACGCATCCAAAAATGGAATCTTTGAAACATATTTGTGACGGACTGGAAGTGTTCTTAAAGAGGAAAATCATAAAACTACCAAAACTTGTGGTAGTTTTATCATAGTTTTAAGAGCCGAGTAAAAGTGAGATAAAAATAAGTTTAGGATTGGAATGAACCTGTAGTATGGGTTTTGAATATGAGGGTGTGTGTGTTGAAATATTGTTATAGGTTGGAATAGTAAATTGTGAAGTGATGGGTGTGAATGTAGTTCGCCTCCCCGCGGTGCACCTTGGAAACGTTAAGCTCCCCTTAACGGCTAAACGAACTACGGAGGGAGCGTCATACGACGCATTGGGGTGGATGCCAGTAAAACCCCAATTATGGCAACTGGCTGCGAAAAGATTCACGAGTGGTACCGTTGTATTCGGGCTGGCGCCTGTGTCGTCTCCCTCAGTACTGCCGGGTGACACCGAGTAGGAAATGGCGAGGTTTCCGCGGCACAGGTTGTCTCCGTCCCATTAAAACCCTGGCAGGCCTCCAGTACGTTCCATTCTCCACCGCCCGACCTCGCCAGTCGGGTGGGAGTAGGCTCAGATGACCTATACCTGTCTTGCGCTGATCCGGCTCTGAACACGGTTCCCCATGAAGGGCCGTGTCAACCCTCGCATGGCCTCCCTGCTTGCATAGATAACCATGGGATCACAATAGCGACTACTCCACGTGGGCTTGGATAGCGGCTGGAGGGGGACCCAACAACATGGAGGAAACGAAAAATACAAAAGAGAGAGCGAATCCGTTCGCTAAAGGCGGCCTAGCGAGGTCCCCACCGCGTAAAACGGTGGGATCGGGCGTGAGCGACACCTGCGGTAGTGCTACGGCATCGGAGGCAGGTGGCACCAAGCTAGGCGTGGCCATGGATGGGCCAGGACTCATCCGGGCCATGGATAGGATGCGGGAAACCCTTCCTAAGGTGATGGAGGTCTCGGAGCAGTTGGATGCGATCATCGACTTTACGTCGTCGCGCAACAACATTGCGAAAGACCTAAAATTGAGCCTTCTTAGGCTACGCATGACAGTGCAGGCTGCATGCAAGGAGAGGGAGGAGCTGGAGGCCAAACTGCTAGCCGAGCAAAGTGCCAAAGAGTTGGCACGGCTAGCGGCCACCGAAAGGGCGAGGGACATTGCCTCGAAGCAGACGCAGACGGAATCATCCGTCTCCGTCGGAGAGTCCACCCTATCCATGGGGGCGGGGACCTCCAAGCGGGCTAGGCAGTCCCCGGGCGAGACGGCACCCGGCGCTTCTAAGAAGCGCATCGTGTCGGAAGCCCCAAAGGGGAAACGAACCTATGCGAACGTGGCGGCGGGGTCAGAGGGTCCATCCTCGCGACCAGCTTCGGCTTCTCGCAAAGAGAGAGGCCCCGGCGCTAAGCCCAGCGCGAAAGGCGCGCCAACCAGCTCGCGTGTTGTCTCAAGCGCCGAAGGGGGCCCAAGCGGCAGGGCCCCAATGACAACAACAGCCATAACCAGCACGGAGGCAGATGCCAGTGCTAGGAGGGGGACAAGCGATGACCCCAGGCGGGGCAGGGAAGCCCCATGGAATAAAGTGAGGAAAAAAGAAATAAAACCAAAAAGAAAAAGATAAGCGACAGGTGGCCCGCAAGCGTAACCGCGGAGAGGCCCTCATCGTTAAGACCGAGGCGTCAAAGTACTCCGAGGTCTTGAAAGCGATGCGCGGGGACGCTAAACTGGCAGGCCTAGGCGCCGACGTGCGGAGTATACGCCGTACCCGCACCGGCGAAATGCTCCTGGAGCTTAAAAAAGCTACAACGCTTAAGGGCCCGGCGTATAGAGACCTGGCAAAACAGGCCTTAGGTGAGGGTGTGGAGGTGCGCGCCCTCGTCTCGCAGGTGACGATCCAGTGTAAAAACCTGGATGAGATCACCGAGGCAGATCGGTGAAATCGTTTATTTAAAAAATCAAATTAAATTTCTTTTTCAAGTTCAATTAGTATAAAATTCAGGAAAAATATTCAGTTAGGCTTCCGCTTTTCCAAATCCGAATTGCCGGGCCTTACGCTTGACCCCTGCCATCAGATTTTGTACAGCCACCTTGTCCACCTTCTTCGCCGCAGAAAGCCAGTTTGCCTTGAACTGCTGCTCGCCCTTAGCAGTTTTTTTGGTCTTCTTTAGGTTCCGCTTGACAATAGCCCAGTATTTCTCAATTGGGCGGAGCTCTGGCGTGTTGGGAGGTTCTTGTCCTTGGGAACCACCTGCACGTTGTTGGCGGCGTACCACTCCATGGCCTTTTTACCGTAATGGCAAGATGCCAAATCCGGCCAAAACAGTACGGAACAACCGTGTTTCTTCAGGAAAAGCAGCAGACGTTTATTCAAACACTCTTTCACGTAAATTTCTTGGTTGACAGTCCCGGAAGCTATGAAAATGCTGCTTTTCAAGCCACAGGTACAGATGACTTGCCAAACCAGATATTTCTTTGCGAACTTTGACAGTTTCGTGTGCTTGAAAATATCTGCTACCTTTCCCCTTCCTTTTGCCGTATAAAACTCCTGTCCCGGAAGCTGCTTGTAGTCGGCTTTGACGTAGGTTTCGTCGTCCATTACCACGCAGTCAAACTTCGTCAGCATCGTCGTGTACAGCCTCCGGGATCGCGCTTTGGCCGTCGTATTTTGTTTATCATCGCGATTTGGAGTCACTACCTTCTTGTAAGTCGATAGTCCGGCTCGTTTTTTGGCTCGATGCACGGTTGTAGACGATACACCCAGCTTATTTGCGGCATCTCGGAGAGATAGGTTAGGGTTTCGCTTGAAACTACCGGCAACTCTCTTTGTCGTCTCAGCGGCTTCCGGTTTTCGATTAACGCTGTCATAGCGATGGAGGGATGGACGGCTCAGCCGAACATCCGTGACCACTTGGGCATTGATAACGGCACAACGGGGGTTGGAGATGAGGCGACGGTGACGAATCGGCATATAGACCTATATGTCTGCTGGATACGGCGGGTAAAGTGCTCGAGAGGGTAATCCTCAACAGACTGACAAAGTACACGAAGGGTATGGGCGGTCTGTTAGACAACCAGTTTGGCTTCCGTAAAGGTAAGTTGACGGTGGATGCCATCCTGTCCATCGCCAAGACGTGGTTTGAAGTGGCAATCCAGCGCAAGAGGCGAGGAGTCCGCTACTGTGCAGTGGTCACCCTTGACGTGAGAAACGCGTTCAATAGCGCCAGTTGGGTGGCCATCGCCAACTCGCTCCAACGCCTCCAGGTTCCTGGGTACCTGTACAAGATTCTGGGAAGTTATTTCCAGAATCGGGTACTGGTGTACAACACAGAGGTAGGTCAGAGGCGTGTCCAGATCACCGCAGGCGTCCCGCAAGGTTCGATCCTGGGCCCGGTGCTATGGAACACGATGTACGACGAGGTATTACGACTCAAGTTCCCGAATGGGGTGAAGATCGTCGGGTTCGCAGACGACATCACCCTTGAGATATATGGTGAATCCATCGAAGAGGTGGAGCTAACGGCCTCGCACTCCATTGGCATTGTGGAGAGATGGATGAGCTCTAGGAAACTGGAGCTTGCCCATCACAAGACTGAGGTCACGGTTGTTAACAACCGCAAATCGGAGCAACAGGCGACGATTAGTGCAGGCAATTGCACAATAGCATCAAAGAGGTCCCTGAGGTACTTGGGGGTTATGATCGACGACAAGCTGTCCTTTATCAGCCACGTCGATTACGCCTGCAAGAAAGCCTCTATGGCTATATCGGCATTATCCCGCATAATGTCGAATAGCTCGGCGGTGCAAGGGAGCAAGCGTAAGCTCCTGGCCAGTGTCGCCCTGTCCATACTAAGGTACGGTGGGCCGGCATGGATCACTGCTTTGAGTACTAAGAGCTACCTAGGTAAGCTCGAGAGTACACACAGGCTTATGTGCCTAAGAGTGGTTAGTGCATACCGAACGGTATCACGCGACGCGGTCTGCGTCCTAGCGGGGATGATGCCAATAGGCATCGTCATAAAAGAGGATGTAGAGTGCTTCGAACAACGTGGCACAAGAGGTATTCGAAAGACCACTAGAGCCGCATCTATGGTTAAGTGGCAGCGTGAATGGAACAACTCCACTAAAGGTCGGTGGACCCACCGACTAATCCCGGAACTATCCGGGTGGGTCGGTAGGCGACACGGTGAAGTGAACTTCCACTTAACGCAGATTCTGTCAGGCCATGGTTGCTTTAGACAGTATCTGCATAAATACGGGCATGCACAGTCCTCCGCATGCGAGCGTTTCCAGATGAAATCAGCCGGAAAAAGTCAAAATCTTGCACGACCCTCTCCGATTTGGATGAAACTTTGCACATGTCTTCGGAATTGGTGATGATGGATTTTCCGCGGGTTAAGGGAATTTTTTGACTCAAGACATTTTTTTCAAAAGGGCGTATGTGTTTTGTCATGCGTATTTTTCAAAAAATCATAACTCGAAAACCGTTGGTTGTAATAAAATTGCGTCTGAGAAGAAGTTGTAGTTAATTAATTTGACTTTATGAAAAAAATATGTACACTGTAAAAAAAAATTTTTTTTCTTCAAAAAAATCAAAAATTAAACTTAAAAATCAATTAGCAAATCTGTCCAACGTACGATTTTTATAATTTTTTTTTCAAAAAGACTTTAAGTCATAAGAAGAAGAATAGAAGTTGTTTTACGATGGAGCAACTTAAGATAAAAAAGTTCTTAGAAGTAAGAAAAATTCAAGTTTTTTTCCAATTTGTTGTTTTTGCATAAATAACCATATTTTAATAATATAATACGATTTTTCTAGTGATTTTAAACAAAAATGCTCTTGGTGAGCAACATTCTATATGTACCCGTTTTCGAGATAATTTGAAAGTAATGTCGAAAAAATGGCTTTTTCCATGAAAATATCCCTTTTTCAAAAGTTAGTCGTGATTGTCCATCTTCAAAAGTATTTTTTTCAAATTGTACATAAAATTTTCAACAACTATCCTTTTGACACCAAGAAGATTGAACATCTTCTTAATTAACGAAATTAACGAATCTTAATTACCAAATAAAAATTTTGAGTTTTTTTTTGTTCATACATGATTTATTTATTTTTTCTACTATTTTTAAAAAAAATTGTATTTACATTTTTACAAACACTATTTCCTAACATTCCTATAAATATTATGAAAACTCAGTATTTCGTCAGTTGAAAATATTTTCGCAGCGATTTTGTTATCTGCAACTGGAATGAAGGAGTGATATTTCTGTGTACCAGGAATCATTTTTGTTTGCTGATAACTACCACCCCATTCTGCAGCTCCCTCTTCATATTCTTCTTGTGAAACATAGCAAAATGATATTTTTGTGAAATTTTCTTGATTTCTCTTAATAGCCCAATCATACAAAGTTTTCGCACTTGTTATTGGATGTTCATGTTGTTTGGCCAAGCTTGCTCTTGTTGCCATTCGTTTTAATGTGCCGCCAATTGCATCACATGGTCCCTTACCATGTGAAGTTGCGAAAAAATGCCACTCAGAATCAATGTTGTATTTCTCTTTAAACTTGCAGAGGCTTGCAAAATTTTTTTCTATTTTTGTATTGGGAAGCAGCCCCATCAGACATAAAAATGGCCTTTTTTATATTCATTAGTTGATTTAAATACGTTAGTAATTTAGAAATAAATACTTGTACCGCAATTGTATCATGTCTTAGAACTTCTGATATTACAACAAAACTTAGATTTTTAAGCATTCCTGACTCCATATAATAAATAACAAACGGATGAATTGTAGCCTGATCATTGTTCCAATGATGACTTTGAACAGCATCCTGAAGTACAAATGAATAATTCTCTGCAAAATCGCAAATAATAACTACTTCTCCTTCTTTTAATGAAGACTTTGTATCTTTTAAAAATTTAGATTGCTTTGTTTTTATATAATCATGAGTTAATAGTTTTTCTAATTTCTCGCTAAAATATTCAACAAATTCATCGACAGGTTTTAATAGCGTTTCTAAATTACATCTATCAGTTGTAATCCATTGTTCGAACGATATCTCAGACAAGTTATGTTTCTCAAGTTCTTTTAAAAATCTTATCTCAAATTCTGACAGCGTGGGACAATTTTCGCATTCACGGAGGTAACAATATTTTGATCTTGATGATGAATTACACAATAACTTCTCAAAATGTTGATTACAATCAGTGTTGAATGAATATTTTTTTAAACTGTGAAGCATTAAATCAATATTTTCGTGAATTGCGCAAACACAAACGTTGTGAGAACCTGAAGCATTTAGCAATTTACAATGTTTTGGTCGTAATGCTGCAAAAGTACTAAATCCAATTTTATGTTCACTGACTTCTTTAAATCGAGTGAAAGTTTCTCTAAGTGATGAAAGTAATAACCGTTTTTGAATTTGTTGACGCTTACCATTAGTGTTTACAGAGACATAATCTCTTTGTCCCGGCATGGCTCTGCTGATGTCGTCCTCGTCAAAAAATTGTATCACTTGATTCTTTATATCCGGATTCAAACGATTCCCCGATCTGTCGTTGGGGGTAGCCAATACTCCATTTTCGGCTGCCAATTCTTTTGCTTGTAATGCAAGGTATTTGTTTGTTTCAAATTTGCTCGTTATCTGCTGAATCGTCCACGAATTAGGCAAAACTGTTAATATACGTATTTTATCTATTCTCGAACAATCTGGTTCTATGAATTTTTCTTTCAATTTGGAAATAATTTCATCATATTCCACAACCTTTGTTTTCAATGTAGCTAACTCTTCGACTTCTTCTTGTGGTGGTAAGCTGAATAGATATTTTCTAATACCTGCTACAATTTCGGCAAATTTTTGCCGACGGTATTTATCGTTTTTAAATTCTCTAATGGATATCGGAGACACATTTATTCCTGCAATTCCATTATTGAATAACTCAATGTTGTGTATCCTGGAATAATCCGGTAGGTCACTGTCCTGAGAAGATGCCGAGGTAATTGAAGCTGCCGATGGTATTTCCTCCAAATCGTTCCGTGATGTGGTTGGTGCTTCGTCATGTCCACCGTTTTCTGGTTGCTCCACTCTTTCGACAGGATTACGACGATACGAATATAACCGACATGAATCACAAATTCTTAATGACGTGTCCAAATGGACCGTACACTGCATGGATAAAAGTTTTTCAATTAACTTGTCAGTTAAATTTCTAAGTTTAGGCGAACACCGTCTCCCGATTTCACGAAAAGGTTTACAACAATGCTTTGTTTCGAGTTCCATTTCAAATCGTTTTACACTTTACGCTACTTATGAAAGACACTGTTAAACTGATGTCATGACTTTGTAATGTAATCCTTTTTATACGTACTAGGTACGCACTTTAGGTACTTTTTTGAAATATTGGTATGTGCAGGGGTATGCATGTAAATTATATTTTCTGTCAACACCAAAGGGAATGCATGAATAGGTATAAATGGGCGTAACAATTGTATTCTTACTGGTATAAACAGTTTAACTAATTAAATACATTATGTTTCTACCTGAACAAAATACGCTTGTACACTAACATGAATACTAATTATTTTTGTTTCGGGTTAGGTTTTCATAATATACTGTAAGTAAAAGCAGCAAATTTTGTCGTGTTACCTACAGTAAATATCAGGAATCAGTTTGTCTAGTATTCTCGGTAATAAAAGGTATATTGTAGAAAATTTTATGTACAATTTGAAAAGAATACTTTTGCAGATGGACAATCACGACTAACATTTGAAAAAGGGATATTTTCATGGAAAAAGCCATTTTTTCGACATTAATTTCAAATTATCTCGAAAACGGATACATTTAGAATGTTGCTCACCAAGAGCATTTTTGTTTAAAATCACTAGAAAAATCGTATTATATTATTAAAATATGGTTATTTATGCAAAAACAACAAATTAGAAAAAAATTGAATTTTTCTTACTTCTAAGAACTTTTTTATCTTAAGTTGCTCCATCGTAGAACAACTTTCTATTCTTCTTCTTTTAACTCAAAGCCTTTTTGAAAAAAAAATTATAAAAATCGTACGTTGGACAGATTTGCTAATTGATTTTTAAGTTTAATTTTTTTTTTTTTTTGAAGAAAAAATTTTTTTTTTACAGTGTACATATTTTTTTCATAAAGTCAAATTAATTAACTACAACTTCTTCTCAGACGCAATTTTATTACAACCAACGGTTTTCGAGTTATGATTTTTTGAAAAATACGCATGACAAAACACATACGCCCTTTTGAAAAATTTGTCTTGAGTCAAAAAATTCCCTTAACCGGCGGAAAATCCATCGTCACCAATTCCGAAGACATGTGCAAAGTTTCATCCAAATCGGAGAGGGTCGAGTTCAGTCATTTGCTCATTTGGCAGAGAAATGCTCCAGCGCATAGTGTTGACAAATTTAAGAAAGATTGGCCAAAATTGGTGAAAATGGTAGGATAAAGCACTGTGCAGAAGCTCATGAGAAGTGTTAAGGGAAAAGTTAGAGAACTCGCCTACCCTACGAAAAATCAAGCAAATTTAAATGAAGATGGAAAGATAACATTATTATTTACTATGTTTGAAAATACAATAATCAAAATCACAGTATGGTCTTTTTTATTTGAGAAATTTATATTTTTCGGAACAGTCTATAATACCGAACTGGAAAATTGGAACAGCGTATGAATAAAATGTTCATCATCTTACGAAAATACAATTAGAAATTAGAATTACCCTTAACCTTACATTCTACCTTTACAATGTTCACTCTTAGTCTGATCTTAAGATTCATATCGTCTTGAATTTTATAAGTAGTTCGTAAAGTGACGTTCATGTCGATGGAATCATCAGGATGGATTTGTAAATGGAATCACAAAAAGTCCATAATCCATACTCTGTAGTATTCTCTACAATGCATACAAGATCATTTAAGAATGCTTTATACTCTTTTTAAAAATCATTTTGAGTTCAAATTAATTCAAAAAGGCATAGATTCGCGAATCAAGAGAACAAATTCCCTGTGTGAATTAAATGTTGTCTTTAGTATGACGTCATCGAACAATTCATAACCATAGAATCTCGACTATCTATATAGGTATCCATAGGTATAGGTATAGGTATAGGAATCCCATGCAAAAATCCACCGATTATAAGCTATCAATCCATAACTCCTTCAAGCGAAAGCAACTATCAGATCTGCCTCTGAATGTGCTTCCTAGTTCCATTGTGCTCAACACAAACCCAATCGCCGCATCGCATATCGTCAAGCAGAAACAACCTTCACTGAAATAGCTCCTCTGAACCCACGGCCGAACGCAGAAGCGGAATTCTCCGGATCGTCGTTCGTCTTCTCAAACACGCACTCCTTGGCATCAGCTTTCTCGACTCGGTAATACTGTAATGCCTTTCGGCAATTTGCCTCCAAAGCAAACGAACGATGCCTTCATCGTCTCCGCCATTGGACATGACAGCGGCGCAACGAGATGATGATGGTGCACTTCCGCGTCCCCCCGCGTGCATCAACCACCTGTGCATTCGAATCCCGGTAAACTGAGAGGAACGGGCATCCCGGGTCATACCCAAATTCCGCTGCTTCTCGCGAGCACTGAAGCGTTTTTCTCTCGTTCGCGCGCGGCAACGCTGCCACCGGTATTTGTTCTCTCCATCATCATCGTCGTCGCCGTTCTCGGCTGGTCGCTTGCACCGTCACCAAAATGCAGAGTCCTGGCCCGATGATGGTGGTGATTGAATTTATTGAATTCATTCGCTTTTCCATCGAAAATTAATTACAAACAAAAAATATACATATGGATATACATATCTATCATCACCGGGTGCGCGTGGGCTCTTTACGGTCCGCTGTATCGGGTGTATCGGTACTCTCCCGGTTCTCTGGATGCTGCGCTGCCGATGCACCTTTTCGCCGTCATCCTGTTGCAAATAGAGGATGTGGGTTTTTTCGGCCTCCATCTCACTCTCGCTCGCGAGGATGCATCGGCGCGCACCTTCTGCGTATGGGTTATGCATGGTGCACCGGGAACATACACGATCCTGGTGTATCGCGAGTATGCGTCTTAAATGGCTCGCATCTTATGCTCCTGAGTATGCACGGGAGATGCGATGCGTACGTGAGAAGAGGCACCAGTAGACTAGCAGCGGCGCGAGATTTTTTCCACGACATGATCTAAGACGGTGTAGCGTTTGAAATGATGCGATAGGCGAACGTCGACAAGAGTGTCTAAAGCCGTGGCGGTTTCTTTCGAGACGTGGTTGTCAAGGCAGCGGCCAGCGTCGGCATCTCGTGAGGAGATCAATGGCGACAAGAAAAAATGCGGCACTCGTGTGCCAGTGTCTTCAATTCGCTCATTTCTGCCAGGCGAGCAGACTCGGTAGGAGAGCATGCGCCACAAACGATGATGCCCATGTATGAAACGGAATGTTGTTTGCGTAGTTTGCCGACAGCTGATGATGTTGCGTGGGGTGACTGGTTGGTTCGGCGGACAGTGCGGAGGCGTATGACCGACGTCACTAGCAGTATACATATAAACAAGTTGACGGTTGCGTGGTGCGAGAAGAGGTATTTTTGCGAAACTTTTTACCCGGAGCACCCACACAATCGATGGTGCTGCAGAAGCCTAAAGGCAGTGGTGGAAGTTGGAATGGTTTGATCATTGGGAAATGATTAAATCGAAATGTGTTTTTAATTTGCTTAGAAGCAATCGTAGGTTGATGCAGTGTTTTATTTGTCTAAAAGCCGTATTTTTGTGTAATATGGTATTTTAGCTTACAATCAATTCATATTCGATCATTGTATCGTTACACTATTCTAGAGCAATTGTTTAAATCTTATTTCCCCGATCGCTTGATTGATAACAATTGTTGCTTCTGTTGATTATTTTTTACTTTGTCGTTTTATTTTTCTATTTCATGATTGTTCTCTTTTTTAATGCTCTTTAATCTTTAGGCAGCGACGATCTAACGAAAATGCTTTCTTTAAAAATGAGAGCAGCGCAACAAATTAAAATCACTGTTCAATTATTTTGAACTATTTTGAACAAAAATTCAATTTACAGATTGTGCAGTGGTAAGCGTGACTGCTACTTGGAACTCCAGTGCACTATGGGCCAGAAAAAGAAATTTCGCAACCAAAATTAAAGCACTTCTGACAAATTGGCCAATCGATGTTGAAAGACAAAACCACCCAATCGATGTTGATAAGCTTTGGAAATAAATTTTGGGGAAATTTTGAATCACTGATTATTTGATTTATAAGCGTCTCTATTTGATTTATTTCCGATATCTGCAAAAAAGCATATTTGACCCGTTTTTGAAAAATGATCCCAACTGATCCACAACTTTTCCAATTGTTCTTGATCCAAGTTTGTATACCAACTAGCAATTAGTTCAATCGACAAATATTTCTGACTAGAACCTAACTGACAAGGGTAAACAATGGATTCTTTCGCGAATTTCTCAAAAACTCTTCGTCAGTTTCGTTTCTCAAAAAAAGTTTGTCGAAAAATCGATTATTTGACATATATTTACAATAATAACGACTGTTCCAGAAAGTATAAGCACACCTTATTTTAACGGTCACTTTGAATATAATGAAATATTTTAACATGTTTTGGCTGCGTCCTTTTGTTTGCACATTTCTGAATGACATAGCATCAAAATGTCCTCAGTTTTGTGTTACCTATAGTAATGCGCGGTCTTACTCCGGAACAACGAAAAAGTATCGTGCACAAATGGTGCACTGTGAGTGGACTCTCCTTGAGAAAATTGGCCAAGGAAGAGGGTGTAAGCGTCGGAGCGGTACGATCTGCGATTCTAAAATCTAGAGAACAGTGTACGTTTGAAGATGTGTCGAAGAGTGGTCGGAAATCCGGTCCTGTTAGTCCGGATATCGATAAAAAGATCAGGGATGCCTACAAGCGAAAACCAGCGACTTCCGTACGGGATGTTGCGAAAAAAACTAAGGACCTCGTCGAGTAACGACATGCGGGCCAAAGAATGTCTTGGGCTAAAAACATAACGGAAGCAAATAAAAACCCAAAAGGAACCCAAAACAGGCCGCGTCCAAGAAACACGAAGGTCAAGTAGTGTATTGGCCTTATTTGGCGTCATGTCATTACGCAAAGGACACTTTAGAATGGTACAACAGTCAAAATGTATGTTTCGTGCCGAAAGACATGAATCCGTCGAACTGCCGGAGGCACGGCCAATCGAGACTTTTTGGGCTTTAACCAAAGCAAAGCTTCGAAAATTCATAAAACCAGCGGATGACATCCAAAAATTTAAAAAAGATTGGCAAAAAGTGGTCAAAATGTGGGAAGACCACTGTGCAGAAGCTAATGGGTCATGTTCGAGGAAAAGTTAGGAGTCTTTTCTATGATTAAATATTTTGACTAAACGAGAGTAAAATATCATATAACACTCAAATACAAATATGATTTGCCAAATAAAAATATTATAACTAAAAAAAACATGACTTTTTTTATATTTTGAAAGTGTGCTTATACTCTCAGGAACAGTCTATAGTTGAAATTTTTTATATTCTTCACCTAAAAGTAACATCCCCAAGGATTCGAACTGGAACCGCTCTAGAGTCATTGTCCCTTTCAATTGGTGCCCAAATGTTCTGCATATGCCTGCGGACGGCTTAGTTATTCTTCTTTTTTTTTTCAACAAATTGTTACTTTTGTATATAGCACTGGCTAAATCAGAAAACCTATTATCAGTTCACTGTAGTCCAAAATAAAAAAAATCAGTGGGGTTGTGTTTAACACACGACCGGTTGCCGTAGACTACGTTAAACCGTTTGATTAGTTTCGTAGCGGAACATTCACAGAAAAAATAATAATTCAATTGAAAGGCAAAACAAGCGTAAAAAAGAAATTGTTTGCAATCTTGCATACCACAGAGCTGATTTCAGTGATATCAGGTTAACATTTAAATGAAATATTCCATAAATTCGTGTCAAATCTAGCATTCCCTTTACACGCATTAGATAATGCAGAAAATTAAATGTTTATTTCAAACTATGCCTAATCGGACGTTAGGTTAGCATAAGTGAGTACGTATGTTAGTCTTCTTTTTATTTTTTCTTAGCGTTTTGAAGAAGTACCCAGTGAAGCACGGAAAAAGTGTTAAAAATTCCGTAGAGTTGGTGCACAAGCTAAAAGGTACCGAAATGCGGCGGGGTGAAATTCTCGTGTCTTTCGACGTCACTGCGCTGTTCCCAAACGTGCCTGTGGGTGATGCGCTCTGCAGTCTGCGTAAGCATTTGGAAAGAAGTCGAGCCCCACCACACTGCATCGAGGCATATCTTGCCGTAGCTGAAGTATGCATGAACCAAAACTACTTCATGTTCCGAGGTAAGTGCTACAAGCAAACGTTCGGACTCAGCATGGGCAGCAAGTTGTCACCACTCTTGGCTGATGTTTTCATGAGTGATTTGGAAGTAGAACTGGAAAAAGAAAAACTCTTCCCCCGGGTCTGGTGGCGTTACGTCGACGACATTTTTGCGATAGTGAAGGAGCGCTACCTGCCGCAAATAATTGATCTGCTGAATTCCCGACATAGGTCGATTAAGTTCACGGTCGAGCGAGAGACTGATGGAAAACTTCCATTTCTCGATTTGTTAATTACCAGAAAAAAACGACGATACCCTGAAGTTTGGCATTTACCGAAAACCGACATCCACCGACCGCTACATCACTTCCGACTCGAACCATTACGGTTCCCAAAAACAAGCCGCTTTTCACTCAATGGCACACCGGCTCTTTAGCATACCAATGGAGAAGGAAGAGTTCGAAGCTGAAAGGGCGAAAATCCACGAGGCCGCTGAACTGAATGGGTATGATAGAGAATTTGTCAACAACATCATCCGAAAACACGAACGCAAAAAACATAGACAAGACGCGACTACACTTCAGCCAGAAAAATCAGAACACCAAAGGATTAGTTTACCGTTCTACCCTAAGGTTACTCACGCCATTCAGAACATTGTGAAGGATCATGGTTTTCAGGCGGTCTACAAAAGCAACAACACGCTGAAAGACATTCTATGTGCCCTCAAAGATAAGGTTCCGAAGGACGAAATGTCGGGTATTTATGAAATCCCGTGTAAAAATTGCCCGGCGGTGTACATTGGTCAAACCCGCCGAAAATTTAAAGTCCGCTTGAGGGAACATAGAAACGCCGTTGATAATGAAAGGCCCAATGAGTCAAGCGTAGCAGCACACTCTACCGGATCCGATCATACAATAGATTGGGATCATGCGAAACTCAAAAAGTGCGTGAGAAAGGTTTCCCACCTGAATGCCTGGGAATCCATGTACATCGCCACCGCTGAGCAGCCGCTGATGAACGAGGACGAAGCTCCTATCGCTTCGTCACTTTTCCACTTGACGAAACGGCAAATCAAATAGTTCCAACCCCCCCCCCCCCCCCCCCTTTCCTACCTCTTCGACGTGTACTGTGCCAAGTACGAAGCAATTTTATTTTTGTGTCATCAGTTGGACATCTCCCCGTCGATGAGCTGCATCATGCTCGAAACCGGTCGGATAAAAAGGTAAATTTTAAAGTCCTTTTTCGTTTGTAAGAACTAAAAGTGTTGTGTCCGTACTCGCGTCGCGTTTCCGTTCATTGTAATGCTGTTCTTACGTTAGCACAAAAATCATAAATATGAGCGTTTTAAGCTTATTGCTTTCGCAGTTTGCTTTTTTCTTTCTCTCTTCTTGTTATTCTTATTCCTCTTCTGGTTTTTTTTTTTTGGGGTTTGGGGCGGGGTGCCTTTTTATTGTTGGTGTGGTGGGGGGGAGGAAATACCCTATGTGGGGGGGGGGGAAATAAAAAAAAAAATCGAACCCCCTCCAGCATGGTTTTCCTTTGTAGCCTTTACCGACTGAGCTAAGGCAAGACCCTGTATGTTAGTACGCATTATGAAAATTAGGAAATTCTATTGTACACCCTTCAGAAAGGTTTACATGATGATACGGCCTCAAGTGGAAGGTCCTTCTCCAGCATCTCAACCAGTAGGTGGCAACGTTTAAGTTTTGCCTGATAATCACGAGTTCACTCGGCATCGGTACATGGTCGGAGGATTTTCCATATGTTCGATTTTAACGCGCTTCCGTACTTATTTTCACTTTCACAGTTTCTCAAAATTTATTTCTTCCTAGAAGCAAAACTCTATCCAACGCGAATCGTTAAAATAACAGAATAACTATTCATAACTGTACTAATTGAAGTATGCAGAGAATGTTACTTCCGAATATCCTTTTCGAAAATCAAAGCGAAAATCACACGTAGGAAATTTTTTGATACTTGCCGGAACGCAACATTCTTTTAAATTTTCCAATACCGATTGATGAATTGTACGTGAAATCTATTCATCTTTTGTTTTTAAAATTATAAATACTTGAGTAAGTAAAATGGCAATCGTAAAAACCTGTAGTTGATCAAAGCAAAAATCTCAAAAATAAATAAATCAAGAAACGATCGAGTTATTAGCGTCCAGTGTCTAAATTTTTCGTGACGGCAGCCATATGAAAAATGTACACAATACTCAAGGTATACAACGAAGAGGAAACTTAAATTGTTTTAGCCACCGCTGGCTGTCAATTGGTAAGAACTTGTATAATAATGTTGAATAAATTCCAATTAAACAAACTCTTTCAAAATTGAATTCGTCGTCCTGAGTAGGACGGATTTGAATTGTCCGCTTGGTAATTAAAACCTTCTCGGTCTTTTGAAGAAGCAGGTTATTTCAGCCGTTGCACGTTGCGCCTTACCAAAGATGGCTACCAACAAGATTACAAATACAAGCACCTTATTTCGCTTCCTCGTGGTTTCGCCCACCAGATGGCAACCGGCTGCCTTGCACACCACTGCATAATTAATGGCTGCCTAGCAACGGTTGCCATCGCCATTAGCCAAGTCCAACGTTGGCGCCTTGCCGCTCCGCACTGCCGAATGAAGCTAGTGCACCCTCCAGGGTACATGCCATCGCCAGCTGCCAATGAATACTGGCTCGTTGCTCCGCACAGCTCCAGTACTGCAACACGAATGAGAAATTTTGCTTTTATATCGTTCAGCGCTGAATATGAGACCCCCCTTGCTCACGTTTGAAATCTGTGATAGGAAAGTACTGTGAATTTATGAAATCCAGCCTGAAAAACAACATTATAAGACATCACCTTTAATTTTCATTACTTTCAGTAGTTTCAAATTGTTAACGGATAATTTTTGATAATTGAATTGATATGCGGGAAAATTTACATCCGATTGATGTAAAAAAATTGAAAATCTATCGAGTTTTTATGAAGTTATGAGCGTTTAATTTGTAACGATATTTCGTGACGGTCGATTATTTTTCGATTTTCAATAGACAATTAAATTTTTCATGACGGCAGCCATTTGTAAATTGTACACAATGCTCAAGGTATGCAACGGAGAGAAAATTAAAATTGTTTTAGCCACCGCTGTCTGCCATTTGATTAGTTGTTAGATAAATCAAATTGAACAAACTCTCTCAGATTTGGATTGGTCGTCCTGAAAAGGACGGATTTGAATTAGTCCTTCTCGGTCTTTTCACGAAGCAGGTTATTTTTGCCGGGCACGTTGCGCTTCAGATAAAGATGACTACCAAGGATATCACACACTCAAGCACGTTATTTTGCTCCTCATGATAACGCCCACCGGCTGGCTACAACTCATCACCGGCTTGGGCAACCGACTGCCTAGCACACCACTGCATATACAAGGGCTGCCTAGCAACAGTCTCAGAGCAATCAACTAGCTCACGATTGGTTGGTCGCCAGTGCACCTTCTGTGGCATGTTCCACCACCTGCTACGTTGGCGCCTTGCCGCTCCGCACTTTAGGTTTCATGCCATCGGGGTTGCCTCCAGAGTTCATACCATTGCCAGCTGCCTGTTCCTTGATCGCTCAATGTGCTGCTCAGCTCCAGTAACTGCGACATTAATTAGTAAAATTGCAAAGGTGTACTCGTTTTATATCGTTTAGTGCTGCAAATGAGCCCTCCCTTGCTTAAATTTGAAATCTGTGATAGTAAAGTACAGTGCATTTAGTAAATTTACTCTGAAAAATCGGCATTATAAGACATCACCTAATGTTTTGAATATTTTCAATAGCTTAACATTGTTAACGGATAATGTTTGATAATTTAATGATGCGCGGGATTTACAACCGATTGATGTAAACATCTTGAAAATCTATCGAGCATTTATTAAGTTATTAGCGTTTAATTTGTAACGATATTTCGTGACGGTCGCTTATTTTTAGATTTTCAATTGACACCCTACCCTTGCCGTAAGACGTAGTCTAGGTCAAAACAGTGGACATTTTTTCCTTGTGTCATGAACATTTTCTTTGATGTTATAGAAGAGTGCTGCTTTCAACAGAGCTGTAGAAAATGGGAATACAAGCACCATTCCTAAGGATATGAAATTTTTATGTTTAGTATATACGGAGTTATGGAGCATTTTCTGTGATGGTTACCAAAAAATTTAGTTTTTTATAAAAACACTTTTTTATATCTATTTTTTGAAATATAATTTTCAAACCCATCGCCATGAGCACCAAAATACATATATTTGTCGAAGATCATAATTTTTGCTTATCTTCTTGAGCTTATAAAGGAGAATGAGGTTAATTGAATCAAATAAACAACACTTCTTTTTAAAGCTTGGTTCAAACACTAT
Source organism: Aedes koreicus (assembly GCA_024533555.2). Taxonomy (NCBI): domain Eukaryota; kingdom Metazoa; phylum Arthropoda; class Insecta; order Diptera; family Culicidae; genus Aedes; species Aedes koreicus. Next base: position 229,132 of record JAHHFK020004517.1, read on the forward strand.
AAAGTTGTGAAGGTTCCATTTGATGCCTCCTGCCCATATTTCAGATCGAAAGAGTAATTGTAGCGGGGTTGCAAAAATAGTTTACGATCAATCAATAAGGAGTAGCTCAAATTTGAATTCAAATGAATTGAAACAAAATGGGACAAGTCCCCTAGAGCACTTTGGTAGCGACTAGCGCAAGAGCTAAACAAAATCATGACTGTTCAGAGGAGAATACGTGCTACGAATAGAAATCGAACACGTCCTCGTGGGAAAAATTAAAGAGAAGTCTTAAGTGACTTAGGTAGAAAATTGCTAGCCTCGGTCTCAGTCCGGTTTATACATTTCATGCGAAAGGGTTAAGACAAGTGAAAACTCTAGAGTAAAACCGTGGTCCGGATAAGAAGTTTTGAGTGCCAAGGTGTGAGGAAATTAGTTATCAAAAGTGAGTTAAACTTCTCGTAAATTAAAAAAAAAAACGCTTGTTTAAATGTTATTAAAATTTGCTTAGGTGTATTTTGAAAAATATTACAATTTTTCAAATAAATAACTATGTTCATCGTTTGAAGATTATCTTCAAACGAATGTCGCCGAGTAAGGCATAAGCTCGCTTTACCCACCGGAAACTCGCCACATGGAAAATCCACAAACCGGAGAGAACTGCCAGGGAGCAGTCAAGGTCATACGCCCGCTATTCTGTAGGACCATCGGACAACCGTTATAATGTCCTTGAAAACACACCGCTTGTGTTGATGCCGAAGTGAAGAACAAATCCACTCTTCATACGGTTGGCGGACCCGACGATTCTGTGGGAGGCCACGGGGCAGAATTACTCTGCAGTAATAATTTCTCCTGCGACAGCAGTGATGGGACGACTACAACCTTCTCCGTTCCACCAGCGAGGATTTTTATTAGCAGCCGGACTGACCGAACCGTTGCTCGTAATTTATTTAGAATTTTTATCGGATAAGCGAACGAAATTTGATCTGTTATTCTGGACGTATTTGTTGGCTGTTTGGTTGCACGTGTTTTTAGGTGTTCGGAAGTGAACCTATCAGAGTCTCATTGGGCATTTGTAACATCGCGACTTTGCGACAGCTTTGCTGTCTGGCACGAAAGCAAAGATCGTTTGTGTTGTGCTTCCCCGCTTGTTACAAAATACATATTTGGTTTAGCAATATAAATTTTAAATTTCGGACACCAAAATAATAGCAGCAACAAAAATTTACACATAGTTCAACAAAACCGATTGTTCATTTGACACATCGATCAATAATTCCCGGGCCTAAGTAGGAAAACAACATTTTTTTGCCAAAATTCAGTTCATTCATCAAGATAATCTCCTTTAAGAGTGATACAATCATTTCAACGTTTCTCTAGCTTTTCACCGGTGTCGAACCGGTGTCCTCCACGGTTTATCGAGACCTTCAAAATATGCTTCAGTTTTAGCAATCACTTTATCATCTGAGCCAAATCTCTTTTCACGGAGCATCTTTTTGAGTTCTGCGAAGAGCCAGTAGTCGCTGGGGGCCAAATCTGGAGAATACGGTGGGTGCTGTAGCAATTCGAAACCCAATTCGACCATTTCTGCGGGTGTTTTTTATTGACTTGTGACACGGTGCATTGTGTTGGTGAAAGAGCACCTTTTTTTCTTCAAATGAGGCCTTTTCTGGGTGATTTCGGCTTGCAAACGATCCAACAAACCGATACAATAGTCGCTGTTGATTGTTTTTTCATGTTCCAAGTAGTCAATGAATAAAATTCCATGCGCATCCCAAAATACAGAGGCCATTTCCTTCCCAGCCGATGTTTGAGTCTTTGGACGCTTTGGACGGCTTTCTCCGTCTGCACGCCACTCAACAGACTGCCGATTTGATTCCGCAGTGAAATGGTGAATCCATGTTTCATCCATTGTTATGTATCGACGCAAAAACTCCTTCTTATTACGCGTGAACATCTCCAAACAGCTCTTTGAATCATCGACTCGTTGTTGTTTTTGCTCTGGTGTGAGCAAACGCGGCACCCATTTGGAAAACAGCTTTTTCATACCCAAATTTTCGTGTATGATGGTGTAAACCTTTTGATACCTTCAGAGTGTCAGCTATCTCTTGCAACTTCACTTTGCGATAGCCCGTGATGATTTTCAGGGTTTTTTCAATGGCAAAGGGTAAATGCACCCTTCTTTTTGGGGAAATGCTCCTTAAACTTTGTAAAAATGCTCCTTAGATGCGTTTGCCCGGTATAATGCAATCGGAGGTATTAACCTTCTGGTTAGCGCTTGCCGGGTGTTTTGACGGGTCTTAAGTTTCTTCAAGATTGTATAGTTTTGACGGGTTCTAAGTTTCTGAATTTAAGAGTCGTCAAAACGAAATTAAGACCCGTCAAAACGAAATTAAGACTCTTCAAAATAAAATTAGAACTCGTCAAAATGAAATTTAAATCCGTCAAAACTACCTTGAAGACTGCGCTATACAATCTAAGACCCGTCAAAACAATCGGCAAGCGCTAACCAGAAGGTTAATACCTCCGATTGAATTGTACCGGGCAAACGCATCTAAGGAGCATTTTTCCAAAGTTTAAGGAGCATTTCCCCAAATAGAAGGGTGCATTTACCCTGCTGCCTTTTTTCAATATTTTCAGCAATAACTGCCTCATTTGGCCGACCAGGGCGTTCAGCATCATCGGTGCCAGTACGACCACGTTTGAAATGGCAAACCATCGTTTGATGGTCGTTTTCGATAGAGCAGAGTCCGGAAAATATTTTTCAAGCCAAGCTTGGGCTTGAACGGTGTTTTTTTTTCTATCAAAAAGCAATGATATATCAACACACGAAATTGCTTTGAATTCATCGTTTTTAAGAATCACAAAAGTAGCGTCACTTAAACCACTGTAACACGATAAATACTAAACCAAACGTCATGAAATTTTGACATTAATCTTTTGAAGGTTGTTACTTTTGAAAAATCATATGGATATTTTATTAGTGGCGCCATCTGGTTGTTAGGCCTGTGACTTATTGACCGATGTGTTAAAGTTATATCTACCTTAAAAACAGTTGATTAAGATGTTAATCCTTCTTTCTGTCAAATTCCCGAATTTTCTGTGATATACCCGCCATCAGGTTCCGTACGGTATCCTCAGATAGGCCCGCCATGACAATTCTCCATTTTATCTTGAAATCATCGATACCATTTGCTATCTTCTAAGTTTTAAAGAGTTTCCGCTTAACTAGAGCCCAGTATTTCTCTATTGGGCAAAGTTCTGGACAGTTTGGTGGATAGGCTGTTTTTGGCACGTATTTGACCTCTTGTACCTTATATAATTCCAGGACGGATTTCGCATAGTGACAATAGGCCAAATCAGGCCAAACAGAGCTGGAGAGTCGTGGGTTCTGATAGACGGTAGCAACCGCTTTTGCAGATATTCTTTCTCGTACACATCCTTAATGATAGTCCCGGTAGAAACGAAGCTTTCCGATTTTGGACTACAACTACATATGGCCTGCCAAATCAAATACTTTTTCGGGAATTTGGACACCTTCTTTGTCCGGAAATGCTCGGCTACGGCGTTCCTTTGCATTGTGGTATAAAAAAACCAGACCCGGAAGCTGTTTGAAGTCTTCGAGTACGTGTTTTTCGTCGATACAAGAATTTTTTTGCAAAAAATTGGGGTAAAGCTCCTTAGCACGACTTTTTGCAGTGAAATTTATCTTTTCATCACGGTTGGGCATCTTTTTCACTTTCTACGCCTTCAGTCCTTACCTCTGCTTCACTTTTTGTACGTATGATTTAGACTTCCCAACTTTGCGAGCCACATTTTGTCTCAATCTCAATACCATCTTCTTGTCCATTTTTTGGGAGAATACTTTTCGACTTCCACTTCCAACCTACCGATCCACAGTCAAATGCTGGTCAAATGAGTTGCAAACATAAAACACGGTACTTTTTGGTACTTTAGTTTCTTGGCAAGATCGCGTACCGATAAATTCGGATTTTGCTGCCGTTCGTAAAAAATGTCACCAGTTATTACACATTGAGGATGTATGTTAGTCCCAAGCATCATATGTTGGTTTTCTATGTAATTACACCTGATCTGGCAATATCTGAGTAGCAACCTCGGGCGTTCACTCATGCTCATGCTCATGCTCAACTGTATTGTGAAAAATACTTAATTTAATTTACATTATTTTTATTGATCCATGTAAAACAATATGTACATTAACATGACAAAAAAGGCTAAGGCTAAGGAAAATATCCCTGCATCCCAGATAAACGTACCTCGATTTCAAAGTGCAGCTTCAGTGGTACCTTGGGGCGAAATTTGCAAGAGAGGTAAACAACCCAGGTAACCAATAAGCATTAAATAAAGTACGTAAGTAGCCCTATATGCGTCTTAACGACAAGTGATATAATGTATATGAGCATTATACTCACCTTTAATGCTATTCAAAAGCAGGTTTTTGGCCCGCTATACGACTAATTTAATGCTGGACCTTACCAAAAGAAGACGTCTATGTCGACAATATGTCTTTCATTGGTAGCATGAATTGGTAACATTTGCAAATGACAGCTAGATGACAGCAGTTGAAATGTTGTTCTGCTGCTGGAGAGTTAAGCTTTTATAATGCTGATTAAATGCTTAATTAAAAATGCGATGCAAGAAAATAATAAGACCTATTTCCAATTGTCATTTTTATTTTCTTATTTTGCCTCTTATATATTTTTTTCTTCTCCTGTACTGATGATGATGGACGTTTGCTTAGATCCCCTATTTGTCTTATGAAAGGAGAAACTCAAATTCGCTGCAGTTTTTGCATTTCCTAGGATGGGATTCGAACTCACTGCTTCGTGGTGGACGTGTTTTTATACTGTGTCTTTATCCTCTAACTATATGGAACGTATGGGAATGGTTTTAATATTTGCCCAATAAAAACTGCAATGTTCCCAGGTAACCAATAAGCATTGAAATATGCACTAATTCTGCATCATACTTGCATTAACGATTCTTTTTGCTGTACATAGGCTGTCTGAATTCATAGCTGTTGTAAAATAGCATACGAAAAGCTACCGTAATGTTCGCTGTCTGATATCTGCATTTTTTCTGCTTGATATGTTATTAGAATAACGCACTGAACATGATTAATTAAAGTTGTTTACAAATGTTTACAGATGGCCTGCAGAATTTGGATGAAGATGATTCAATCACCAAAGTGAGGACTATTGTAGTCTTGATGCAGGAGTAAGCGAGGATGATAAAATGCTTTGAAAATTCGGACAATTATCGATTTGTAAAAAACTTTAATTAATCATTTTCAGGGCGTTATTCTAATAATATATCAAGCATAAAAAAAGCAGATATCCGACAGCTAACAGTACGGCAGCTTTGGGTATGCTACTATACAACAGCTATGCATTCAGGCAGCCAATGTACAGAAAGAAGAATCGTAAATGCACGTTTAAAGGGTGTTTCGATCAAAATTTGGTCGACTTAAACTTGACGCATTTCCTTTCATCGTACATTAAAAAATGTTGCACACCCCTCATTTTCAAGATGTGTGCGTGTAGCATCATGCCTCTATTTTGATTTTGAGATTAGCACTTTAGTTATCAAAATGGCGTCGAAGGAAAGGAGCAAGAAAATTCAAACTACTCTCACGCCAAGTTGGCGAGATTGGGGAATGTGGCTAAATCAACTGTTACCAACGTATTAAAAGTGTTCGGCGAACGTTTGTTGACAGCCAGGAAAGCTGAATCGGGGGGAAATCGAAAGCCAGAGGCCACAGCGACGACAAAAAGAGTTGCCCGCTGTTTCGAGCGGAACCCCAACCTCTCCGTCCGATATGTCGCAAAGAAGCTGGGAGTGGCGCCTTCAACCGTGGATAGATCTAAAAAACGAGCTGAACTGTCGACTTACAAGAAAGATAAACAAAACAGGTCGGCCAAAGCACGATCGCGAAAGTTGTACACGACGATGCTGACGAAGTTTGATTGCGTGGTACAGGACGATGAAACTTACGTCAAGGTAGACTTTCAACAGCTTCCTGGACAGGAATTTTATACGGCAACCGGACGGGAAAAGGTGGCAGATATTTTCAAGCACATTAAACTGTCAAAGTTCGCGAAGAAATATCAGGTGTGGCGGCCATCTTTACCTGTTGCTTGAAGAGCAACATTTACATTGCGACCGGAACCGTCAACCAGGAAAATTATCTCAGCGAGTGCCTACAAAAACGTGTATTGCCTTTCCTGAACCGACACAATTGTTCCGTTCTAATTTGGCCGGATTTGGCATCTTGCCATGACGAAAAAAAAAAGCCATGGAGTGGTATGCTGCCAACAACGTTCAAGTGGTGCCCAAGGACAAGAACCCTCCCAACACGCCAGAGCTCCGCCCAATCGAACAATATTGGGCCATCGTCAAGCGGAACCTTAAGAAGACTTAAAAAGTTGTTGTGAGCGAGAAACAGTTCAAGGCAAACTGGCGTTCTGCGGCGAATAAAGTGGACATGGAGACTTTAAAAAATCTTATGGCAGGTGTTAAACGAAAAACCCGGCAATTCGCATTCGGTAAAAAGAAAGCTTAGCTGAATATTTCTCCTGTATTCTGTATTAACTAGACTTGAAAAAGAAAAAGAATTTGACTTATTAATAAAAACTTTGATCGACTCACACACATTACTGTTTGACCAAATTTTGATCGGAACACCCTTTAATGCAGAAATAGTGCATATTTCAATGCTTATTGGTTACCTGGGTACCGTTGATTTTCATCGACAAAGGGGTGAAAATTTACGCCGTGTATTTACAACGGAAGTTTTGGAGAAAATTGTTGCTTCCAACCTACATCAGCTCTATGGAGAAGATCATTATGTATTTCAGTAAGATAGCGCGCCAGCTCACACGGCGAATATTGTTTAGGCCTGGTGTAGGGATAATTTGACGGATTTTCCTGGCGGAATAATGGCCTCCCAGCTCTCCGGATCTGAATCCATTGGATTTTTTCGTTTGGTCCTAAATACATGCTATCCATACTGAAGGACTACAAAGTTTCGAATTTGGGCCAGTTCAAGCTAGTTATCTAGAAAATTTTGGAGGATATGCCCATGGAATCAGTACGTGTCGCCTGTGATAGTTTCGAAAAACGTTTGAGTTTGGTAACACGGAACGGAAGGACAACTTAGAACAATTCAATGACACGAAAAGTGAAAAATTTTGTGGTGTAAAAAGTATCTCGATTTTATTTGTTTCCACTCATTCTATTTTTATAGTGTTGAAGAAACGTCAAATCAACTTGTATAAGTGGTATATTTGCTGCCATATGATCATCACAGTATGCTCTGGTTACTTGAAGAAAAAACAACAACACTTCATTTTGTGATTTTTCCATATTTTTCTGTGATAATCTCATTAAAAAAATACTCCCCTAGAAGTACGAATTCTGTAATGAATTATTCCTAATACATTTATAATGCACGTACCTCTTAGCCAGTGCAAAAAAAAAGAAACATTGTTGGATGCTAATGTGCTGAATCAATTCAAAATAGCACAAGTTTTTCCCCGCATTGTTCTTTGTTTTTTCATGTCTCAGTCTCGAAAAAAATACTTCGAGTAATGTCATAGCAACCACAATCGAGGGCTCTAAATCACACACATAAGGTATAACAAAAACGCAGATGACGTCACTACAATAACCAGTTGGGAAAACAATTCGTGTGAAATATAGAGAACGGTGAATTAATGTCAATAGATCTCTATCTCTTGCTGTACAGAACCACAATTCACAAAGTAGCAAAAGCTGCTAGTGTTTTTATGTATCTTTATTTTAATTTTATATTTTGCTATACTTTGTTCTAGCTTGAATGTCTATCTGCGCATTTAAATTAATTTTTCAACTTTATTTTTTTGTCGTCAGAATTTCCTAAAACGTTATATGAAACATTTGTAGATCATTTAAGCTACGACCATGTCAAAATATCAAATCTACACAAGTTCAATACACCAGTTGCTGATCAAGAAAGTAAGAGTCAAATTATCATTCATGAATTTCAAATCCATTTTGAACAAAACCATTACCTTTGCCAAAAAGTTGGTTTTAATATCCGAGAATATACCTCATTTTGAAGGCCTGCCCATAATAGATATGTACGTTGCGTTTGCGTGTGCGTGAGTTTTTCCATAAGTTTTCTGTGAAACTTACGTTTCCAATCACGGAGATAACTTAGTACTCAGACACCACTGTTACTAGGAACTGAGAGGCCTGCAAATAGTAGACGAAACACGCACATACTTCAAAGAATAAACAATTATAACGTAATTAAAAAGCAATAACTTAACTCACTTAAAAGATTTTTGTGAGGATATTCCGTTGAATGATTCGAACAAATTATAAGAGGTACATATTGCAGTTTTCCGATAGTTCTAAGTAATTCATGCCAAGGCTGAGGGACTACGCAACAGATTTTTTTTTAAATTTATGTAGGCTTCTGCGTCGTCTTATTGTCATGGGGTTACTGAATTCTTTAAGTTTTGAGATTTTACGCAAAGGTACTTCATGTTCCAGATACCCACTTCGCAAAAAAAAAACTTCCCGGTTTCATTTACCGATAATAGGTTAAGACAAACGATAAGACATGCCAATGCCGATATTTCTTCTAATGTCTTCAAGTTTTTGCACAAAAAATGAAGAGAATAAAAGAGGGTTTGAATTTCTAAAAATTTAGTGTTATCAAATTTTTGGATAAAATTTTTTTTCCCTCGGTGTTAATATTTTTTCAATTAAGTTAATCATATACTTCCATTTGTTATCAAACAGTTTTTCTATGACACGTAATTTTTCCGAGCTACAATTTTTAAATTAAGGTTAATGCTGAAATGCATAGGTCGGTTTCCGAAATTGGGTTGTTAAATCAATAAATAAATGCCGCTTTTTGTATTCCGTTAAATTAATTTTTTTTATGAGCACAAAATCAATTTTAGCGATCACATAGACGATTCATCACAATTTTCAATTAAAATAAAATAAGTTTTTTTAATTGACACTACAAATATTTAGTGACAGTTAACTTCCATACAAAGTCCCATAGAGGGGTGTATGAATACTGTTTTTTTTTTAAATGCAATCGCACAAATATTTCCTGTGTATTAAAATTCATAACATTTTGGATATACTCAAGCTTCTTAGTCAAATGCATATAGAGAATTTCGTTCAAATAAAAAAGTCGATTAAATTGTTACACATTACAAACAGAAAATTGTTATTTTAAAAGAAGTAATATAATCTGAATATAGACTTCTCCAAAAGCTTAAGTGTGAGATGATAGGGTGTGATATATATATGGTATGAAAAAATCGATGTACGTACACATCGCATTTCTTATTCACACAATAGAAAAGTCTGAGAAGTTTATTTGAGGTCAAATCATTAAAAATATCTATTTATTTATATTTATTTATTCGTTCCAAGAGGAACAAACCTTCATGTAAGTACCTTGCTACTTTATACTAGCAGGTCTAAAAATGTTGTCTAAGCTTGGAGCAGATTAAATTATTTTCCGTGTAAAATGTGTGACTTCAACCGCAAGATGTCGCGACTAAGAGCACTCAAAATTCATCATTATTTGTCGTTCAAGATATACTTCCGTTCTGTGCTATTATGCTCAACTATAATTTCACATCCAATGGGTGGAGGAGTAGGCTTTGCTCGAAGGTAGTTGACTTTTATTTTGCTGTCACGATTTTCTTGGAGTTGAAAGTTTTGGTTTCTTTCTCATGAGGTCGTTGAAAACTGTAATTTTTCTATAACACTTTTGAGTTCGAAAAGAGCCAGCCCAAGATGTGAGGAGTGTCATTTTGTTCGTAGAATTTGCCGATTGCTTCCAAGATCAATAAAAGCTTCAAGGATCAAAAATAAAATTGTAAAATTGATCGTAATGCATTCAGAAATACCGTTGACACTATCAGATGAGGAACCGGTGAAACAAACAAATTCAAGAAATATCAAATTCCAGCAAAACTAATCAGGTATGTATTGTTCGTATCGTATTGGACGTTGAATAAATGTGAACTTTAAAACAAGACTAATAAATATCAAATATGTATTATTGTCACATTCATATTTACCGTTCAATCAGACAAGAACCTTATTCAGTTATGCTAGTATGATAGAAACATAAATATTATAGCCAATTCTTTGTTCAATCGAAAATTAGTTGCATTGATACAAGTGTAGTATGATGACGCATAGCAATAGCTAGAGCGTAATAGACAATAATAAAGTATAGAGAATTTGTGGGTGTGGGAGAAAAGGAGAGGGAGTGACAACCAGAGCTGGTAAATTTCACGGCCATCGTGTGACAATGAAAAAACAGGCCATCTCACTATCACAAGAAGAAATGAACTATCATGAGATTTCTTGTCATTCTCACACCATCATGTAGTCATGAGATTTTGTCTTATGAGTTTTTGTTTTACAAATTTCTAACTAGTCTAATTGAAACTAGCCAAGCAATAATATGTAATCGACAGAGTGGACGTTTTATTTCAAGTTTTGTTATGAGACTTACAATTATATCAATAAATGTGCTTGTAATAGCGATGACCAAAACACTGTCACGAGCTGTCATGACGAAAAATTCGATGAGATTTAGAAAAAAATCTCCATCGTCGTTTTCTCGCCCGATGAGATTTTCAGTCGTAGTTCGGTAAAAATCGTAGGTCATTTTTCATTGAAAATGACATTTGCCAGCCCTGGACTTGTCACTGTCGAGTCGAGTAAAATTAAGCATTACAAAAGTCGACTGAATCTGATCGAGACGGCAACCTAACTTTCTTTTCAATGTTTTATATAAAAAAATTTAAATAATATTTTAAAATTTTACCATGTGAAAAAATTTAATTTTTTTTAATTCAAAGGATAATTTTTTATATTTTTTCTTTTTTGTTGGTTATATTAATTTTTTTATTTTTTATTTCGTACAACATCTTTAGTAAATTATTGTATGTTGTGTAATTTATGTTGTTTTTTTTATTAATTGGGGGGGTCGTGGTTTTTTTTTAAAAGATGAGAAGATTTCAAATTTTGGGAGAGTTGAACTGATAATGAGGAAGTACTGAATTATCGTTAAAGGTTGTAAAAATCTAATTCTCGCGATTAGTATGGTAAGGCCTTATCATCAGTACTGGATTTCTCAATGTCCCTTTCACATTACTACGGCAAAGTAAGTCAGTTTACAGTGGATCTTTCGGTGGTGCGATACAATAGAGGATGATTTTGTATTGTACAGGGTGTCTCACAATAGGTGTCACTAAAAAAAAAGAGATTACAGCAAAACAAATCAACAAAATTATAGCATTTATTTTTCATTTGAAAGATACGTGATACAGAAATAATCCATATTAATTCAATTCGAATCTCTCGCCCTTTTCCTTGATAACTTTCCGCAAACGCTTTGTAAACCCATCGCAGCTGGCACGCACGATTTTCTGAGGAATTTGGTCCCAAATATCAACCAAATGTTTCTTGAATCGATCTAAATTAAGCCCTTTCGTAGGGCCTATATGTTGAAGCATAAAACCCCAATCAAAGTAGTTAAGTTAGTTGAGATCCGGTGAAGATGCAGGCAATTCTTCGCTTGTGATGAAATCGGGCATATTTTCCGCGCACCACGCTTGAGTCTTCTTTGCCTTGTGAGCTAGAGCTGAGTCCTGTTGGAAACAATATGGTGTATTCCCATACAGCGTTGAAGCATGAGGAAGCAGATGGTTCTTCAAAACCTGCTCAATGTAATATCCAGTGTTGATTTTTACGTTAGGTTCTATGAAATTTTTCTTTCCGCGCCCCATACCATGATTTTCGATACATTCTGACAGCTAGTTTATCTCTTGGAATATGGGCAAGATTTTTGCCATACACACGATATTTTGTTAATTATGACTGTCCTAAAGGAGGAAGAGCTTATCATCCGAAAATAAAATCTCGCAGTCACCCTGCCGAACCAAAAGATTTCTGCTTCTTTGGACCCTGGCTTGCTTTTGACGCTCCGTCAACCCGTGAACCCGTTGATTCTTGTACGGCTTGCATTCCAGAGCATGTCTGAGGAGCTTTTTCATTAAAGCAGGGGACATTTGAAATTGTTTGCTTAATTTACGGCCAGATACGACCGGTTTACCTCTTATTCACCCCCCAAAAATTTTTAAAAATATATATATATTTTTATTATATAAAAATTATATATATATATATATATATATATATATATATATATATATATATATATATATATATATATATATATAAATAATATATATATATAAGTTAAGGACGCAGTTTCCTAGCAGCCAATAAATCGCCGCCATCAGCACCACGATTAACACCAGCAGCACCACCACCACCAACAACAACAACAACAACAACAGTATTCACCCAGATGCATCGTGTCAACCGGCCGAAGCATATCGTCATATCGGTACGTCAGCATTCTTCATTCAGGCAAGCGGACGAGGACGGACAAAATAAAAAATAGTGTCAGCAATGTGCAGTAAATAACTCTATGTAGCTTTATATTTTGAACCTCGTTTGTAATCTAAATTAATTTGTCGAAATAAATTCAGTTCGGTTTGGAAGTTAGACGAAGCAACATGTAGTTGCCTTTTTTTAAAAAGAAAAACCCGGAACTCCGGTTTTTAACTGGCGCAGTCTAAGTAGGATCTGCGCTCATGATCTGTTTCGCGTGTGTTGTTCGTTCCGGCTTAAACTGTAAACGAGGGAACATCGTCATGCAGCAAGAGCGCCTTTGAGGGCATATCAAAGGATAGTGGGCGGACCCCGTAAGAGATGGATCCAGCGCAGAGAACCAGCTAATGACGGTCGAGGGCGAACCGTATGAAGATTCAGGCTTGCAGAATAATGACAATCCAACGCTATTTAACATGGAACCACGCTAAAAAGAGCCAAATTATCGTCAAGCCTGCAGACATCAACTACAAAAAATCAATTCTACAAAATCATCAAATACAGCAGTTAACTAATCACAAAATTTTCAAAATCATCGCGTGAGGAATGCAGACATGTGCTGAACATAGTTTCTTGGAAATCAACTTCGAATTTAAACCGAATCGGGACGCTTCGTACTTAAGGAGGGACGAGTTAAGGACGCAGTTTCCTAGCAGCCAATAAATCGCCGCCATCAGCACCACGATTAACACCAGCAGCACCACCACCACCAACAACAACAACAACAACAACAGTATTCACCCAGATGCATCGTGTCAACCGGCCGAAGCATATCGTCATATCGGTACGTCAGCATTCTTCATTCAGGCAAGCGGACGAGGACGGACAAAATAAAAAATAGTGTCAGCAATGTGCAGTAAATAACTCTATGTAGCTTTATATTTTGAACCTCGTTTGTAATCGAAATTAATTTGTTGAAATAATAATCAGTTCGGGTTGGAAGTTAGACGAAGCAACATTTAGTTGCATTTTTTTTACAAAGAAAAACCCGGTACTCCGGTTTTTAACTTATATATATATAAATGAATTTCTGGCTGGTGGTTGGAAGCTAAGTGGTTCAAATTAATGAATTTGGTGCGGAAAGGGAAAGTGAATGCCGTATATTATAAAACGAAAGTTTTGGAGAAAGTTGTCAAGCCATATGTACATGAGGTGATTGGAGTAATCACTATGTGTTTCAACAGGACGGAGCGCCATCGCATACTGCAAATCTCGTTCAGGGCTGGTGCCGAGAAAATTTGACCGACTTTTTGGACAAGAATGAATGGCCTACCAGTTCACCAGATCTGAATCCCTTGGATTATTTCGTATGGTCATACATTCTGGCGAAGGTAAATGACCACAGGGCGTCTAATATGAACCAATTCAAAACCGTAATCAAACGAATTTGGGACGAAATGCCGATGGAAGTCGTGCGGGGTATCAAATGGTGAGTTGACAACTTCGATGGAGGGTGCGGCCGACCTCTCGTCCTCACAAGTTCCTACCTCACGCCTCCACGAGTCTTATGATCACAAAAGCTGCCAGCTGAAACATGGAGACGCTGGTTGGTGTAGCCTGGGCAATGTTGTCAATCTGACAATAGCGAAGTGAGGGGGTGCGACTGAAGGTCGTGTACCTTTAAATCATATTGTATATTTCCCATTCTCATATGATCAATAATTTCAGCACGCTTTGGAATCATTTTTGCATTCCAAAACCATGTAAGAGCCTGGAGCAACACGACAGGCATCGAAGGCTCAATTTGTTTTTCAGCTTTTCAGCATAAAATTTAATTTAAAATTGCACTTCTGAATTTCAACTACTATATTCATAAAAGACTGACATGTGCTTATAAGCAATGTAATATTATATTTTAATATTGTTTTTAGTGGCATTATGGTAAGATAAGCCATTTATTTCAGGAATCATCAAAATGGACTCTTCGTTCACTCCAATTGCTATATTTGAAATGTTACTAGAACAGTATCAAGAAAAAATATTACAACATGTCTTATAAAACAATATCTTTTATTAAAATTTTATCTTTGATATTTGGAATGATCTATTCTGTTTTCAGCTTTTCCAGGACAAGAAAGATAAAAGCCATTTGTATCAATGACTTTAAAATTTTCTCTTGAATCTTAAATCACTCTCGTGAAATGAAAGCAGCATCTGATAGAAGAATGTTAGTTCTACAATATGGAGTAGCTGGATATAGTAGGATTCTCGTGATTCGTGAGAGAACAACGTTTGAAGTCAGTGTTTACAAATGGCTTTTAGGCCCTAATCATGAATTACTCGAGAGTTTATCCTTTAGCACATCCATGCTTGAAATTTTAATCCCGAATTCAGAGCTGAAAATAAAATGAAACACCAAAGCAAGGTGCAAAGATGTAAGACTCGTGCTTGTACATCTTACGAACTCTGAAGGATTTCAATTTTTTACGAAGTATATTTTCACCCATATAAGAGTGAAAAACACCCAAGGTGGGTAATTTTAGCTCACATTGTATGTTTTGAAATCACCCATTATAGCTTCATATAGTTGCCGAAAGTGAGTGATTTTTATACATAAAATGTGTAATCTCAAATCTCCGTGTAAGAAATTTGTGATTTTGTTACTGCATCCGTGAACATAGATCACGCAATTATTTGTTTTGTTTTGTTGTGCGGAGAAGCAATTTGCACGATAGTTTTCGAGCAGACCACATGCTAATGAAGTGATGTCGTAGTGTTGTTGTGTTCGCGTCGAATTTTAGAGATTGATTTTGATTATTTTGACGATTCCAATGACTTTTTGTTAAAAGTTTTCTCCACTGGATTACATTTATTGGTATTCTGTACACACTTTGTTTTGATTTAATTCTTCTTGAAATAGGTTTCGTTGTAAATATTCATCTGTAAATATAGTAAATGTTGCAAAGAGAACAAAATTTTTAGGTTAGGTTAGAGTCAGGAGTTAGGAGTCAGGATACTAAACATGGATGAAGACAGTGAAAAATACGCAAGAATGTTTGAAGATTCTGTCGACATGCTTTATTCGAAAATAATGGAATGTACACAATCAAATGCTACCAGGAACTTGTAGCAAATAGTTAAGAGGAAACTAACAAAAACCAAACCATAACCATAAAAAACCGAGACAAAATTCCCAATCAAAGGGAGCCCGAAAGATACAAGAACAATGAAAATGGACTACAACATAGTGTCTCAGGACAAGAAATCGAAAAAGAAAGAAAAAAAAACAGTGACCAGAGGACTGTTCTTTATTGAACCTGTAAACTTAAACGACGATAAAAATATGTATCATCTGGAACGGCACGAACTCTACATAATATTGGAATAAAACAACACAAAGGACTGAAATGAGCAGGAAGAGCTATAGTAGTTTTTTTTTAGTTCCTTGATTATCGAGATTTTCAGCCCTGGGCTGGTTCATCTCCCGTCGTAGTCACTTAACCACGAAGAAAACCTTATCAACTAGAAACTACTGAAAGAATAATTTCGTTTAAGGTTCAATCCCAGTCGAGGTCGGTGGTTTTTCTGAGGCGAAAAAATCTGATCCCATTGGTCCCAGCCCGTGTGTTGATGAGTGCGATATGTGGTGGGATCGTCTTGCTGGCTTCCTCATTGCCCTAGTGTACAAAAATAATTGGCGGGCCAAGGATACGAAGCAGTTGACCAGGGCCCCTTCTCCAATATTCATTGACGTATTTTTGAAGAATAAACATTATTTTTTTAATAAAAAAAAATAGTGAATTCGTTGAAAACCCAAAAAAAAATTCTTTTGTTTGACTGATAACATTCTCATTTTTTTATCGCACACCCGTTAGTGATGATTGTTTAAAAGTTTTTTTTTTAAATAATTATATCTAGCTGCTATATAATGATAACAATTTTGGAGTAACATGCTTTTATTCCATGTCTTTTTAGCTTTTTCCTTATGATTGAACTGTAAAGTAATAAAATCAGTAGCTTTTTGTTCTGTATCACAAACTGTTATTCATAAAAACAAAACTACTTCATTTTCATTCAGCTCTGGGAGCTGTAATTCCACATTTAATTAACATGGGTGCTTATTAATCGCTTTGAATTGTTTGTTGGGTTGTTATTCAAAAATATATAGTAATATTTCCGAACGCACTGTGATTAGAAGACTACAGGAAATGGGATTGATTTAAACATGTGTTTGCGCAACGACTACCGTTTATTCGTAATTTTAACAGGTTTGTTTATTTAAGATCCCACCTTAATAAAAACCTGATTTTGATTTCTATAGCATCAAACGTCTCAAATTTGCACAAAACAAGCCGTCGAAATTCTTGAAAAAGGTTCTCTTGAGTGATGAGAACAAATTTGAGCTCTTTAGGCGTAGACAGTGTGCACAAGTCTGGACAAAACCAGTAGTGAAACTTGCCGACAAAAATCTACAAAAGACAATCAAACACAGAGCTGCATTACTATGGTGTGGCTTGTCAACATAGCAAAATTAATTTATCGCTTTCCAGTCTCCGAACAAAACATATTCCGAAAGTAGATCTACAGTACTCGAATTTGAAAACTTTTGTTCGAATGTTTTGAAGAACTAATTCTTATAAAAATTGAGAAAATCATGAAAGTTTGAAAATATCACAAGTGCGTACTTTATGTTGTCCGGTACTGTATATTACCGATCATTAACATAACGGTAGTAATTTTATGGACGGGTGAATTTTACTGATCATATCCATTTTTCAGTTTTTTTTATGGACCATTTCTTCAATTTTAAACGTGCAAACTTAGGGCTGCCCATCAAAAACTGGCTTCTAATGCGCATGTCACTGCATCACAGCGACGGCAAAGCCAGACACCGCATCGATGGTAGAGCCACTACACTACCTACCCACAAGCGAGCATAACTCATGTTCTCGCTCCAACAGAAGCTCCCACAGCATGAATGAAGATGATGCTATAATGCACCCCAAAAACGCAGACGTAAACACAAGACCTCCACCATCGGTCTTTGCTCCTGTTCGAAAATAAGTTTGTGTATCATAATACTTGTTTATTTATTTATTTTAATTTGTTATTATAATAACAAACAATAATGTAAAAAGGCGGATGCATTGCCATAATTACGCTCTCTGTCTCTCGATGTGTGCGAAATTAAACACCCGTATGTTGCCTCCTTCCACCGGCAACTTGAGGGTAGGTTGCCTGCCCATTGATTTCTAATGCCGATGCTGACAAAAATGCTCCTCTCCGACCGAGCCGGACCTGCTCGGCCACGAAGCTACCCTGGTATATGAACTTAGATGTTTCCAGTGCCAGGCCGTCAGCTAATTCGCCACCGGAGCACTATCGGGAGGAGGTCTTTCCTATGCTCTGCTCTCATCCTTCATTCAACCTAGACTCGTGCTCGGGTCCGAACCTCAGTGCAACCAAATCAAATCCAGCGTTCGCGAGTTATGTTGCTCTATTGCTTGGGAGTTGTTTTTTGTTAGAAAAATGTTTGTTTGTCCTCGGTGCGTCGAAGGTAAAAAAAATCCAACTCCTCGGTACCCCGCATCCCGTATGGCCGTCGCTTAGATTTCCATCCTTCAACACATTGGCTGATTCCTTCTAATGCTGCATGGTTTCGAGTGACGGTAGCTTTTGAACAAATTTTTGAAAACACATCCTTCGAATCGTGTTTTGAATGCTTCCCTCGTGAGATAAGGAACTTCTAATGTACACCCATGTGACGTCACGATGGGGTCTTCCCGTTCATGTGCACATATGTGTGATGATATGTGAGTTAGAAACCTGAACATGTGTATTTCTTACTAGGATAGCATACTTCCAGGGGTGTTCGTTTCTAACATATGATGTTGTCCCAATGTGGAGTTTCATCCGACATGACATATGTGGCGTGGTGCGGGAGCTTCTTACCGATCCCCTACTGGATTAGAAAAACAGACGCCCATATGTGAGCAAGCAAATTGGTCCTCGTTGCAAAACATCACTTCAAATTGAAAATTGGATAAACAAAGCAAAGGATAAAAGCGGGAGTGCGGGAGCATAAGAAACACGGGAGCCAAATGTTTTCTAATGCCGAATTAGAAAACGGGTTGAGCATTCGCAGTAGGAGAGCAGGATCTCACGGAGCAAGTGAGCAAACATAGAAAACTAGTCCTACCGTGGACCGAACGGTGGACGACGGTTCCTCTAACACCATCCTGCCGAAGAAACAGGCAGGGAGCGTGGGACAAGAAAAGTACACACATATCTATCCCGTCTTGTTTCCAGACACACATATGCTGCGATGGTGGAAAACTATGCGCTCTTTGGCCGCAGTAACTGTGTGCAGCAGTGCTATGGAACCATTCCCCATGCGCGAGACCAAATCGGTGCTGAATCGACCCAACACACATGCATCTCCGTAGAACCGGTACTGGATAGACCGACCTTGGAAAGGAGTGGTCCGAGCTAAAGAGGTCATTTCCCTCCTTATGCTTCCAGGGCAGAGTGGTTTCCAGCTATGATAGTTCTTTTCGCCCAACTCCTGGGCACAGGATGGTATGAGATGGCAGGTTACATATGTTGCTTCCGTACAAGTACGCCCGGTTACACGAGTTGGTAAAACGGAAGTAGTTCTATGTTTCCCTACTATAAAGTTTTCCACACAGATCCTTAGGCGTCATTAGAGAGGCTTAGAAATTGATCCTAGTTCCGTTATGGATACTATATTCACACTGGTTCGCATATGTTTTCCACAGAATAGTACCTACTTAATAGAGGAAACGTTGAAATCTGAATTTGATATCGATTTTGCTGTGTATTTCCGCTCTGGCATCATCTAAAGATTATAAATCAACTTTCACATAGTGACTAACTCTGTGCATCAACCGAAGACAAGTTATAAAAATGTAAGATTTGTTGTAATCGAAAATTAACTTATGGGTGCATCCTCTATGATCAAAGTTGTTCAATGTATGCCACATCATTCAACAACGGTCAACTAGGCGTGAACTTTACGGCCCTCCGTCTGATGATAGTCCGAAGTAATATAAGTCACCGCAAAATCATCTACATCCATTTGGTGATAGTTGGAGCAAGGAACAAATAATCAAAGCGAGCACGAGCTTATAAACGGTAGCTTCTTCCCCGACATTACCAAGGTTCACATCGACCACACGGAGGAATCAAAGTACTCAGAAATAGGTGTTTTGTGACCCATCTTGGAAATAAGTGGACTAACCCACAAGGTGGATAAAAGCGTTTGGATTTTGGATGGGTTGAAAGTAGCCATCTAATCAAAGTCGATAAAATACTATTTCCAAATATTGTTCAGAAAATTTTTAAGAAATTAAGAAAGAAATAAGCACATTTTATACAAGCAATAATACATCGAGTATAAATTAAACATTTATTTATTTATTTTATCAACCGATCGTAGACTACATATTTACGCTTAGTTCTATCTTCTTAAAGATCGCCTAGAAATAAAATAATGTCTTAGGTTACTACGTGACATTGTTAAGTCAATTGATTCACAATGCAGATTATAGAGAGACATCATTCGGTTAATTGGTCCAAATTTCGCATAGTTTGTCCGATTTCTTATTTAACGCAAACAAGTTCCGATTCCTCAAGTGCCGCGAGGGGGTGTAGAAATTTAGACTACATAATAAGTTAGGGGAGAAAATGCGAAGTGATACAATATCATTAACAAAAGAGATCAAGGCAAATTATCTTCGTTCTTTAAGAGTTTGAATGTCAATAAGCATACATCGTGCTTCGTAAGACGGAAGTGGAGATGCTGTCCAGCCTAATTTACGGAGAGCATACAAGAGACACTGTTTTTGTACTGATTCCAATGTGTTTTCATAAAAGGAGACCATATGACACTACAATAAAGATTGGACTCGGAAAAAATGCGACACTTTGTTTTGCGTGTTACTTTTTATCGCGTGGGTAAAAATTAATAAAAATTTTAGGTAATACTAGTTTAGAGTGTTAATGTGCTTAAAAATTTTATCGCGATTTGTCAAGTAGTTTTCAAGATGCATTCGAAACCAGAAGAGCTACGCCAGCAAATCTTGGGCGCGGTGATCGATAATCCTGGTCAGTCGCACAGATGGATCGGCAAAAGGCTTGGAATCCACCATTCCACCGTGTCCCGCGTTGTGAAGATGTTCCAAGAGACGAAGACCATCGAGCAGCGCGCTGGAAGCGGCCAAAAACCGGAAACGGAATACCCAGAGAAGGCGCGGAAGATAAGGCAGTACTTTAAGAATAACCCGAACCTTTACACCCGAGACGTGGCCAAAAAGTTCGTCCAGCAGACTATGGAGCGGGCTGGGCTACGTGTTTTTAAAGTCAGGAAGGCGTCAAACCGGACTGACAAGCAAAACATGGTGGCCAAATTGCGTGCGCGGAAGCTGTACCGTAGGTGGCTGGTCAAGCCAGGCTGTCTCGTCATGGACGACGAGACATAAATCAAGGCGGACACCAAACAAATCCCCAGCCTCGAGTTTTTTGTCGGTACGTCCCGCATGGAGGTTCCGGAAAAGTTTTGGAAGAGAAATATGGAAAAATTCGCGAAGAAGTACCTGTTGTGACAGGCGATCTACGAGTGCGGACGGTACAGCAAGCCGTTCGTTACAACCGGCACCATAAACAGATAGGGCAGATTTATCGAGAGGAATGCTTGCAGAAGCGCTTGCTGCCCTTCCTCCGCTCTCACCGTGGTCCCACGCTGTTCTGGTCGGATCTCGCTTCGTGCCATTACGCCAAACCCGCCAAATACACCAGAACTTCGTCCGATCGAGTAGTGTTGGGCGATAATGAAGAAGAAGTTGAAGAAAGGCGAAAAATATTCAAAACCGATGAAGCTTTGAAGAAAAACTGGGAGAAATTGTGTAAGGAAGATGGACAAAGCCTCGCCCAAGATCTCATGAGTAGTGTTAAGAGAAATGTACGAGCATTCAGCTTGGGGGAAGAAATTCAATCAATAAATTATGCCAAAACATAGCTAATATATAGTTATTTAATCCCTGAAAATTTTAGAAGTATCCGTTTTAAAATGAATTTTTGGTGATCATTTTTGTGTGTCTCATTTTTTCCGAGTCCAGTCTTTACTCTAGAATAGACCTGACATATGCAACGTACAATGTTTTGATCGTATAAGGGTCATGAAAGTTTTGACCGAAACGTTTAATGAAACCTAGCATATTGGTTGCTTTATGGATAATTGTGTTGTAATGGTCGATAAAATTAAGCTTAGAATCTACAATAACACCTAAATCTCTGACTCTCTCGCATTTTTCTACAATTTCAGTTCCTTAAGAAACAATAATTTGTGGTGTATTTCGTTTTCTACGGAGAGTAATTAAGTTGCATTTCTTAACATTTATTTCTAGTAAGCTTTTTTGGCACCATATGTCAAATAATAATGTTTCGTTTTTATAAGTTACATGATCTTGACAATTCCTAATTTCCATAAATAGTGCATAGATGAGAATTCTGACCTGCTTAAGAATATAAGAAATATCATTGACAAACAAAATAAAAAGTAGAGGTCCTAGATGCGAGCCTTGGGGAACTCCAGATAATACATGAACAGGGTGTGACTTTTTTCCATTAAAACTGACTACCTGTTGTCGATTTATTAAATACGAATGAATCCATTTAAGAAATTGATCCTCAAATCCTATTTTTCCTAACTTGTAGAGTAACAGAGGAATGTCAATACGGTCAAAGGCCTTGCTAAAAGCAGTGTACAACGCTTCGACATGGTTACCGTTTTCCATTGCGTTTAATGAATAGTTCACGAATTCTAACAAGTTTGTGGCAGCTGAGCGTCCTTTGAAAAATCCATGCTGCGAATTTGTTATAACATTTTGTACTTGGCTAAACAGTATTCTATTGACGATAGCTTCGAAAAGCTTTGGGATGCTAGACATAATAGCAATTCCACGGTAATTGCGAATATCGGATTTTTTTCCTGACTTATATATAGGTATTAAGCATGAGTTTTTCCAAATTTTAGGGAACTGACCTGAATCAAGTGACTAATTGAAGAGCCAAAATAAAGGCGAAGTTAGCTCAAATGCAAGATTTTTCATAAATGCTGGAGGGATTCCATCAGGTCCCGCACCTTTCGCAGCATCAAGATTAAGGAGTGTATCGAATATAAGCTATCCACATACATTTGCGTTGTACGCATGTATTTGTGATGGTTTTTTATGCTCTGAACACTGCATGCTGTGCGTTTGACTGTCAGCTTTCTTTTGTTTACTTGTTTGTGCGGTTCAAATTCTGCGTTTTCAAAATGTCGCGTATTGAAAAGTAAGTGAAAATTAAGGTTCTGGACACATGGCTAAGTGAGAAGGGTACCACTATGCGAAAATTGGCGAAGCGGTTTGGAATTCATCATGCGAGTGTTGAAAGCATCATTAATAAGTTTGGGGAACACTATTCTTTGGATGAGCTACCAGGAAGAGGCAGAAAACCCGGTTCTTCCAACCCGAAACTGGAGCAGAAAGTGGTATCTCTAATCATGAAGAACAAATCAATGTCAATACGTGATTTGGCCAAAAAAAGCAGGAACGAGTGTCGGAATGATCCAGCGTATCAAGAGGCGAAACCACCTGAAGACCTACAAGAAGCAGAAAATCTCGAAACAAAGTGCAGAACAGAAGAAGCGAGCAGCAACAAGGGCCCGGAAATTGTATTCGCGTCTTTTGCAGCGTCCGGATGCATGCGTTTTGATGGACGATGAGACCTATGTAAAGATGGACTCAAAAACCCTTCCAGGTCCACAATACTTTACTGCCGTCGTTGGAGAGGATGTGAGCGATGCGGACAGGTCGATTTAAGTGGAGAAATTCGGTCGAAAGGTACTGGTATGGCAAGCAATATGTTCCTGTGGTTTGAAGTCAACCATTTTTTACACTACCGGAACTATAAATGCGGAAATCTATCGATCTGAGTGTCTCCAGAAGATATTGTTGCCTTTATATAAGAAGCATAGTACACCTCCACTGTTTTGGCCGGATTTAGCGTCGGCTAGCTATGCCAAAACCACTCTCAATTGGCTTGCGGAAAAGGGTATAGATTTCGTTGAGAAAAATATCAATCCACCAAATTGCCCTCAGCTTCGACCCATCGAACGTTACTGGGCAATCGTGAAGAGGGTCTTCAAGAAGACTGGTAAGGTAGCTGGGAACATGCAGGAGTTCAAAAAAATTTTGGCTCAAGCGTCCAAAAAATGCGATGCAACACTTGTCCGGAACTTGATGAAGAGCATTCGATCCAATGTTCGATCCAAATTTCCAAAGCAAACAAGTCACAAATCTCACCAGGGCTTCCAGCGTTTTTGCCATCAACATGCATTTTTGAAGGGAAGTTGTTTGATTTTAATTTTGTTCTGACATACATGAAAAACTGTTTGGGACATGATTTGATTTTGCTCTCTGTTCTGAAATTATACTCTTCCAATTTGGAACTGATTGCTGAATTAAGCTGATCACAGATATTCAGATAATTTTGCAGATTGAAACTAGAGTTATATTTTTTGTAAATTTTGTGAGCCTTTTGCTTCCGATTTTTCAAATTAATGATATTCCTGTTGAACCATATTGGATATTTGAAGTTATTTCTGCGTGTTTTTCTTTTAAGAGGCACGTTCTCATTAATTATTTCAAATAAAAACCTGTAGAAGACATCAACAGCGCTTTCGATATGTACTTCATTTCGTATAATTGATTGCCAATTGATTGAATTCAGCTTAATTTTTATGTTCTCGTAATTAGCTTTGTTGTAATCAAATATTTCCTCATATTCATAGTCGTTGGGCCGTGGTTTGTAATGAACAAATAAAGAATATTCAATTGCAGTATGAAATTGTTCGTTTTTCCATAAGGGTGTCAGACATTCATTAACCCCAAACTCCTCATGATTTTTTGTCAGTAAAAAATCTAAATAACAATTTTGCTGATTTTTTAGATGATTAATTGGCAATTTTGTCAAAAATTAACTGTAATGTCATATTGTCCCCCAACGACTGGAACCAGAATACCTTCATTTTCTACGTCAGAAATGAAGTCCGCATTGCGTTGATTGAAATCGCCATATACATGAACTTTGATCTCAGGGGCAAGTTCAGAGAGAATTTCTTCAGCATTTTGAAAAAAAAATGCTTCGTATGTGTTCTTGTTAGCATGATCAGGTGGGATATAAACAGATACAAACACATGCATTTCAACAAGCATTTGTGCTTTATCCCACACATGTTTAAACTCCTTAAATTTGGTAGAGGGAATTAGTTCAGAATTAAATTTAGATGAAATCGCAATGAGTACACCACCTCCAGACCTCCTTTGTGCCACTTGATGGTTCCGGTCGTCTCTGAATACACAAAAATCATTCCCAAACATTTCTTCACTTTTAATGCTCTCATCCCAACTAGTTTCTGTACCTAATATGATAGAAAAAGAGGAACTCATTAAATTTTTGTAAATTGTTTTCATCTTGGATGAGCTTTTCATACGATTAAAGTTCTGACCATATATCAGCACTTCAGTTGCATTAGAGTGTGAAGAAAGGCTTAAGAACTTGTAGGTTCTATTAGAATTACTTAATTCTAAACATTCTACCTCTTCAGAGTTGTTCAGTTCTGTTGAAAACCCGTACGTTGGCAAGAACACGATGAAGAATGGTTTGAAAATGATGTCCTTAACACCGGCCGGAAAGTCCAATTTGAGGATGAAGTTGGGCATTCTTGACGTAACTGCTGTTCAGCTGGGTATGGGTTCATAGTTTCTCCACGTTGAAACCTAATACGCTGATGCGCAGGAGCCCCTGAGAATCTTTCTTTAGCTGCTGCTAGGAGGTCCTTGTCCAACAGAAGAGAGCTGCAAACGGCACACTGAAAGTTGTTGATATCCAGGATTCCATTGTCATTGTTACCATTGTGATTATTATGGGCGTTGCGGCTGCTATTACTTACATCACAGCCAATACCATGATGTAAATTATAGCTGTTCATGCGACGTTTTAGAGCTTTTTTCCGCTCATTTGTTGTCATTTATGTTCTAAATTTTTATAAATAATGTGTATGTATGTATGTATGTATGTATGTATGTATGTATGTATGTATGTATGTATGTATGTATGTATGTATGTATGTATGTATGTATGTATGTATGTAAGGTAGCTACTACCCTTCTAAGACCTTGTCATGTATGCAGCTCCACTTATTAGCAAGATCAAATTGAGTTACCGGTTTGTATTCACAGTAACGCTGTATGAAGGGTCAAAAACGGTGGGGCGGACCCGTAATCGGAGACACTTACGCGAAACCCGCGGGAACATCCCAAGTAGCACCGAAAACATAAATATTCCTGCTTTATTTTTCATGTGTCATGCTGTAGATCTATAACAGTGTGATTTGACTAGTTTGGTCATGAAGGTGTTCGTTTGATGCAATTCAAATCTAGATCCTCTTAGCCGACTAATTAATTTGTCATACATCTGTTTAAGGTTTTCTAGCTAGGACATACTTATTTACGTCTGAAATCTTGTTTGCATATTATGTTTCAGAAATGTATCATTAAAAGTCTTCCGTATTTCAAGAGACAATCATATGCGAGAAAGGCTAAACGTCAATAAAACTAGTCAGGTACGTTTGGTTAGCGTCATATTGGACGGAAAAAGACAAGTTTTGAGCTTTGCTTTAGACAAATATATATTTATGTAACATACTCGTTTGCCACTGCAACATTCAAGAACCAAGTTCAGTTATGCTAAATAGAATGAAATATTGCAAATTTCAGTTGACAATTGCTTACATGATCGAACATCAAGATTAGAAAAATTGGTTGTATGAAAACTTCAAAACGTCAGCGCAATCGAACAATTATTTGCATGAGAAAATGCATTTTATTTAAATCAATACCCCTAGCCTGAATTCTCTTATTCAAAGCAAATATCTATTTAAGTCCCCAATAAGGTTGGCAAATTTGTATGATGCTGGTTACGTTTAACGGCCCGTTCGCACTACAACCTATATTACGTAATATAGAGTGTCTTGACATCAAATGCCATGCAAGTTATTTCCAGTGAAAACTAGATGTATAGATGCTGATATCAAGATACTCTATATCACGTAATATAGGTTGTAGTGCGAACGGGGTGAAAGTGGATTCTGACTACTCTATATCTCATATGTCGAAATGGTCGAGTGGTAAGAACACCGATCTAGTAAGCTTGGAGTCCATAGTACGAACCTGGTTCATGAAAGCCTTTTTGTTGCCGTCGAAAAGTCGTTTAAATTTTAAACATTATTAACTTAAACATTAACTTTTTTGTTTATGACAATTTTCTGACATAAATGATGTTTCATAGGCTCCACCTTCTGCGCTATTTCAATTCTATAGTAGTTTCCGATAAGGTTTACCATAAGGGGAATGGCATTATATTCGTTTGGCAAATTTTAGCTTTTTTTAATCCCCCCCCCCCTTTGTTGTTTGTTGGGTTAAGATCCCCCCCCCCCCCTTTCGCTGTAACAGAGTGAAAAATTAAATGCACTTTCTTTTTGGTGCATGGAAAAAAAAGGGTTTTAGGTGGTTGGTGGTGGGTTGGTGGTGTGGGGGGGGGGGGGGGGGTTTTAGGGGGTAATGCACAGTGGGAAAAAACGGACCCAAATTCCCACAGATGAGACGCCGCTGGATTGGCTGCTTGAAATATATCATTTCTTATGGGAAATTTGCCAAAAAAATTGAATGGTGCTGGTTTCATTCTGTGCCGGGCCCGGGAAATGGTCCATTTTACCCCATTTACCCCTAAAAATTTGTCTTTTTGAGTTGGCACACATATAACTAAAAACGCCGCTGAATTTTTTGCCCGCATAGAAGCATATTTCATATTAAAAACTCTTGGAAATCGAATGGTGCAAGTTTCATTCAGTTTCAAGCTCGGAAAGTGGCTTATTTTGCCCAATTTCCCCATTAATTTGAGATTTTCTTGTTCGTACCCTTTCAGCTACAATCGCTGCCAAAGTTTTTGACTGAAAACAGCCTATCTTACGAGAAAAAGTCTAAGGAATCGAATGGTGTTGTTTTCGTTTAGTTACAGAATCGGGAAACTGTCCATTTTGCCCCATTTAACCCCAACTGTGCAGGATTCATTCAGTTCCGAGCCCGGAAAGTGGCCATTTTTGCTCCACTTCTTCTTAAATATGCGAATAAAACAAGGCTGCTCCGAAGTCTGAAAATGGCCAAAACCAGCCCGGAAAGCCCGGAAAGTGGCCAAAACAGAACTATTAAAAAAGTATATGCGCATTTGATAAATACTTAGAGGTCGTATCTGAAAACAACTAAAACGTACTTTTTATATATTAGGAGCTATAAACTTTTTTGCAAGAAACATGGGGCGACCTGAAAAGGGCCATTTGGTTTCATGCCAAGGTATGTAACTATTCATACACCACGTCTTTGTAATCCGCTAGTCCTCATCATCACTGTATCCTTCGCTATCTTCCGAATAACTGTCTTCGAGTTCTGAAACGTCACTGTCCTCGTATTGCTGAATCGTGCTTTCCAAATTATTCACAGTATACATTGCCATTCGACGAGAGAATTCATCGTCCTCTGTTTTTCGGTGCTGTAATTTATATTCCAAATGAGACATCTTAGGGTCCGACCAGGTTAAAGACAGTCTCATCAGATCCGTCAAATTGTCTTCTGGAGACGTTTTACGAGCAAGTTGAGTACGGGCGAATTTATACCGCTTATGACACCTCTCCCCTGCCTGCTCGTCAACGAAGTTCATGGTATAGGGCTGAAAACCAGAAAAAATATTAATATTCTACTACTAGTAGTGCTTCATTTGTATTGTTGAAAATACATTTGTTAAGAATAGAATAGTTTCTTTTTGTGAATTTCAATTAATATTTAGTTTCCTATTTCATTAGTCTTGACACAAAAATTGGACTTACTCACCAGTCTGTTTATAAACTCTGGCAGGTGGCTGTATTTATGCACACAAGGCGGTAAACGTTTAACAAAAGGAAACTCAATGGCGATTTGGCTCTCTATTTCTAGATAAAGTTGCTTCATCTTCTCAGCGTCGAGTTTACTTGAGGAAAGGGCCAAACTACTTATTAGCCGAATATTTTCGACGAGAGCTTGGCTAATCCCAAGAATCTCCGAAAACATCTCCGGATCAGCTAAAAGACGACGAGCCATATTCCCGTTGTTGCAACTCCCGCTTCCTCCAATCTTGGGTCTATTGATACTCATCTTGAAATGATCCTCCAAGCGATCCGTCATTTCTCGAGCCTTTTCTTTAACGATTGGATTGGCTTGTGCCGGATGTCCTTCAACCTGCTTCTGGGCTGACACTCGGATGAACCATTCCACAACATTCAATCTAGAGTGGAAATAAGACGGGCCCACAGGTGGATCAGCTCTTGGTGCACAAACGGGGCATGCATGCGTATCTTTGTTGTTGACGATAGCGTTTGCCGCTTTCCCGTCAACCATCGCAAACATTCCGGAAACTCTTATGCGCAGCTCTATCCCTTTCGAAGTGATCAGAATTGGGCATTGATTTATTTCCTCCAACTCGTGAAAAAAATTCTGAAATATTTTCCTCGTAACAGTGTCTGTCTCTTTCACCCAACTCATGGATTTCGCTCGACAGAATGTATCTGACTGTGGATTCGGGTTTGTCCAGATGTTTTCTCCCCCATCTGCTATCAACATGAGCGACATCACGTGTTCGGAGAGTAACGAATCATCTTTCTTAACGATATCTGCCTGATTGTAGTGCGCGAAACCAGTTGCTGAATCGACTCCGGCTGACACATGCAGAATGCAGTCCACCGTTTTCCTACTTTCACAGAGCTTCGATGCTTTCAAGTTGACCTCCTCTAACTCAAGAACACGAGTCATATCACAGGTCACCATTTCTCGTAGGGTGACATAGGTCGATAAATATCCGCTGTCCCAGTTCGGTGGTGAATGTTTTGGAATTACTAGGTTTCGGTGCTCCATTATAGCACCCCAAGGTTGCAATAATTTTGCCCCGTGAACATGGTTGGCGAATTTTTCAATTCCCGTATACTTCCGCTTACTCAATCCTAGTCGAGTTTTAAGCATTAATGAGGATTCCAGAGAGGGTTGCTTCAACTTCTCTGATTTATGGGATAGCAGCAGATTCTCGGAGGCCCAGCCTTCTCCTCTCTTCCTTAGCTTCAGAAGTATTTTAGCCATCGCTGGGTTTGAATTTTTACGTGCAGCTTTCTCAGCAGATCGCAATAGCTTTTCTAACGGCTCTGTCCTCGCCAATAACCTACTTCGCTCATCTTTAGATCTCTCTGACAAATTCTTGAAAATCTTGCGCTTTGTCTCGCTTCGTTTACTTGGAAGCTGTATTTTGGCTGGTGCACTGTGAGTTTTCCATTGCTTTGGCAAAGGCAAAGGCGATGAGGTAGCAGAAGGTATCTATTTCGGAATTCCAAAGAAATACGTTTTTTCCAACATGAAAAAATACACAATCTATAGATGATAAATAAAATCGCAAGTTATCACTTCTTTAAATATTTGTTCAACAAAACAGTTCTTTAAAAGTTGATAAGTTTTTGTTTTGATGCTTTAAGTTTTCAAAAGATATTGATCACAGGAGAACAATGTTTATCGACTTGCAACACTTTTTATTTTCGATGAACGATACCTAAAGGCAAGAACATGTGATTTTGATAGAAGCGTGTTTCCGATAAATGGCGAAAAAAATCCACTGTCTACCGGTGCCACTCAAACCCACACCTCCCAGTACGCTAGACTGGCGCTCTATCCTTAAAGCTACGGAAAGGCTTGATTTGATGCTTCCGTCAAAATCACAAGCAGAT
Source organism: Aedes koreicus (assembly GCA_024533555.2). NCBI lineage: Eukaryota > Metazoa > Arthropoda > Insecta > Diptera > Culicidae > Aedes > Aedes koreicus. The sequence continues at coordinate 259,478 of JAHHFK020004517.1, forward strand.
CAATTCAAAAATTGTGTACAAAAACTAAAACATCTCTTTATTATGAAACTGTAACTGTAACTAAATAGATGCAAAACGAATATATTGAAATTATTTTTCATCCAGTAGAGCTGAGATTAAATCTTGAAAATTATGCTAAGTTTCAGAAAATTTTGTAAGAAAGTTCCATTTATCTGTTGGGTGGAATATGTGGGTTCCTTTTTCTTGGCATAAACTATGAGCATAAGGTATTTTAACTTACTTTTATAGGCAAATCGAGCCACTCCTTATGCTTCTCAAAGAACTTATCTTTGCAATGAATGTTTTTCCATCGACGTATGAACTGTTTGATCCAGGCTTCAACGCAAACGAAAACAGCTTCTTCATTTGCTCCTGTTGAAGCATAAATGAGCTGTATAACACGTTCTTTACTTCTACTTGAATTGAGGTAAGCATTCGCAATATCTCTATTAGATAACATCCTGTATAACGTATCGAAAACTTTGAACGGCGCACTTCCGTCACAACTAATAAGAGTTCTCAACAATCTCCTGAAAATTTTTGACGTTTCTTGTCAAGCACGGCATGCTGGGAAATTCACTGGAAAGATAAAAAACTACACTATAAAAAATCTAATGATTGTTTTATGTGTTCCATAGTTAAATTCAGCGGCGATTGTAGTAACATGGATGCCAAGTCAAATAGACACATTTTTAGGGGTAAAGGGGGTAAAATGGACCATTCCCCGGGCTCGGCGCAGGCTGAAAATGACACCATTCGATTTCTCAGTGTTTTTCACGTATGATATAGTGTTTTTCGTGGAGAAAATTCAGCGGCGATTGTAGATATATGAATACAAACTTAAAAACACACAAAGATAGGGTTAAATGGGGCAAAATGGACAGTTTTCCGATTATGTAACTAAACGAAAACAACACCATTCGATTCCTTAGACTTTTTCTCGTAAGATAGGCTGTTTTCAGTCAAAAACTTTGGCAGCGATTGTAGCTGAAAGGGTACGAACAAGAAAATCTCAAATTAATGGGGAAATTGGGCAAAATAAGCCACTTTCCGAGCTTAAAACTGAATGAAACTTGCACCATTCGATTTCCAAGAGTTTTTAATATGAAATATGCTTCTATGCGGGCAAAAAATTCAGCGGCGTTTTTAGTTATAAGGGTGCTAACTCAAAAAGATAAATTTTTAGGGGTAAATGGGGTAAAATGGACCATTTCCCAGGCTCGGCGCAGGCTGAAAATGGCACCATTCGATTTCTCAGTGTTTTTCACGTACGACCGGTGTTTTTCATGTAGAAAATTCAGCGGCGATTGTAGATATATGAATAAAAATTTGAAAACACAAAAAGGTGGTGTTAAAAGGGTTTAAAAGGATTTTTTTCTTTTTTTTTTATAAAAAAAAAAAAAACCCTTTTTTTTTTTTTTTTTTTTTTTTGGGAAGGTGGTTTTTTTTTTGTAAAATTTTTTGGGGGTGTTTGTGGGTGAGGGGGTAAGAAAAAAAAAATTTAATTTTTGGGGGGAAATGGGAAAAATTTTTTTTTTTAATTTTTTTTTATAAAATTTCTATGCGGACAAAAAATTCAGCGGCGTTTTTAGTTATATGTGTGCCAACGCAAAAAGACAAATTTTTAGGGGTAAATGGGGTAAAATGGACCATTTCCCGGGCCCGGCGCAGAATGAAACCAACACCATTCAATTTTTTGGCAAATTTCTTATAAGAAATGATATATTTCAAGCAGCCAATCCAGCGGCGTCTCATCTGTGGAAATTTGGGTCCGTTTTTTCCCACTGTGCATTGGGTTGTCTACCTCGAGCCCGAAGGGAAACATAAAGCTCAGATCTGACTCCACGATGCTCAGCACAAGACCAAACAACGTGATCTGGGTCCTGATAGCCTTGTCCACATTCACAGAGATTGCTGTCGCGCTCAGCCCAACTCGGTATAAATGAGCGTTCAAAGAATAATGATTGGACATGAGACGAGACTTCACACGAATGAAGTCTCCACCCACATCCATCTCCCCAAACCAAGATTTCTTCGACACCTTTGGGATGATAGAATATTGCCATCGCCCCAAATCTCCTTTACTCCATTTATACTGCCAGCTGACAAGTGACTGTTGACGTAAAATAGGAAAAAAATCATTAGAGGCGATTTGCCGATCGTAAATATCGCCTTCTATAGCGCCCACCTGTACAAGCGAGTCCGCTCTCTCATTGCCTGGAATTGAACAATGAGATGGGAGCCATACAAAGGTGATGATAAAATAACGCGAAGATAAAGCACTTAGAAGCTCCTGTATTTTCATGAGAAAATACGAGGAGTGCTTTACCGGCCTCAAGGAGCGAATAGCTTCTATAGAAGGTCGGTCAGGGATGTGGCCAAAACTTACTTAGAACGTGAAGTAGGCTCCAAATCATGACGAATGACAAAATACGGTGGGAAAGTCACGGGCCCAGAAACTGTACACCCAGATGCTGACGAAGCCTCATTGTCTCATCGTGGATGATATGACTTACGTCAAGGCGGACTTCCGGCAGCTTCCGGGGCTACTGTTCTTCACCGCCCAGTTTGATGTTCTGGAGGAAGTAAGGAAGCAGAAACTTTCAAAGTTTGCCAAGAAATTCATGATTTGGCAAGCGATCTGCTCGTGTGGCAAACGGAGTGCGCCATTCTTGACTACCAGGACTGTAAACGAGGAGATCTACCTCAAGGAGTGTCTACAGAAGCGTCTGCTTCTTCTGTTGAAGTAACACAAGGGCCCTACGATCTTCTGGCCCGAACTAGGCCGGACGAAGCCAACGGGGTCACTTTTGTACCCGAGGAAATGAACCCCTCCATCGAAAAATACTGGGCTATTATGAAGCAGGCTCTACGGATGCATTCCAAAGAGGTCAAATATGAGAAGACATGAAGAAAAAGGGGGTTTCCGTACAGAAGAAGCTGCAGCCAGATTTTGTACAGAACCTAATGAGAGGAGTTAAGGGTAAGGTGTGAGCGTACGGTTATGGTATTGAAGTTGAATGAAATGAATATGCCAAAAGCTTACTAATGGGTTATATTTTATTGTCTGAAAGTTTGAAAATAATCGGTCAACTAGGTAATTTTCTAAAGGATTTTTGTGACCATTTTTGTGTGTCTCATTTTTTAAAGTACAGTCTTTATAGAATTATTAGGAGGGCAATAAATGTATGGAAAAAAAGTTACCATCGAATTTTACAAACAAACCATTTACAAAATATTAATTCCCTCTAAAAAAAAGGCCCTATGCTAAATTTGGGCTCAATCGGGTATGCGTAGGGCTGGAGCAAATTTACTTAAAATGCATGAAACGCGAGATCTGGTTGTACATAGACTATTTTTTTTACAAAATCGACTTTCTGGGACTTAGAATTTTTACGTGCGTAAGACCCGTGATATGAAACTTTGCTTGAACTAGATATCCCAAGCAACACAAAACTGTCTTAATTGCTAATTGCTTGCAGTAACTTCATTGTAACTAGAGTAAAGTGTGTTGCTAGGGATTATACCAGGGTGATTCACTTTTTTTCATTGGGGTGGTCCATAAATATGTAATTAAGTTGGTCAGGCCGATCTGTACTAGATATAAATATCGAAAGTGGTAAAAACAAAAACCACTTGGCGCGTCGCTATAAATTCGACTTACAACTGAAGAACAACTATCACAATGAATTTCATTTGATATACACCGTGTCGAATATATTCTCATACAAAATAAAACTCTATTTATTTCAAAGCGATAATCTAGATTTTATTGATAACTTTACCCATTTTGCAATATAATACTGACCAACTACAGCATATGTTTTGGAATAACACCGCCTTTAACCTTCTAGACCAGCTCCAGACGTTTTTCGAAACCGTCACAGGCGGCACGCACGACTTCCATCGGCATTTCGTCCCAAATTCGTTTGATTACGGTTTTGAATTGGTTCATATTAGACGCCCTGTGGTCATTTACCTTCACCAGCATGTATGACCTTACGAAATAATCCAAGGGATTCAGATCTTGTGCACTGGGAGGCCATTCATTCTTGTTCAAAAAGTCGGTCACATTTTCTCGGCACCAGCCCTGAACGAGATTTGCAGTATGCGATGGCGCTCCGTCGTGTTGAAACATATAGTGATCATCTCCAAACACCTCTTGTACATATGGCTTGACAACTTTCTCCAAAACTTCCGTTTTATAATATACGGCATTCACTTTAACGCCTTTTTCGATGAAAACCAGTGGTAATTGGCCTCGATTGCAAATTCCTCCCCAAACCATCACTGACGCAGCACTTTGGAACCGTGGAATATTCCTATCACTCTCTGGAACAGTTCTCGTAGAGAGAACCCACAATCTGTCGTTCTGAACATTGTGGGATTGCTGCAAGACGAATAACTTTTCGTCGGAAAAGATAAAGTTTTCTCCACCGTGCCGCGACAAAAGCAGACTTGCTCTTTCGAGTCGTTTTCGCTTGGAAGGTTCCGAAACTCCGTGAACCTTACGTTTCTTGAAAGCTTGGAATCCGAGGTCATATTGCAGTATATTGTGCATTGACGATATCGAAACATTCAGATCTGCGGCCATTTTAGGTACAGAGCGCTGTGATTTTCGACTAATCCGTTCCCTGACCACTTTAACAACTCGTGCAGTCCGCACCGTACGAGTATGACCGGATCTCTTCCGGTCATCCAACGAGCAGGTGTCACGGTACCTTCGGATGGTACGGTACACAAAATCCCGCTTTATTCCGAGGTTTTTCAAATTTCTGAAAATAGCGGCCGGACGCTCACCTTTCAAAAACTTTTTTATCACCTCAGCACGACACTCCTTCATCGCTGGTAAAAGATAAACACTGAATGAAAACAATCGGACATAACCTAAAAGTGTTTTTTTATAAACATAGTGCAAAACTACACCAACACATACGTGAAGCATGTTGAGTAGTTGCACGACACCAATGCAAGAAAAAAGTGTATGAGAATATATTGGACACGGTGTATATAAATGAATTTGTCTGTCTGTCTGAACCTTATAGACTCGGAGACTACTTAACCGATCGGCTTGAAATTTGACTTCTAAGAGACCCCTCCCTTATCTGGAAGAGGGGGATCCCATACAAATGAAACACATATTTCTGCATAACTCGAGAACTAATCAAGCAAAGGAAACCGAATTTGGCATGTAGGGGTTTTCAAAGACAATTTTTTTTTTCAATGGTAGTTTGAGACCGCCTCCCATTCTGAAAAGGGGGGCTCCCATATAAATGAAAAACAAATTTCTCCATAACTCGAAAATTAATCAAGCAAATGGATTCCAAATTTGTCAAGTGAAGGTTTTTTTAAAGCTAAATATGTTTTAAAAATGACTCGAGACCCCTCCTCTTTCTATGAGGGGTGCTCCCATACAAATAAAAAACAAATTTCTGCATAAGTCAAGAACTAATCAAGCAAATGGAACCAAATTTGGCATGTGGAGGTTTTTTAAATCAATAAATGTTTCAATGGTGGTTTGAACCCTCTCTGCCTTCTGAAGAGAAGGGGGGAGGGGGGTCTCCCATACATATGAAACACAAATTTCTGCATAACTCGAAAATTATTCAAGCAAATGGAACCAAAGGTGGAGGTATTTGGAGACAAGAAATAATTCTATGATAGTTCAAGATCAGGCAGTATTTCTATGTATATATAAATATACAAATGAATTTCTGTCTGTCTGTCTGTCTGTCTGTCTGTCTGTCTGTCTGTCTGTCTGTCTGTCTGTCTGTCTGTCTGTCTGTCTGTCTGTCTGTCTGTCTGTCTGTCTGTCTGTCTGTCTGTCTGTCTGTCTGTCTGTCTGTCTGTCTGTCTGTCTGTCTGTCTGTCTGTCTGTCTGTCTGTCTGTCTGTCTGTCTGTCTGTCTGTCTGACTGACTGACCCTTATAGACTCGGTAGCTACAGAACCGATGAGCGTGAAAATTTATATGCAAGGGTTTTTGGGGCTGGGGAAAGTTTTTATGATTGTTTGAGTCCACCTCCCTTCTCTGGAAGGGGGGCTCTCATAAAAATGAAACACAAATTTCTGCATTACTTGAGAACTAATCAAGCTAATGGAACCAAATTTGACATTTGAGGGGTTTGAAAACGGCAGGGTAATAAAACATCAATAAAAATGGAAAAAATAGCAATCAAAATATGTGAAATCGCCACTACATTATTAAACACTGTGCCAACGAAAAAATAACAATTCGCACTAGAAAAATATAAAATAGCAATAAAAAAATGATAATTCATTTTCAATAATTCAAAAGTGACCGGTAAAACTTTCAAAAAAAGCAATGGCAATTAGTATAAACGCAATAATTAACTGATAGTTTTCCGTCATAATAATAAGTTCTAGCGCTATACATGTGACAAAAGTCTTCAAATCTTTCAAATCTTCCAATTGAAACCAAACAAATCGCAATAAAAAATCCAAAATAAAAAAATTGAAATTTAAATAATTTGTTTGGTTTTAATTGGAAATTAAAAGCATTGAAAAATTCAAAAATTTTGTCAATGTATAAGTTAGAATTTTTATATGAAAGAAAAAATTATTTTTTGTTTTTTATATTTTTTTTTTTTTTTAGGGATTTTTATTATTATTTTTTATTTTTTTATTTTTTTTTTATTGTTTTTTTTTGTTGTTTGTTTGTTGTGTTTTTGGTGTTGTTTGTTTTTTGTTTTTGGGTGTTTTTATTTTGTTTGTTGTAGTGTAGGGGGAAAAAGGTAGAAGAGAAAATAAAAAAAAAAAAAAAAAAAAAAAATAAGAGTAAGGCAAAAGCTGTGTTTCATTTCGCGCCTATGATTTTTCATTCTAATTAGTGTTTTCAACACGTGTTCGATTTTATTTGTTGACGAAGTGATATAATTGATTGTTTGGTGTCGAACTGTTGATAGTGTCGATCATTAATTGTACGTGCCGTACCATTTGCAGTTTCATCGTTTCACGATTGCTGTTGCTCACCTATTATCTTCTGGCGAAGAATCGTCACCATTGTTATTGCTTTGAGTAAATTTCCGTCCCCGTTGTGCTGTTGTGGTTGTATTGTGTGAGCATACTTAAAGGCGATTACGATAAACTACGTGTGTAACGATGAGTGAAAACAAAAATTGCGCCAAGTGCGATGAAGCGATTACTGGCATAGAATTTGTCACATGCCGAGGATACTGCGATGGCATGTTCCATATGACATGTTCAAATGTGTCACGGGCACTTTTAGGCTATTTCACGCCGCATCGCAAAAACTTGTTTTGGATGTGCGATAAATGTGCCGAGCTATTTGAAAATTCACATCTCCGCTCTATTACTAAGGCGGCTGATGAAAAATCTCCGTTGGTGTCTCTCACTGAGGCAATCAGTAGCTTACATACGGAGATAAAGCTGTTGTCGCATAAGCCCGCACCGTGTATGCAATCACCAGTGATCAGGCAATGGCCCCAAATCGGACAAACTCGAGCTGCCAAACGACCTCGTGGACCTGATTTAGAACAAAAGGCGTTCGAATGTCAATCTGGTTCCAAGCATGTTGACCAGAATGCAGTGTCCGTTTCAATCACCGCTCAACCAGTGAATAAATTTTGGCTCTATTCATCTCGAATACGTCCTGATGTCACCAACGAGGAAATTTTGGCATTGATTCGAGCAAACCTTGATTTGACCCAGGACCCAGAGGTTATCAAACTGGTGGCCAAAGGGAGGGGTACAAGCAACATGACCTTCATCTCCTTCAAAATTGGTTTGGACCCTTCCCTGAAGACAAACGCGCTTGACCCTTCGACTTGGCCGGAAGGCATAATGTTCCGTGAGTTTGAGGAATATTCAACTCAAAAATTTCGGAAGCCCTCCGCTATATTTCTGACGCCTACAACGGGTACTCCACCGGCAGTTGTAATGCAGCGTTAATTAATTGCAAAGGAAAACGATTTGATGCTACACGATATGACATTCAACCACCTGTTTTTACACCGGGACGCACCGAATTTAGTGTAATGGAAGCTCTCGATCCCCCCACCGCAGTCGTGCCATTCCAGCCAGCGACCTGCAGCCGTCCCGGCCCTACGTGTGGGTGTGGGGAGAGGGCCTTCCAAAACCTACTATCTTCCAAAACGCTTCTTCAGGCAAGTACGACTCCATTATTTGCCCAGCCAGACCTGATGCGCCCTTCGATTCCAGTCACTCTGATTGCACGCCTGCTTTGCTTCACGGACTACTGGCTTATTACCAGAATGTTCGTGGTCTCCGAACGAAAATAGACGACTTTTTCTTAGCTGCCATCGAGTCCAACTTCGACGTGATAGTTCTAACCGAAACCTGGCTCAATGATCAAATTCATTCCGCTCAACTATTTGGAGATCAGTTCACAGTTTTTCGGAATGATCGTAATCGCATAAATAGCAAAAAATCTCGTGGTGGTGGCGTCTTGATAGCAGTTTCCAAAAGACTTCACAGTTGCCTGGATCCCACTCCTATTAACCCTTCGCTCGAACAGTTATGGGTCCAGATAACAACTCCACACAGGAAGTTAAGTATCGGCGCCATGTACTTACCTCCCGATAGGAAATCTGATTTAAGCAGCATTGAGAACCATATCAGTTCGATTGGCGCTGTGTTATCCCGTTTAGATCACAACGACTACGCCTTACTATTTGGCGATTACAACCAGTCTGGGTTGGTTTGGAATGTTCCCATGATTGGTCATCCCACAATTGACGTTCTTCGTTCGCATATGCCACCCGTCTGCTGTGCTTTGATGGATGGATTTAGCCTTCATAATTTAGCGCAAATAAATTCAACGTTAAATCGTAACTCGAGACTGCTTGATCTTGTGTTGGCAAATGAAGCTGCCGTAATGGAATGTGCTGTTGTCGAAGCCTCCGAACCGTTAATTAACCTCGACGCCGATCATCCTGCGCTGGAGATTACTATCAATCTATCAGTACCTATTACCTTCGATAACATCGTTGATCCACATGGCCTGAATTTCCGTAGAACTGATTTCGCTGCTATGAGCCAATCTATGTCCCAAGTCAATTGGCAGTTCCTTGACTCGTGTTCCACTATCGATGAAGCGGTAGATTTTTTTGACGAGGTTGTGTCTCGGGCTATATCAGATTTTGTTCCGCTGAGGAGACCTGCTCGTAAACCTCCTTGGTCTAATGCTCATTTACGGTACCTAAAACGTGTGAGATCGAAGGCTCTTCGCAAGTACTGCAAAACCCGAAATCAATTCACCAAGCGAATTTTCTCGACAGCTAGTACCCATTACCGAATGTACAATCGTCTTCTTTACAAGAATTATTCAAAACGAATCCAATCTAACCTTCGGCGCAACCCAAAGTTGTTCTGGTCATTTGTGAACACAAAAAGGAATGTTAATGGGCTACCGGTTGAAATTCATCTCGGCGACAGAATCGCCAGCACACCAGTGGACAAATGTGATCTCCTTTCTGAGCACTTCAAAAGTGTATTCAATAACACCATGCCAGCATTGGAGCAAGTCAGCGAAGCACTCAGAGATACTCCCAGAGACGCGTTCGACTTCAATATTCCTGCGATTACATTGGACCTCGTTGAATCAGCAATCCGGAAGCTGAAACTCTCAAACGTGGCTGGACCAGACGGAATTCCTTCATGTGTACTAAAGAATTGCACTGCAGTGTTTACGATTCCTCTTTTGAAGATTTTCAATATCTCCTTACGCCAGGGAAAATATCCAACACGTTGGAAATCTTCGTTCATGTTCCCGATTTTCAAGAAAGGAGATAAACAAAATGCCGAAAATTATCGAGGAATCACATCGCTCTGTGCCTGCTCAAAAGTCTTCGAGATCATCGTCAACGACTTGTTGTTTGCTAGCTGCAGACACTACATCTCTCCTGAACAACATGGATTTCACCCCAGAAGATCGATTTCAACCAACCTTGCACCTTTCGTTTCCTCGTGTCTCCGGAATATGGAAACTGGATCTCAAGTCGACGTTGTTTACACGGATCTCAAGGCTGCTTTTGACCGGGTCGACCATACTATACTTTTGGCAAAGTTAGACAAACTTGGTGTGTCAAGTAACTTAGTTCGTTGGTTTAAATCTTACCTAACGGACAGGATACTCTGTGTGAAGATCGGCTCAGCTCAATCGAGCTACTTTACTAATATGTCGGGCGTACCTCAAGGCAGCAACTTGGGACCACTGCTGTTCTCAATTTTCATCAACGAGGTTGGACTGATACTTCCACCTAACTGCAGGTCGTTCTATGCAGACGATGTGAAAATTTATGTGGTTGTGCGATGCTTCACTGATTGCTTACGACTACAGCACTTGATCAGTAGCTTTGAAGAGTGGTGTTCCAGGAATTTCCTCACTCTGAGTGTTAACAAATGCTTCATTATCACATTCCATCGAAAATTGAACCCAATTGCATTTGATTACATGATAAACAATCAACCTCTGCAGAAAGTTGATACTGTTCGTGACCTTGGAATCACCCTTGACTCCGGTTTGACATTTAGACAACACTACACGGATATGATTACCAAAGCCAACAGACAGCTCGGTTTCATGTTTAAGATCTCCGACGAGTTTCGTGATCCCACCTGTCTGAAAGCATTGTACTGCTCTCTCGTGCGTTCTATTCTGGAATTTGGAGCCGTTGTGTGGTGCCCGTATCAAGGAATCTGGATTGCGAGGATTGAAGCAGTCCAAAGGAAATTTGTTCGTTATGCTCTCCGTCATCTGCCGTGGAATGATCCTGTCAACCTTCCAGCATACCAGGATCGTTGCTCACTCTTGGGAATTGAAACATTGGAGCATAGGCGTACAGTCATGCAAGCAGTTTTCGCAGCAAAAGTGCTACTAGGTGAAACTGACTCTCCCGGAATTCTGGCCGAACTCTTTATCTACGCTCCCGAACGAGTTCTGAGAACAAGAAATTTTCTACAGCTCGGAACTCGTGCTGCAAACTACGGCCAACACGATCCAATTCGATTCATGTCATCGCGCTTCAATGAACTCTACGCTCTGTTTGACTTCAACTGTTCCGCTGAGACCTTCCGTCACCGGATTCAGCGTAGTTGGATGGAGAGCCGCTAGTTCAGAAATGGTGGCATTTACTACGTACTGGCATTAATGGCGAAGATACTAGACGACTGATTCCATCACGATAGATTATTTAAGTATTACTGACAAGTTTTGTGTGTGTACTAGAATTAATTTTGTTTTGCTTGCTTTGTATTCCTTCTATTCATGTTGATTTCTGTAGTGTACGATTTAGAAATAGGAGGTTTTTACGCCACATGGCTTTTCCCCATTACATTCCAATAAGATGTTAAGTCAGTTGGAATTATATCAATAAATAAATAAATAAATAAGCACATAATTTTAGTTGCATTCACCACGGGGTGTACAGAGCTTTGTTATGCAGGTTGCATATCTAGTGGGCGGTTTAGAAACGTTAATTTTTGCGCATATTTAATCACGAGTGCATGACATTAATTACGAATCAACGTCGAATATTTTTATTTTTTCGAATGAACAAGATAGTGTGATTGAGGAGGCGGACATGGGTGAGATCTATCTGATTATAAATATATAACAATAATTTTATTTTCAAATAATACTAAATACGTGCCTGATTTGGACATTTAAAATTTCCAAATCTGGAAGTGTCTTGCAGTGCCCTTATGCAAATGATATCGGTAATGTTTACATGCGGGGCTTATTGTATATGATAGTAACCTCGGAATGGGCTTGACTCTCCAGACATTCTGCAATGGGTTGCTGGATCTGCAGTAGAGCTATCACTTTCTAGCTCCCGGATTGAAGCAGCTTCCAATGGTCACTTGAATGATTGTTGTAAACAGATTTCTTCCATAATACCATTGCCGGTCGATGAGTGTGTGATTGGACACACCCACACACACACACACACACACACACACACACACACACACACACACAATAAAAAAATTATGTTATTATTTTACTTTTTTACCAGGGTATTTTTTCAGAATGTTCAAATCGTTATGTAAGAAGGAGGTTGCTCATCAAATCTTCCGGTTCACCTCTAAGCGTTTTGATATGAGGTGCCAGGTGGTTCTCCACCGATTGTCAGTCGATCTGCTTAATTTGTAATACGTCAGCATTAAGTTATATCAAATTATAATAATCCGTCCACTGTATCATAAAACATTGCGGTTGGTTCGAGATAATGAAATCATTGTTGCAAAGTTTCTGAGCTTGGAAATCACTAGATGCAAAGTTTCCAGAAGGCTCGAAATGCATCTACGGACTCTTATTTTTACCATGTCCCTAAATCGTAGTTTTGGATGGATTAGCGTGGATTGTTCTCTATATTGTATTATTAGACTATTATAGTGACATATGAGTACAAAATGTAAGCGTTATACTGTAAATTTTCAATCGTCCATTTAATGCGATGAAGTAACTGTACGCAATTATTGCCTTTTGGTCCAAATGCCAAAGTGCCAGAGAAAGGGAAAAGAAACTAAACTCACTAGCTCGCACCACCGAACGAAAGATACAAACACCACTTTACAGCAAAGCACAAGGCAAAAGAGGCAAAACCACCAGAACCCGCCAAGAAAAAAAAAACAAAAACCAAGGAGCGGGATAGGAGGAGCGTTTACTCATATGGAAGGGGCCGTTATTATATGCGTCAGTAATCATTTTCAGTCTTCTTAGTGTTTGCTGAGATGCGATTAGATAAGAATAGATTAGATTAGATTAGAATGGACAAATCGTTATCTACAACAAATCGACATCATACCAATGAAACTAGCCGTTTTGGTCTTAAAAATGTCTTTAACCATCAATATAAATACCAATATTTTACACAGACCCTTTTGGAAAGGTTGTCGTGATCCAAAATGAGGAGTTACTATGGCAAAACTGCATTAGTCAAGTAAAACGACTGTGCAAAGTTCACGAAAAAAATGACAGATTAGAAAATATATTTTCATCGAATCATTTTCCTTCACCCAAAAGCTGAAAAGCTGGCAAAAAATGCAATTGCAATTTTTGCAATCATATCTTGAGAAATTCGCATGATTCAGCACAGGAAATTTTGCCCATCTTGATCCACAGAGCGTTTTATAAAATAAACGAAGCCATTCAAGTGTGTGTGAGTGGCATGTTGCAAACAGCTCAGTAGAAACTATAGACTGTTCCGATTATTATAAATACACTTATGATTAACCGTCAATTCCAAATTAGTGCAGTATTCAACCAACTGTTGCTTACATCCAAATTAAACTGATGTTGTCATTTTTTTTTCAATTTTTCGCACGGAAATATGAAAATGCGTGGTCTTTCTCCCGAGCAAAGAAATGGATTGTGGCAAACGGTGACCGTGGGAACTAGGTGGGTTCGATTAGAAAACTGGCTAGGAAAGAAGGTGTGAGTGTCTACACGGTGTTCAATAAGTTCGGATACACTTTCAAAATTTGTTAAAAAAATGAAAACATGTTTTTTTTTATTTTTTGGATTTATGTTATTGAAAGCTATGTTTACAAGGAACGTTTACAACATTTCTCTTGGAATGACCCCCCTTTGTACTCCTTAACGAGCTTCAAACGTTTCTCGAACGCGTCGCAGGCGGCACGCACGGACTGCATGGGCATTTCGTCCCAGATTTTGAGAATTACCGTCTTGAAATGATCCAAAGTGCTGACCTTGTATTCGTTCAGCTTCGCCATCATATAGGACCAAACAAAAAAGTCGAGAGGATTCAAGTCCGGGGAGCTGGGAGGCCACAAAGTTTTGTCCAGAAAGTCGGTTAAATTGTCCCGACACCAGGCTTGAACCACATTTGCCGTATGGGCTGGTGCACCGTCCTGCTGGAACACGTAGTGCTCATCGCCGTAGAGGCTTCGGAGACTGGGGGCAACAACCTTTTCCAAAACCTCAGTTTTGTAGTACGCCGCGTTGATTTTGACGTTTTTTTCAATAAACACCAAGGGTAGCTTACCACGTTTGCATACTGCCCCCCAAACCATCACCGACGCGGCACTTTGGAACCGAGGGATGTTTATATTGGATTCAGGAATGCTGTCCCTCGATGGCGCCCACACCCGGTCATTTTGCACATTGTGCGGCTGCTGCAGCACGAACAGTTTCTCGTCCGAAAAAACAAACTCCTGACCAGCGTGCCGAGAGAGGATCCTCTTAGCTCGATCCAACCGCTTTTTGCTGGTAGCCTCCGAAACGCCATGGACCTTACGTTTTTTGTAAGGCCTGAAACCAAGGTCCTTGGTGAGTATGGTGTGAGCGGTTCCAATGGAAACGTTGAGATCTGCAGCCGTTTTCCGGATTGAGCGGTTCTTTTTGCGCCGAATTCGCTCCCTCACGATCTTGATGACCCGTGGCGTCCTCGCTGAACGCGGCCGACCGGATCTCGCACGGTCATTGGTCGAGGACGTCTCCCGGTATCGCCTGATGGTCGTGTAGACAAAGTTCCGCTTGACCCCATGCGATTTCAGCAGCCGGAATATATCGCCGGGTCGCTCACCGTTCAAAAAACGCTTAATTACGAAGTCCCGATACTCTTTCATCGCGCGTAACAAACAAACAACAACTAACAGAATGTCAACACCGCGCACATTCGGTAGCGTATGAATGAAGCTAAAGCTGACACCAATACCAATGCAGAATATGTACATGGCGCATACCTACGCAATGATGAAAACTTGTATTCGAACTTATTGAACACCGTGTAAATGAATAGATTTGATTTGCTTTACTTTATTTCAATGTGGAGCTTTGGTAAGATAATGTTTGTATTTACTCTATGTTTTAATAGAAATCTCATCATGTGCCAGTTTTTTCAGCACGTATGTTTCAAAAAATAATTGTACTTTTTTCAATTTCTGTTTTAAAGTACGATTCATTAAGAATTTACTTCATGCATGACGTAATCAGTATCATCATTGCTGTTCACAAAAATGACTATGCATTTATGTGCCTGACAGAGTGGATTGACGCCTGTGCTTCGACAATAATATTTTTATCCAGAACAACAATATCACTCTTGATTTTAAATCCCATGGATGCCTTGATTAGGGCGCGTTCCAAAATTTTACCCTTTACCTCTTTCTTCTTAATCAAGAGTAAGGTTGAATTATCTTCTGAAATAGCTGAAAAAGAGAAACAATATTAATATACTTGGAATTGCTTTGAAACCTATATGGGATCAGATCAAATATTTTCCCCACCTCATCAAATGGTAGGCCCTGTAAATTACTTTTTCAATGAGAATCTCGAAATTTTAATGTGAAATATCATAGGGCAATAGCTCAATGCTACATTGCAAGTCTGAGATTTGAGCTTGTAACTTTAAGTAAGAGGTATGAGCTATAATAAGTAAGCGGAGGCTGCACCTGAAGGTTGGGCTTGTTTGATCTGTAGTTATTTTTAATTTAAATATTGAATGGGTCCAGAGCGTTCAAATTTTGATTATAGATGACTGGTATCGGCAATATTTAGTCAAAATTTGAGTTTACTGGAAAACCACGCAAATTAAAGTTGAAAAATTAACTTCGGTCCAAGTATTTTCGTCTTCGCCTATTTGTTTCAATCCCATGTTTTTATATAGTGTTTATATTACCATCAGGCGCACAATGAATTTGGTGGGTATCCGGGTACACTGTCGAACACTTAAAGGTGTTTTTTGTGAACACGTAAGGGTTAATATGGAACTATGAGCCTGTGAAACAACCGCATCAAGTTTCGTTTTTTCCGCTGAGATATATCCATAACGAAAAGGGGGATCAAAGTCAGCAGACTCCCCTGCCCCTGGCTCATGCTTCCAAGGAAAAGGAAGAGAATTAAAGCTGTTTACCTTTTCTTTCCAAGCAATAAACAAATCAATAAGCAAATGCAAAGCAAATCAAAAACACACTCACGATCGGATTCGGAAGTTTGACCGGGATTTTCAAAACCAGTATCATTTGGGCCATGTATAGGAACGTCATTTGTAAAGTCGGAAGATTCGCCGACAGATTGTTCTCCGGAACTTATTTTTCGATGAAATTCAGCATCAATTGACGGTAAAGTAAAACCACTATTTCACGGGTTTTCGAATGTCCACGTTAAGGGATCAAGAGCATATCACTTTTTTAGCCCGTTCACGCAAAACCGCCGCTTTTCTTCTTTTAGTAAGACGTGGCATTTTTTACTTCGTTAATCAAAACTTTATCAGTGCAGCACACTGGGATTTTATCCCATAACTTTCAACTTGTTGAATTGGCTTAATGGTTACCATCAAGAGCCGTCATGAGCAAACAATAAGCAAATTGTGAAAGCAATAAGCTTGAAATGCTAAAAAGAAAGAAAGATCGCGGTAACTCGTGTTTTAAAACGGTACAACGAACGTTTGACCAGCGATCAGAAGAGTGGCCAAAATGGATCTCGGTATAGTGTAAAAGATCACAAGCGGGTAGCGAAAGCTTTCAAGAAGAATCCAATCAGTTCCGTTCGAGATGTGGCGCAAAAACTGTATTTAAGCAAAACTTTCGTGCAAGATGCGGAAAAACTTGAAGGACTACACACTTGCAAAGTCTAAAAGGCACCGAATCGCGATGACCGGTAGAATACGGTGGGGAAATCACGTGCACGGAAGCTATACACTCAGCTGTTGACTAAACCACATTGTCTCGTTATGGATGACGAAGCTTATGTAAAAGTAGACTTCCGGCGCTCCTGTTCTTTACTGCTTATCGTATGTTCGATGTTCCTGAGGACATTAGGGAGCAAAAGATGCCAAAGTTTGCAAAAAATAACTGATTCAGCAAGCAATTTGCTCGTTTGGAAAGTGGAGCCGGGACAACTAGGACGGTCAATAGGCAAACATACCTAAAGGAATGCCTCCAAAAGCGTCTACTCCCACTTCTGAGGTCACACGATGGTCCTACTCTTTACTGGCCAGGTTTAGCATCATGTTATAACTCGAAAGATGTTCTGGAGTGGTACAAGGCTATAGAGGTTACCCAACAAACATCAGTGTCGAATAAAAGCTTGTTAAAACAAATTTGGAGAAGTTATTCAGCTTTCTAGAAGAAAAAGCTGAACAACTTCTCCAAATTTATTTGAGCAAACAATTATTCAGCATTGGTGTTTGTTGGGTAGTTTCATACCGAAGCAACTCAATCCCCCCAAATCACCGGAGCTGCGACCAATTCAAAAGTACTGGGCCATCATTAAGCAGGCACTTCGGAAACATCCTAAAGACTGTATTCGATGAAATTTGGACACACAAAAAAGGTCACCAAAAATTTTCCTTGAGCCCGATTCTTTTCAAACTTTCTGGAAATAAAGTACTACTAAATAGTTAAGTTTTGACATCATTGGTTTATTGAACCTCTTCTCCCAACCCAAATGCCCGCACCTTTGCCTTGACCCCTTTCATCAAATTTTGGGCAATGATAGGACCGACTTGCTTACTTACTTTTAACCACACTTTCTTTAGTTCAAGTTCATTTTCTATCAGTTTTGGAGTTTTAACGAGCTTTGCCTTCATGATTGCCCAAAATTTTTCAATTGGGCGAAGTTCCGGAGTGTTTGGAGGGTTGGCGTCTTTTGGTACAAAAACTACATTATTATCTTTGTACCAGTGTATAGTGGCAAGATGCCAAATCCGGCCAAAACAGTGTCGGGCCATCGTGAGATCTCAAGAAGGGCAGAAGTCGTTTTTGGAGGCATTCGTCCTTGTAGATTTGTCCGTTGACGGTCCCAGAGGTGATGAAGGGCTGACTCATTTTGCCACATCCGCAGATCGCTTGCCAGACAAGGAATTTTTTGGCGAATTTCGACAGTTTCTTCTTCCGTACACTCTTCGGAACGGCCAACTTAGAGGTGGCGACGTAGTGTTCCTGTCCTGGCATTTGTTTGGTGTCGGCTTTAATGTAGGTCTCATCGTCCATCACAATGCAGAACGGTTTTGTGAGCCACTCCCTGTTCAGTTTTCTTGCACGAGTTTTGGCCACCGAGTTCTGTTTATCGCTCCGGTTCAGTGCCTTCTGGACCTTGTCACATGTAATCCAGAACGTTTCATTGTTTTCTGCACAAAAAAACTGAAACTTTCGCCTTTTTCGCAACATCCCTGATCGAAATGTTGGGATAACGCTTAAATTGGTTCAATACCATCCTGGCCTTCTCCGGATTTGATGTGCCACGTTTTTTGCCACTACCATTTTTCCGCTTGGTTGTCTTACGGTCCTTGACGTTTTGATTACATGAGATACGGTTGAATGTGCGATTCCGAGCTGTTTTCCGATCCATCGATGAGAAGCGTTTGGGTTTTCGAAATGAGTGCCCAAAATTTGTTGGCGCACTATTTCTTCATTCGAAGCCATCACTGAAATCACTCGACCGATTTTCACGAAACTCATTACACAATTGACACAACACAATGAAATACATTCAGTTAAAATTTCAATAATTTTTACCCACACGCTAAAAAGTTACGAACAATTGCGTGTGTCCAAATTTCATCAAATTCAGTCTTTAAGGAAGTGAAATCGCAGGAAGATGTGAAGAAAAAATGGATTTCGACAGACCAAAAAAAAACAATTTGTCCATCTTATAGGTAATGTTAAAAAGAAGGTTCGTGCATTTGTATTTGGTAATGAAATTGAATAAAGCGAACATGGAGAAAGTTAAATAATATGTTTTGTTTTGTTCTCCAAAATTTTGAATACGATCGGTGGAATGGGTGAGTTTACCGAATCTTTTCTTGTAATGCAATTTGATTCTGTACACCCTTTAGCTTTTGGTCTAATGGCATTGGGCATAATAACATCTTTTATTAACTGCTCCATAACTGTGAAGCGAGTGTACTGGGAATTCCCTTTTATGCAGGAAATGTGCGCCGAAGGCGGGAAAAATCTCTCCCAACCAAAGAGCAGCAGACCACATGCTTTAGTCACCGAAACATCCCAATCCCAAACTTCAATCTCGTCACAACAATCATGTGGAGCAGAAGCGAATACATCCTACGGTAAACACTGTGAACATAAAATCGTTAGCATGCGCAACGACCGATGCGTAGAGGCGAAAATTTTGGGCAGTATCAACTGAATGAAAGTGTCGCAACGCAGCATTCATACGTATACTGTCAGCTGTGTGCGGTCGCACAATACTGATAACATGGAATTAAATTCAACGCTTCGAGCCCCGTTGTGGGGTAGGGTACGTACAGATGGGACGAACTCTTAAATATATTCACTCCTAAATGAATCCAATGACCGGATATGGCATATTTCGACAACTTCCATGAAATTTATTATTTGCATTTTAAACAATGCGGAGCTTTAGGGGATAGCGGGCAAACTGGAATGTTCCATTGAATAATTACTTTTAAATTACTAATTCAGAGACCTACTATCGAACGATATTAAACTATTTAGGGGCGTCATAAAATTTGGTTGACTCCAATTGGCTATTGCACCCCGTAGATCCCGTAGATATTAGCGGAATTATGTTCTTCTGTCAAGTAGAAATTCAAAATCAATAATTACGAACAACTCCGTTTTTTCTAAGTGTCGAAATGTCAGCGGACAATATTGTTGGGGAATGGGAATTCGACAATAGTCGCATTATTTCCGCTCAATTACCACAACAGCGCATTGTGCTTGCTTCCCACTGCGGAGACGATGGCGGCAAACTTGGTCGGTTCTCTCATCAAGAGTCGATCCCATGCCTTCCTATTGAGGTGCGCGAGTTTTAATTAATTCATGGTTAAAACCTAAGGTGCCCATTAACTTTGGTTTATGAACTTTATATCTCACCAACCATTTCGAAATTTCTTCTTTTTTACTTCATTGCTTTGTTTGACGTCGATCTAATCGCGTGCTAATCACCGGTCGACATATGGCACTCATTAACACACTACTCGATATACAAACTGCTTCACTTCCGGAAGAAGCCGAGATCCGAGATATTTATGACTCAGAAAATGCCCAATGCAGCTGGGATTGACCTCATTTTTACTGAATAGTAGCAGTCACAATTAACACTACACCACCAGTTCCGTTTTTCAATTTTGAATGTTATGACTAGACTCGGAATTGCGGCACATAAATCGTATTTTAAAAAGAACAACATCACCAATAAATCTAAAACGTAAGCTCCTGGTCGTTAAAAACAACTTAAAAACCCCTGTCACAAGTAGCCGCAGCAGAACAGCATTGATCACTCATATTGCCTTTGATCGCCCGATTACCAGCTCCACCCCTACGCTTCAGTGAGTCGAGCTGAAATTTCCGGCCAATACCCAATCCGATATAATTGGCACTCCTTGCTGCGGCAAAATAAAATAATCAGCCATTCTCAAGACGTCCTTACCAAAATATATTAATTTCCTTTTTTTGTGTCTCCTATGTGACACCTAAAACCGTCCCCAAACGCCCCAGAACGATTCTGCGCGATCTGCGTTGGATGTTGTTTTTCACGACTGCACACATACAAAAAAGGGTATACTCGTCCGTACTTATAAATTTCAGCGTGCCACAAAACGTCAACATTAATAACATCAATTAGCGAAACGAAACGAAAAGCGAATCCGACAACAGTCAGCGATGGGAAAATGCATGAACATCATACTAATTCGAGGTTTGATGCGTGCTAGGTTACTAACGCCTGCGGACGGAACGAAAGTCAAACCCAACAGCCAAAACAAAAGCAAAGAAAAAAAAAAAAACGCTGATTGATTCGGCCGGTGTGCCTGGGCTGACATCCGTGAGTGGAATAATGAATCATAATCTGACGAGTCCGGACTGCCACGGAGCCACCGAGTTGGAGCCAAGTGGAGCAAAGTAATAGCCAAGTGTTAATTGAATGACGTGATCTTGGGTCGGTGCGCTACTATCGCTGTCATTAGCGTTGAACTATTTATTATGGAAAGGAAAGTACTAGGCTCAGGGGCCTAACATAAATACATGGATTGCGGGGGTGGATTGGGTTTTTTTTGTTTTTTTTTTTTTTTATTTTTTATTAACGGAAGACGAAGCGAAAACTAAAAGACGCTGACGAAGCTGAATAACGTTAAATTATTTATTGTGTACTTTTATGCCTTTTTCGTGTTTTGTGTGGTGGTTTTTTTTGTTTTTGTTGTGTTTGTTTGATTTTTTTGTGTTCTATAAATTAAATTATTGTGGGGGTGCGGGGCACCGTGTCCAATATATTCTCATACACTTTTTCCTTGCATTGGTGTCGTGCAACTACTCAACATGCTTCACGTATGTGTTGGTGTAGTTTTGCACTATGTTTATACAAACGCTTTTAGGTTATGTCCGATTGTTTTCATTCGGTGTTTATCTTTTACCAGCGATGAAGGAGTTTCGTGCTGTGGTGATAAAAAAGTTTTTGAAAGGTGAGCGCCCGGGCGCTATTTTCAGAAATTTGAAAAACCTCGGAGTAAAGCAGGATTTTGTGTACCGAACCATCCGAAGGTACCGTGACACCTGCACGCTGGATGGCCGGAAGAGATCCGGTCGTACTCGTACCGTGCGAACTGCACGAGTTGTTAAAGTGGTCAGGGAACGGATTAGACGAAAATCACAGCGCTCTGTACGTAAAATGGCAGCAGATCTGAATGTTTCGAGATCGTCAATGCACAATATACTGAAAAATAACCTCGGATTCCAAGCTTTCAAGAAACGTAAGGTTCGCGGAGTTTCGGAACCTTCCAAGCAGAAACGACTCGAAAGAGCAAGTCTGGTTTTGTCGCGGCACGGTGGGGAAGAGTTTATCTTTTCCGACGAAAAGTTATTCGTCTTGCAACAATCCCACACTGTCCAGAACGACATATTGTGGGTTCTCTCTTCAAGAACTGTACCAGAGAGTGATAGGAATATTCCACGGTTCCAAAGTGCTGCGTCAGTGATGGTTTGGGGAGGAATTTGCAAGCGAGGCAAATTACCACTGGTTTTCATCGAAAAAGGCATTAAAGTGAATGCCGTATATTATAAAACGGAAGTTTTGGAGAAAGTTGTCAAGCCATATGTACAAGAGGTGTTTGGAGATGATCACTATGTATTTCAGCAGGACGGAGCGCCATCGCATACTGTAAATCTCGTTCAGGGCTGGTGCCGAGAAAATTTGACCAACTTTTTGGACAAGAATGAATGGCCTCCCAGTTCACCAGATCGGAATCCCTTGGATTATTTCGTATGGTCATACATGCTGGCAAAGGTAAATGACCACAGGGCGTCTAATATGAACCAATTCAAAACCGTAATCAAACGAATATGGGACGAAATGCCGATAGAAGTCGTGCGTGCCGCCTGTGACGGTTTCGAAAAACGTCTGGAGCTGGTCAAGAAGGTTAAAGGCGGTGTTATTCCAAAACATATGCTGTAGTTTATCAGTATTATATTGCAATATAATGGGTGAAGTTATCAATGAAATCTGGATTATCGATTTGAAATTAAAAGAGTTTTATTTTGTATGAGAATATATTGGACACGGTGTAAATGGAGACTTTGTGTAATTTTCGAATATATAGACTGGACTCGGAAAAAGGGGAAATTTGGTTTGGGGGGATTTTTGCGGGGGGGAAAAGTGGGGTAATGTGTGGTATATTGTTGGGTGTTTGTGTTTTTGGGGAATTTTGAGGAGGGGGGAAAGAGGGAGGGGGGGGGGGGGGGGGGGAGGGGGGGGGGGCGGGGGGGGGGGGGGGGCGGGGGCGGGGGGGGGAGAGGACGGGAGGGGGGGAGAGGGTATAAGAATAACTCAAACCTTTCCACCCGAGACGTGGCCAAAAAGGTCAATTCGTCGAAGTGGTTCGTCCATCAGACCATGAAGCGGGCTGGGCTACGTGTTTTTAAGGCCAGGAAGGCACCAAATCGGACTGATAAGCAAAACACGATGGCCAAATTGCAGGCGCGGAAGCCGGCGTGAGTGGTTGGTCAAGCTAGGCTGTCTAGTCATGGACGACGAGACATATATCAAGGCGGACACCAAACAAATCCCCGGCCTCTAGTTTTTTGTCGGTATGTCCCGCATGGAGGTTCCGGAAAAGTCCTGGAAGAGAAAGATGGACAAATTCGCGAAGAAGTACCTGTTGTGGCAGGCGATCTGCGAGTGCGGACGGTACAGCAAGCCGTTCGTTACAACCGGCACCATAAACGGGCAGATTTATCGAGAAGAATGCTTGCAGAAGCGTTTGCTGCCCTTCCTCTGCTCTCACCGTGGTCCCACGCTGTTCTGGCCGGATCTCGCTTCGTGCCATTACGCCAAGCCCAAGCCATTACGAAGCGAAGGGCGTTAATGTGGTCCCGAAGGAGGCGATCCCGCCAAATAAACTAGAACTTCGTCCGATCGAAAAGTTTTGGGCGACAATGAAGAAGAAGTTAAAGAAAAGCGGAAAAACATTCAAAACCGATGAAGCATTGAAGAAAAACTGGGAGAAATTGTGTAAGGAAGATGGACAAAGCCTCGCCCAAGATCTCATGAGCAGTGTTAAGAGAAATGTACGAGGATTCAGCTTGGGAGTGGAAATTCTATAAATAAATTATGCCAAAATAGCTATGTATATGTGCTATACACATAGTTATATAATCCCTGAAAATTTGAGAAGTATCCGATTTAAAATGAATTTTAGGTGATCATTTTTGTGTGTCTCATTTTTTCCGAGTCCAGTCTTTACTCGTTGCAGTTCAAAACCGGACCACTCGAGCCAATCGTTCCTGATCTAATTCTATAGAGTCGCAAATAGCTCAGTGTCATTGAAGACTAAACTGTTTGATTAATATTATAATAAGCCGTCAAGTACTGTTTCGTTCATATCTTCGTAGCGAAAAAAAATCAAAAGCGTTCTATGGGAATGTTGTAACTTTCATTTGCAGTCAACAGAACTGAAATCGGTTCACAAATGGCTGCGAAACCGATGTGATATAATTAGTAACACACAAACACACACACACACACACACACACACACACACACACACACACACACACACACACACACACACACACACACACACACACACACACACACACACACACACACACACAGTGCATTTGGAACACTGAGTTGAAAGCAGGTAATAGGTAAGCAATTTGTGAAAGCAATAAGCTTGAAATGCTATAATCATCTTTGCATTCCAAAACCATGTAAAAGCTTGGAGTAACATGACATCATGGCATCAAAGGCTTAATTTGTTTTTCAGCATTTCAGCATAACATTTAATTTCAAATTGCACTTCTAAACTTCAACTACTATATTCATAAAAGATTGGCATGTGCATATAAGCAATGTAGGATTATATTTTAATATTGCGTTTTTATAAAATAATATCATTTATTGAAATTTTATCATTGATATTTGGAATGATCTATTCTGTTTTCAGCTTTTCCAGGACTAGAAGGATATTGATACATATCTAATTTTTATATATTTTTCAGTAACAATCTATTGGATGTATCATTTAAGTTTGAAATTCGAATAAATTAGCATTCTTGTCTATAACGATATCTTAATTTTTCGTGTGCAAAATATACTAAATATTAAATCAAATATAACTGGGAAAGGGAGGGACCATCAAGGCACCCAAGTAAAACGATTTAGATAGGGAGCATGGGACTCCCTATTGTTAACATTTCGCGGAACGAGGGCGGGCTCTTCGACCCCATCTATTGGGTTTATTCTGTCAATCGAGGGCTCGATTCTAGTACTGTCTGTGTGACCTTGCTTTTGGAAGAAGATTCTTTTCCCTATATTCGCGGGTTTCGCGTAAGTGTCTCTGCTTACGGGCCCGCCCAAACGTTTTTGGCCCTTCATACAGGAGCTTGATGATCACATACAATAATAGAATCCTGATCAAATCGTTTCTCAGATTATTCCACTGCTATGGAAAGTTACCTTGCTACAATAGATGGTAGTATTATATCATCATCATCATCATCATCATCACGAAAGTCTTGATCACATGCAACTTTTTAGCCAAATCTAGAAGTGGGGTGTTGGGTTTCTGTTTAGGGGCCCAACCCACGTGTGTGTGCTTGTTCGGGTTGTGGTGGTGGGGGGGTTTTTTGGGGGGTGGCGCCCGCGCTATATATTGAGGTGCTTTCCCCCGTGTTATGTGATACGAGACAGCGGGGATCGCGCCCGCAATTTTTTCGGTAGGACAATGCGAAAATCCTATTCCCCAAATCCCGGTGAAAATTTGTCTCTCTTGGGTGCGGGATAGAAGAAATAAACAAAAAAAAAAAAAAACATTAAACTATTTTTTTTTTCTTTTATTTTACGTCGGCCTATTTTCTCACATGATGACAATCACCGACGCCAGGAACACGACTCCACCATCTGGACCCTACCTAACGACTCATGAATATGAGCCGGGACCAACGGCTTTACTTCCCTTCCGAAGGAAAACGTGACCAGATTTTTTCGCCTCAGAAAAACCACCGACGTCGACTGGGATTGAACCCAGACCCACTGGGGTGTCAAGTAGCAGTCACGCTTACCACTACACCACCGACGCCGGCCATAAACATCAAACTACGTCCCCGCAAAATTTCAATTAATTTCGCCCAACGGATCAAAAGTTAGAGCAATTTGAGTGTGTTCGGATTTTAGACGGTACACCCTTTAGATACCAAATCTTTTCTATCCTCCACGATTGCATGGACGTGTCCAAGTGAGCAATTGGGAAGTGTTTTCGTGGAGATAATTGCGCAGAGGAAAATACCAGTATCTGGTTCTGTTTCATGATGCATTGCAACGTCTCCAACGAATTATTCCTCATTGTAGCTCCATCCATGAGGTGTGCAAACCTCAATGCTATGCTATACCGGCGAAAAATAAACGAATGACTTTCCCGCAAGAGATAAAGAGGAACCGAAAGGCTTCATTGTGGTATTCCAGAGAGTGATGAGAGTAAGAGCTTAGCCCTTGAACCAATAAATGAACATAGATCAAATCGTTCATGGGGCGGAGGGCGGGGGGCTTGAAAAAAAAAAATCCATGTAGAGGATATCGTATAGGATCGTGAGGAAAAAACGAAAGGGTGAGTTATGTCAGTGACATAACTGCAAAGTTGACGTAGGACTGCTTGTTGATGTGAAGAAATTGATGTCATCGAATTAATAAATTTCTACTATATTTTATTCAGTCTATAGAACCATGAAACCCTATGCTACTGGTGTGTGAGGCTCCGGTTCTTCTTCCGCAATTGGTTCTCCACAAAAATTGATAGAAACTGCAGTTCGGCTCGAATTTACTGTTAATGATATTTTGTTTGTTAAATCAGCGCCAACATTAAATTAAGGCGAATTTGCTTTTGTAAACAATGGCTTTCGTATTCATTTGCTCTTGAACAAAAGGTCACAAATACAAATACAAATTAAGCACTCTTTAAGGAAGATCAGCTTATTTCTATCCGCTGATATATTCAATTTGAAGGAATTGTATTCAACTTCCGATAAATTAGCAGACAAAGTGTTTGTTTACAAAAACAGATTCGCCCTAATCAAATGTTGGCGCTGAAATGTCCAACGTTCTTGTAAGTGTGACATGGATTCTGTGTTTATGGAGGAAACATGGTTCGTGATTGAAATGTTCTTCACAGTCTTCTTGGGCTGCATGACAGCTTGAGTGTTTGTCGGCACGTGATACTACGATAAAAATAGGCATTTGCACCGCCTTCAACTCGAGATTGTACAGACTGAATATTGAACATACACTCAAAAGTTGAAAAGGTGGCAAAAAAGTGCAATTGCAGTTTTGCAATCATATCCTGAGAAATCCGCATGATTCAGAAAAGGCTATTTTGCCCATTTTGATCCACAATGCGTTTTATGGTACAAATGCAAGTGTGTGCAAGCGACTGGCAAGCAAATATAGTTCGAAACAAATTTATCGCTGTAGGATCCTTATTCAATCATCACCAACATATCAATATACAATATGGATGAGTCCATATCACAAAATGCCGCAACGCTATTGGCCACTGTTGTATTGCCGCCGCCAAGTGTTCTATTTTTGTCCTCGCTGATCATCGACAAAGCGCTTTGGTTAATAAACAATGCCATGCAAGTTTGTTAGCGACCGGTTGTACATAGCTTGGTGGAAAATATATCCATTTGCATCATTGCTGTACCATGAATTCCTCGCCAAAAAAACTACTTGTAGGGTTTATATTCCCCATCCTTAAGTTTATCGAAGTGGCTAAATGGTTGCTATCAAAAGCCGCCGCGCTGACGTTCACGGTTCGTATCCTGATATCGTATCTGTATATTATATTTTGGTGAGCCATCTGACTTTCGGGACACACATCTCTTACTCATCAACTAAATATCACTGCGCACAACCTCACGCACACGTTCAATTTTTCATCGCAGTTTTTGTTACTATTTTGCCCACAACTAATGTTAGATTTTTCATCCAAGTTACGATCAATAGCAAGAATGGAACAAAATCAAGCGAAATTGTCTTACAATCTTACTTTTTGGGTGTAGAGCGAATTACGAAAAACTTAACCTAACACCAAGTAGACCAGTTTGGACATTTTCGTTTTGCAAAAAGTTCCACAGGCTGGAGCGGGATTCGAACCCTCAACTTCATGACAACAACCGCTTGAACGACGGGCGACGCCGCTAACCACTTGACCACGAAGATGATGTGGGCGATTGATTTGGCCATTTTCTCCGGGACGCGGCAGTTTAAGCAACGCCATGTTGAGCCGGTGCGTGGTAATGAACATTTCGATGAGCTCAAGAGAAATTTCTTTCAAACATACTCTTTAGTTGGCAACTTGATTTGATCGTCCTGAAAAGGACAGATTTTAGTTGTTTACGGAGGGATGATTTACGTCAGCGTCGACGTCGGGCTTCTTCCGCTTGCCTCGTCTAGCGGACGCACCAGCCACATCAGGCGGCGTCTACTCGATCTCCAGCAGCAGGGCGAAAAACTCGGAAAAGTGCTTTTTTATCAGGAGAGCGGGATACACACGTCTAAAAAGGGATGCACAACGTCTGGTCCAATAACGAATGATAGCTTTTCGCCATGTTGGGCATGTAATGGCATATACCATTACATGACAGGAAGGGGGTTCTCAACGAAGGCAATGCGAATCAAATTTTACAAAAGGGGACGGGCCTCAGTTGTTACGCCAGACAGTAGCATTGAAATGAAGTCATTAGTTTTCATTAGAGCGACAGGGGTTTCCGAGATTAAATTTGCATCTTTTCAACTCAGGCAACAGAAAAACGGCCCTTGTCAGGGCCTCATAACCCTATCCAAAGAGAGTTGCAAAAGAATAGAGTTTATAAATATTGGCCAGAAAAATTATAACTCACATTTTAAAACTACCTGCAACTAACCTAATCTATTATCTGCACCTAATCCACTATGAACCTATGTACAACAAGAACTACAATGAAGCTAACCTACCCCCTACACTGAATATGTGAAACACATAATTGGTCTGCCGTGCTGCAGTTCCGCTCAAATTAACTGTTAATATTTCGTTTGTTGAATGTACAACGTGCTTGCTAGTTTTAACATGGCAAATAGAGATTTATATACGGACACTAATAAAAAAATATGATCATTTTCTCCAGAACGTGGCTTTTCAAGCAACGCCATGTTGAGCCGGTGCGTGGTAATGAACATTTCAATGAGCTCAAGAGAAATTTCAATCAAACATACTCTTTATTTGGCAAATTTATTTGTTCGTCCTGAAAATACAGGGTTTTAGTTGCTAACGGAGGGAACATGGTTTGCGATTGAAATTTTCTTCTCGGTCTTCCTGGGCAGCAGGATGGCCTGAGTGTTTGGCAGCACGTAATACTACGATAAAAATTGACATTTGCAACGGCTTTCACTCGAGAGTGTACACACTGAACATTGACCATTGAGCGAATTACAACGAACAACTTAACCTAACACCCAGTGGATTAAACTGGACATTTTCGCTTTGCAAAAAAGTTCCACCGGCTGGAGCGGGAATCGAACCCTCACTTCATGGCAATGAACGACGGGCGACGCCGCTAACCACTTGACCACGAAGATGATGTGGGCGATTGATTTGGCCATTTTCTCCGAGACGCGGCTTTTTCAACGCCATATTGAGCCGGTGCGTGGTAATGAAAATTTCGATGAGCTCAAGAGAAATTTCTATCAAACATACTCTTTAGTTGGCAACTTGATTTGATCGTCCTGAAAAGGACGGATTTTAGTTGATAACATGGTTCGCGATTGAAATTTTCTTCAGTCTTCTTGGGCTGCAGGACACCACTCTGTGAAATGCTCACACCGGAGAAAAGTTTGTTCAGCTCCTCGTCGTTGCGGATGGCTAGCTGCAGGTGACGTGGGATGATTCTGCTCTTCTTGTTTTCACGGGCGGCGTTTTCTACCAACGTGCTCCGCAAACACGTCTATAGCATACGGATGCACAGCGAGAACTGATGATTGGTCGGTCGTCCCCACATGTTTGAAATTCGCTGGCACGGTAACTGTGGCAGTATGAACCAATCAGAGCGAGGCGCAAACATGATGTCATTTTCGACCAATAGCATTGTGCGTTTAGACATTTTTCTTTTAAGTACATTTTGATTAGTTTAAACAAACATTATGAATTAAGTTTGCAACAGGGATTCAACGTTGATGTTCTACCTTGCGAATGAAATACTTATCGTAAAATGTCTGTGGGCCAGAGAGGAGATATTATCGTTCAAAGTCTCCAAACCCGCGTAACGCTTGCGATTTCAGAAATTTTAGAACGGCGCCCCTATAGAGGAATAGAAAAGAGAGACGTAAGTCCTACGTCAAAATCGGTGCTAAACCGAATCTTATGACTAACAACGGTTCTACTTCAAGCTTCTGTTCGTGCCCCTCTGGCACCGACTCTTCTTCATTTGTCCATAATGCTTTTAGGGCTTGGTTCATGGCGCGGCATAAAATAGGGAAAGTTTTTCAAACTAACGTTAAAGTTAAGCTTGATTGGGAGCATTAAGCACTATTCATTTTCAAAACAACCAAATCAACGATTAACCATTAAAAACGATTTGGAAAGTGTCACAAACCTACCAAGAACCTCCTCCGATTACTTGAGGTAATAAACATTCAAATTTCAATTCCAGTTATTTCCCATTCTCTTTCTACCTTTATTTTATAGAACTTAAATTTCTCAGAGATACCATTCCACTTCCAAATGCAATTAAACTTCTGAACTTTGCAGTCAGCCGAGACGGCGGTGATGAGTTATCTCAAAATAAGATCTCACTCGCCCCTCACGAGGCGAGAATAAAATCCCAAAAACAAACGTAAACATTCTATTAGCTCCCATATCTTAACCGTCCGATCTGAATATAAATAACTTTAATGTGTTGACACAAATAATTCTACAGACAAACAATTGTAGAAAAAAATCGTCGTACTTTCTTGATCTACTGGGTTCCTCACAAAATATTACAATCATAAATAAGCCGATTGTTTACCGCTTTTCCGACAAATTTCACTCAACATGAAACTGATAATCTAATTCCATGTACAGCGAAGTGTGCACTGACGTAAATTGCCTTCTGATAATAAATCTCGAGGAACCACAACTGAGCAGCAATTTTCTCACCGTGTGCGAATTTGAGCAGTTTGGACGAGTCGGGCGGCTAATTAACGAATTACTAAAATGTTAGCGACAAGCCAGCAGCCGATCGGTGAAGCAGCTTAGTTGTTGATCCCCGCCCTTCTCCCTCCCCTTCGCACCACTAGCTGCAGTCAATCAACATTTGGTTTCAGACATCAGCTTTCTGTCATTTGGAATGAGGTGCCACTCATCTCCGCGGCCTGCGTTCGCAAAAGCCTTATCGAATTGAAGCACACCACCGATCAACGCCACGCCATCATCTCCTTCATTCTTTCTTGGAGGGATGCTTTCCATGTTATCTTCTGCCTCCCATGCGGATGATGCTTTGGAATCCGTGCTTTATTTTCGAGCTTTTCATTGAGGCTGGTAGGGTAAATTGGCCAATTGTAGAACAGCTAAAAGATTTAAAACCATTTGAATTAATATGTAACTTCTAACTCCAGCTATTGCACAACACATTATAAGTAGATGAACCGCGATGGCAAAAAAAACTCATACTAATTGTAATAATATAAAGTCCAATAGAAGGATACATCATGTGAAGGGTAGAACGGTCGTAAATTGGACCACTCAAAATTGGCGGAATGTAGCATCTATTTTGTTTTACCCTCGATTATCGAAATTTTCAGCTATGGGCTGGTTCCTCTCCCGCCGTAGTCACTCAAATACCTTTTGGGTATTTTCGTAACCTGTCCGGGGGTGAGTTTCGAACTCGTGACTTTGGCGTGAGAGGTATTTATGTTAACCACTACGCAGGGGTCGCCCCAATTTTTTTTTTTGAATATTCTTGTTTTTTTTTTTTTGTTTTTGTTTTTGTTTCGGAAGGGCCCCAAAAAAAAATAATTATAATTGCGTTTGGGTTTCATTGGGCCAGATTTCATAAATTTTTTTTTTTTTTTTTTTACAAACAAAATTTTTTTTTTTATTCTAAAGGGTGTATTCGAAAAAAATGGCACACAGAAAATCTTCTGTAACTTTTGAATCGTATGAGTAAAAAACCTAGAAATTTGAGTAGATCTTATCCATAGTGTATTATTTACATTTGCCAAGTTTTATAGTTATACATTCAGTAGTTCCAGTCATGTCGTCGAAACAAGAAATTGTCCGTGAGAAAATTTTGTGCACTCACAACCAAAATCCAGGGGCGTCCCACCGGTGGATTGCTAAAAGGCTTGGAATTGCAAATACAACTGTGTCTCGTGTAATAAGAACCTTCAAGGAGCGTCTGAGTGTCCAAAGGAAGGAAGGGAGTGGTCGTAAAAGTGGTCCAATGGACAGTAAAATGGCCAGGAAAGTCGTACAACAATTCAAGAACCGTCCAAACATGTCAATTCGAGATGTCGCTAAAACGTCTAAGGTGTCAGTCGGTTTTGTGCAGAAAACCATGAAGCGTGCTGGGTTACATGTTTACAAAGTGCAAAAAGCCCCAAACCGGAATGAAAAACAAAACATCACTGCGAAAACCCGCGCCCGGAAACTTTACACGAAGCTGCTCACCAAATCCGGTTGCATCGTGATGGATGACGAAACATACGTCAAGGCCGACTTCCGTCAACTTCCTGGGCAAGAATATTTCGTTGCCAAGTCGAAGTTCGATGTTCCGGAGGATGTTCGAAAGAAGAAACTATCGAAATTTGCAAAGAAGTTTCTAATCTGGCAGGCGATTTGCGGATGTGGTGAAATAAGTGCTCCCTTCATCACTTCCGGAACAATAAACGGTGCGATTTACACGGAAGAGTGCCTTAAGTAGCGTCTCTTGCCATTCATTAAGAAGCACAAAGGATCAACTCTGTTTTGGCCTGATCTAGCATCCTGCCGCTACGCTCGAAACGTATTGGAGTGGTATCGAGCCAACGGAGTCAATTTTGTGCCAAAGGATATGAACCCACCAAATTCACCGGAACTTCGTCCAATTGAAAAATTCTGGGCAATTATGAAAACGGAATTTCGCAAACATCCCAAAACTATAAAAACAGAGCTAGAATTGAAGAAAATTTGGGTAAAAACAACAAAAACACTGGGAAAATCGGTTGTACAAAATTTGATGGGTGAAGTGAGAAGGAAGGTGCGGGCATTCGGGATGGGAGACGAAATTGAATAAAACAAATGTTGTAAATCAAAACTCATAAGTAGTTCTTCATTCCCTGAAAATCTCAAGAAAATCTGATAATCAGTTTAATTTTGATGAGTATATATGTGTGTGCCATTTTTATCGAATACACCTTTTAATATTGATCGTTCATGTATGACAATAACAATTTGACCGAAATGGCCGTTTAGAATCTGTTCCGGTGTATCGTATGTAGACAATTTATTTAATAGTGTTCAATAATTTAGATTTGGGACGTTTCGTAGAGGGGACACTCGCAATGATTATTCTGTACAGGATGGTGCTAGGGTCTATTTGCGACTAAATTATATGTAATATGTTGTGGGCGTGACGAAAAAAGAAACAAAGACGTGGAAAATTTTTTTGAGATTTTTTTTGGTTTGGATAATATTAGAATTCTTTTTTTCGCGCTGTTGGTGTGGGGGTTTGCTTTTTACCTTGGACGATTTTCGAACTTTGGCCTTCATTGTGGCCCAAAATCTTTCCACCGGACGAATCTCTGGTGAATTTGAGGGGTTGGCGGTTTTTGGTACAAAAACAATGCTACCAATCCAACGTCGATCGCGCGTAATGGCATGATGCCAGGTCCGGCCAAAATAATGTCTCGCCTCCGTGGGACCGCAGGAAGGGCAACAGACGCTTTTGGAGGCACTCGGTGCGGTAAATTTCGCTGTTGATTGTACCCGTTGTGATGTACGGTTTACTCAGTTTACCACATTGGCATATGGCCTGCCAGAGCAAGTATTTTTTGGCGAATTTGTCCACTTTCTTCTTCCTTCTGTCTTCCGGAACATCAAACCGTTATTTAGCAACGTAGAACTCCAGCCCCGGTATCTGCTTTGCGTCTGATTTGGCCCCCGTGTTTTGTTGATTACGCCGGTTCGGTGCCTTGCGGACCTTGAATACACGAAGCCCAGCTCGTTTCACCAGACGGAACACTTTGCCTTCAGAGCAACGGCGCGAATCGAAAGGTTCGGATTACACTTGAAATAATCCAACACCTTCCGGGCCTTCACAGGGTCAGTTGTCTTCGATTTTCTTCCACTTCCAGCCCGCCGCTCGGTCGTCTGGGACTCCTTAAACGATTTTACCACCCGAGACAAAGTTGTATGGGTGATTCCCAGTTGTCTTCCGATCCATCTCATGGTCTCAGTCAGATTTTCCTTGACGGGGCGCAAAATTCTCCAAGTCACTCCCAGATTTTCATCAATTTTTAACCAACGGACAAAAAAGTTACACACGAATACAAATGGTGCATTTTTTTTCGAGTACAGGCCTTAGTCGTATAATTTATACTTCAACGATTGGTTTTGAGAACAGTAAAATTAAAGTTTGGGTCAATATGACCCAAATGCATCATTCGGAACTTTTTTTTTGAATGCATAAGGAAGGTTAATTCGTCGAATTCTTATTTGTATGGATTACCAAAGCAAGAGTCTTGTCTGCCGATGCTATGTATAACTACCAAGTTCACAAGTGGCAAATTTACCCTACTTGTGAACTCGTTCAATCCAGTCAGCGTGTTTTGTTGTTTGTTGATATTTGGCGCTACGCGGCTCACTGCCGCAGAAATCATTGACCGCTCGCAGACACGACACCAGGAACCGGTTTACCGTCGTCTCAGATGACAGGTATTCGTGGTATCTGTGCAAAGTTGTTATTGTGCCTTTATCGGTAGTTTTTTTTTTTTGTTTAAATTTTTTGTGAAATGTTTCTTCTTCTCTACAGGGGGTGGAGCGATAATCACGCGATACGAAAACGTATTATAATTAGGCGACCATTTCGGTAAACAATTCCAGATATGTCGATTCTAGATCACGGAAAAACTGCCACCTATCACTGGTGGTGGTAGCTCTGTACGTGATTTATGGGATTAGTTTTTAATATTCATGGTTCATATTAGGGGGTCGCGCATCCCATTCTAGGTGTCAATAACCATATTTTTGAGCTCAGAAGAACATAATTATATATCATCGTAAAATATGGTCATAATTTTTAGTGCCAGGCAATGGCGCCAGGTTGGAAGTTGTCGTAACCACATAAAAAATATAGCATTAGAGTTATTCTATTATTCGGGAATTAAGGAGTAGCGCCCGCCTTAGCTCAGTGGATTAAGTAAACCGAATCTTTACATAATAAAATTTACATGAGCTGTAAGTGATTTCGGGTCATGTAAATCAATAAATGGGTGATATTTGAGTGAAAATAGATGCAAATCCAAAAATTGTGGTTGTCACTTCAAAGTACACACAATATGATGAGTAATTATGTCGTGTTATGCAATATCGCCTCAATGCGGAAAAAAAGGTAGATTATCCTACGAATATGGATTTCCGGAAAAACTGACGTGGTTGGTAAAAGCAACGATGGAACGAGTGAGGTGTGTCGTCCGAGTAGCAGGAACACTCTCGAGTCCCTTCGACTCTCGGAGAGGGTTACGGCAAGGTGATGAATTGTCGTGATTGTTGTTTAACATTGCATTGGAGGGTGTGATTCGAAGAGCTGGCATAGACACGAGTGGCACGATCTTCAGGAAGTCTGTCCAACTATCTGGCTTAACCGACGACGTTGATATAGTAGCACGTAACTTTGAGATGATGGCGGAAACGTACCTCAGACATAAGGCTGAAGCTGGTAGGAATAGTCTAGTGATTAATGCGTTGAAAACAAAACACGTAAAGGGAAGAGGCTAACGAGAAGACAATGTTAGCCTCCTACCACGAGTTCAAATCGACGGTGATGAAATCGAGGTAGTAGATGAATTCGTGTATCTGGGCTCATTGGTGACCGCCGATAATGACACCACCAGAGAAATACAAAGGCGCATTATGGCTGGCAATCGTGCCTACTTTGGACTCCGAAGGACGCTAAGATCGAACAAAGTTCGCCGAACTACAAAGTTGACCATCTACAAGACATTAATTAGACAAGCAGTCCTCTACGGCCACGAAACATGAACATTGCTAGTGGAGGACCAACGTACCCCGAGTGTCTTTGAACGGAAGGTGCTGCGTACGATCTACGGTGGAGTGCAGATGAAAGACAGAACGTGGAGGAGGCGAATGAACCACGAATTGCACCAGTTGCTGGGAGAACCATAGTGGCCATAGTCATAGTGGCCTCAGCCTATTTTCCGGGCGATGTTCCTGAGGTGCCTCCTCTTGAGATCGACTTATTTGTGCAGTACTGCAGAGCTAACAACAAGTCATTCATTTTTGGCTGTGATGCCAACGCACATCATACCGTGTGGGGTAGTACGGATATCAACAGTCGAGGGAAGTGCTTATTGGAATATCTCTCATCAAATAATATAGACATATGCAATAAGGGAAACGTACCTACATTTTTAAATGCTATTAGACTAGAAGTCTTAGATTTGACATTGTGCAATAGTGCAATTTATGAAAGAATTGCAAATTGGGACGTTTCTGAGAAAACGTTTTAGTCAGATCTCAGACACATTGTGTTTGAATGGAGTGGGGGAAGTCGGACAACTACTACGTTTATAAATAAAAAAAAACTAACTGAGATTAACGTGCACAATATTTGAATTCGGAGTTATTTATAGAAGGTGGAAAGATTTATTCAGTTCAGATTTGATATCATTTTCCCAAAAGGAAAATGATAAGATTTTAAATTCTTTCACTACTATTTGTCCTATCAAAGAATCGTGCTCTAACAGGGTTGTTCTATGGTGGAACTCTAAATTGCAACGTCTGCGTAAAACGTC
This sequence comes from Aedes koreicus, assembly GCA_024533555.2. Lineage (NCBI taxonomy): Eukaryota > Metazoa > Arthropoda > Insecta > Diptera > Culicidae > Aedes > Aedes koreicus. The sequence continues at coordinate 295,945 of JAHHFK020004517.1, forward strand.
TCGAAGATTCTGGGTTCTAACGTGTGAAAACATAAGCAATACTCTGGAAGTCGCAAGACTTCAGAGGGCTCTTGCAAAGGATCATACTATTGAACTTGGAAATCTGAATAATGAGGATGAAGTTAATACCAAAAACTCTTAGTGAAACGTTAAAGTTGATTATGGAAACCCATTTTCGTGGATCAGTTTTGTGTGTAGATCCAAAAGGGTGGAGAAATACAATTGTGAAAAACAGGGGATATTGAGAAGAGACGGGATGGATATGAAGGTGAAGAATCTATAGGAAAATTAAAAGGGAGTATTGAAGTGAGATCTTTTTTAGCCTTACAAATCTGCAGGAATGGACGGAATATGTCCAGCATTGCTTCAAAACGGCGAAGCAGTGTTGATCTCGCCATTAATTGAGATTTTTAAGGCAAGTTTGAGACTCAACAATATTCCATCTTCATGGACACAAGTAAAAGTTATCTTTATACCTAAAATAGGAAAGCGAGATAAGACGGTTCCTAAATCATAAAGTCTTTCATCAGTCCTATTAAAAACTATGGAAAAAGTGTTGAACGATTATATCAATTCAAATTACATGAATAATCTACTATCTGAGTTCCAGTTTGCTTACCAGTTTGGTAACCCAAGTAACATTGCTAAACCATCCTGCTCTATTAAGTTTTATTAAAGTTTTATGAAAGCCACTTGAAATCAATTTGGTTTTATTATGGCACCAAGAGGTGCCAATAGGTTTCATAGTCAGGTCAGGTTTATGAGAACCTACACAGCTTGTTTACAACAATCTTAAAACCTTGTTTCTCAAATTCCTTTTACTCCTATCAAAGGTTTTATTTCGACTTTATGAACTCGAAAAATGCTGTATTGAAATGCCGTTTTAGGACTCATTGTTTTTATCTTATTATGGTCAGTTGAAACAGCATTTTAAAACTATTTTGCCTCCAGTTAATGCATTAAACGGAAAATTGGCATTGAAAGAAGTCACCATAAGACCAAATAGTTTTATAATAGTCATTGCGAAGAGTAAATTGGCTTTATGGTAAACTGTAATTTTTTCCCAATCGCCATATTAAAATATAAGAAATAATTGAAATGTTGAAAAATAAATGCATCAAATTTTTAATGGTTTGCAAATAAACTGTCAATCGGAGACTTATTTCGGCATTTTTTTAGATAATCTCATTCAATTCCAAGCACTTTTCACGAAATCCATGATTAATTTATCGAATATATTTGTTTTAATTTATGTTTTTGTAAATTCGCATAATTTCCGAGGCGCATTAATTTTCGGCTCTTATCGTGCAAATATTCACCATATAAGTAAATGCACACATAATTTGAAGCATGATACGCTGTAGAAAACTCAATTTGCTTTGGATATTTTGCTATCAAACAAAATTTCCCGCAACACTAGACTTTTTTTTTACTGCTAAATGAATCAGAAGAGCAAAGAATCGAACAGAGCAGAACAATAAAAAAGAACCACGATTTGACAGTGAAGTTTGACAGCTGTGACCATTTAGCCACATTCTGGTTTTCATGGCAGCCAATAGGTTTTCCCAAGTAACAAATTCAATTTTAAGGTACACTTGAAGAAGTTCTCAAGAATCATTTGATAAAACCACGCATAAAACTAGTTATTCTACATAACATCGATAAAACAGCCATAAAACCCTCATAAGTTCAAAAAGGCCCATACTACAGGAGGTTCTCAAGACTATTTCCCAAGATTCGCTTAAAACTTGATAGTTTTATCGGTACATACTTATAATGACATGCAGGACATGCTTAAAACTATGATAAAACTACCACAAGTTTTAGTAGTTTTATGATTTTCCTCTTTAAGAACACTTCCAGTCCGTCACAAATATGTTTCGAAGATTCCATTTTTGGATTCGTTCTGCTGAATGGGGAGAAAGAGAAAAAAAAAACATCGATAGACATATGATGTTTCTTTTCCAAAGTGGATACGTATGTAAATTAATTGTAAAATTGACCATAAATGCATGAGTTTTTTGCCTGCAATTCATAATTTTTTCATGCGATGTTCAGTTTATTGTTTTATAACATAAAATTTCGAAAATTTTTAAGCGCCACGGATTCATTGCTAGAACATTAATATATTTGAAAAATAAAAAAATACATGAAAATTCAACAATTAGGTGACAAGGCCTATAAATTGTTCGATCTTGAATAAATTGTGCCTACAATCTATTTTATGTTTCAAAAGGTATTTTAAACAGCAGAAATTGTTCATAGCATTGGAAAAACGAGATTTTTTTGTTGCATACATTTGTAAATGGCTACCATTCCGAGGGAATCCAGAATAGGCACGCTCGCCATTTTTTCAATGGTTTTATCTAAAACTACCATAAAACGCATATTAAACTAATATTTCTTGCACAAGTCTAACAAGATTTTTTTAGGAGCGCGATAAGTTCATCTTTACTTGTTCTATTCTTGAAAAAGAGGAGTAACGAATAAAACTTGTTTGAATTGCTCAAGGTAAACAAGTCTTTCGTAAGATAGCCATAAAATCAGTGTGGAGAAGGCACATCATAAACAAAGAAAATGTGAACGTTCAAATCAAAAGTGCCTATCGTTGTTGTTCATTGTTGTTCATAATTACAGCTTATAATTTATTGTTTTAATCACCAGCGTAAGTCGATTAAAACATAGAAAAAACTCTAACTTGAATATGCTAACAATGGATTTGGGAAGAAGAACAGATCATAATATTGCGTCGATGGCTGAAACATCAGTTGAGCGAAAGATGATTTTTCTCTTGATCTGTACGCTGAACCTAGCGTTGGAAGAAGTGCACTGTGTAGTAGATCACTGAGCGATTCCAGCGCACTACTTCCGACTTTGGATTAAACGTGCGGATCATGGGAAAAATCGATTTTCGCTCAGATGGTATACTAATTTTTACTTGCAACGAGTATAAATATTGTGTAGCCTATTGGGAACTGAAATGCACGACTCGGGAGAATTCAACATTAACATAACATTTTACAATCGTAGTGCACATTAAAGCTTACGTCAAAAGTACTGCGCTGTATTTCCACGGTGGTGCGCCATATAACGCACTACCTGAGACGTTAGGTTTTACTTGCACAACTGGCATAAAATCAAATATCATGAGTTATGCATTTCGATTTTCAACTGGCGACACATTGCACCATTTTATTTTATTCGTTTTACGCATAACGCATAGACCCTTTTGATAAGTTAGTCTCAGTAGGCTGCGAATCTAATGGAATGGTCAAAAAAAAATTGTCGTTGGTGGCTGAGATGAAGGAGTGTTCAATATATTGGATAGGTTTTTATTGAATTTCCGCTTGAACGATCCACTAGTTTTTAATTTCTTCGACCTGTGGGCGTCCATTGTGACAGTTTGTTTATTTTTCACATAATGTTCTTTCTCAAGAATATGTGCTCTTATTTAAAATCAAATGGTTCTAAGAGAGTTTTATGGCAGCATTTCCAAGATACATTCATCTTAAAGAAGAATGTCATAAAACTTTTACAAAACTTTTATCAGGTTTTATGCAAGTTGCGAAACGATGTCTTGAGAGGGGGATCAAGTATCTTATAAAACTACTAATAAGGTGAATTACACTTATAAATGATGTAGTTTTATGGAGGTTTCTTCAAGTGTTCTTTAATCACTCTTAAAAACTGTTAATGAATTAAAACCACCTTATCTTGGAAAATGCCCTGATAAAACCGGATGAACTCCATAATGCTTTGATAAAACTACCATAAAACATGAATAAAACCAATTTGCATTTGAATTGCTACTTGGGTACAATCGACGGCTAAAACTCGGGCACGGAAGCTCTACGAGAAGATGCTGACAAAATATGGCTGCTGTGTGATGGACGACGAAACGTATATAAAAGCCGATTTTAAGCAAATTCCAGGGTTGGAGTTTTTCACCGGCAAGAGCTAGTTCTATGTGGACGACAAATTTAAGAAGAAGAAAATGTCGAAGTTCGCCTCCAAATATCTCATTTGGCAGGCCATCTGCTCTTGCGGACTGAGGAGTGAGCCTTTCGTGACAAAGGGCACAGTAAATGGCGAGATCTACAAATCTGCGTGCCTCGAGAAGCGCCTTTTGCCGTTCTTGCAGCAGCACGACGAAGCTCCGCTATTTTGGCCAGATTTGGCATCATGCCACTATTTTAAAAGTGTCCTGAAGTGGTACGAGGCCAATTCTGTCCATTTTGTTCCAAAGGACATGAATCCACCAAACTGTCCGGAGCTGCGCCCGGTGGAGCAGTACTGGGCAATGATGAAGCGGGAACTTCGGAAGAGCAAGAAGACAGTCAAAGACGAGAAGGACATGTTAAGAAAATGGAAAAAAAAACTGAGAAACTGGTACCGGATGACACTGTAAAGACTTTGATGGAGGGCATCAAGCGAAAATGCGTTCAATTTTACACTCAAGGCTCCATCGATTAACTTTTCTTTTGATTTTTGAAGTAAATATATGTATAAAACTACCCTAAAATTTTGGTTTGATTCTAAACATTATAAGAAAATTGGCATGACATTTTCGGTGTCGCAATAATTTCGTGTTCGCCCTTTAGTTATAGGAAATAGGGGTATACCACATAGGTTCAATTCAGAAAACGCAGTGGTAAATTGGTAAATTGGTTTCAGGTTATCGATGTACTGGGATGTACTGTCTTTTGCATGATGTATGTCAGGTCTACCAGGTCATCAGGTTTTATAAAATAATTTAAAATATAAAACTATTTCTTTTTCTCATGGCAGTCATACATTGTCTTAATTTTCTGGTTCATAATGGATGCCCAAGTTTGTCTACAAATGCAACAAAACAACAGTCGGCACACATGTTATTTTCAGTTCATATTGAAATATCCCTTCACTATGTATATTGTCTTGTATGACATTGTTTATTCATTACCATTGCCATTCATCTTTGTCATCATCATTACCATTTTTATCATTGCCTATGTTTTCGTGATTTATATAATTTATATTTTTTACCTAATAGGTTGTATATACTTTTCAATAATTATTATTACTTATATGTCCAATAATCATTTTGACCCTTTCTTCTCCTCTTATGATTAAGATATATCTAGTGCATTGAATACAAGAAGCTGCAACAGAATCTGTGGTAGGCTTTTGCACTTATTACTGGTTTTTTTTTCTCATTTCCGGTTTGCAAATGGACATTTTACCAAATCTGAGCTGATCTCATTCTTGCAGCGCTGTGTGCCATTTGGCTAGTGTCTGATTTGTAAATATTTTCTTTCTTATGTTCAGTCTTTCAAGTTCAACCTTTGTTATTACTTTATCATAACTCACAATATCATTATATTTGATAATATTGTTTTATTGATTTTACTTCATAGATGATTTAAACATAACTTATTGTTTTTTCATGTCCATTTTTCTTAAACTCTCTTTCAATTAAATGTTACCTGTTTTCATAACTCAGAAGCAATAACTATTAGGACAGCAAAAATAAAAGCAGATCGCTGTTATAAAATCAGCATCAAGCAGCAAATAGTGCCCAACAGTAAATTAACATGTATAAATGTTGGTTCTGTAAAATTTCAATAGATTTAAAAAAACTTTTTCAGGATACCTCAAATCAAGATTTTGGTGAATTGCTGCTATCGCTGAAAACGAACGAAAACATGCTTAAGCGACGAACCACAGAACTCTACACTTCAACACTTTACATTTGACATTTCATGCTTTTCAGGATCAACCAAATGAAGATCATATATAGATAATAGATACGAATGCTTGTAGTATTTTTCATTTAGATAAATATAAACACTATTATATAAATATTTCATGGGAATGGGAGGGACCATCAGGGCACCCGATTGAAGCATTCTGGATGGGGAGAGTGGGAATGCATACCCTCCATTGCTAACAGTTTGTGAATAGAGGGCGGACTCTTCTCCCCGCCCAATGGAGCATTCTCATGTTAGATAGCTCGCTCTTATGACCAATTGTTCAATCTAGTTGTTGGAAGGAAATTATTTTTATCCCTGTGGATACGTATAAGTGATGTTGCCTGTCGATCCCCCCAACCCGTTTTTGGCCCTTCATACAATGGCATGATTAGGATAGTCAGTGGTTATTAAAGCTTGATCAAGTCTAACAGAGAGGAGAGCCCATTGCTGTTGGACTTAGTTTCCGTGCTCCTTTATACATCATATAAAGGAGCGCAATTGTCAAATGACAGCTCATCCAGTTAACATACGGTATTACGGACGCATCGGATCACCAAAAGGACAAGAGGGACCAACACATCGGCTGTAATAGGTTAAACAACTTCATCGACCGTGGGTACAGCCCTTCAACCTAACATGGAACCTAACAAGTTCACACGGTCTCTGGAAAAACCACCTGAAAATTTCGACAAAAAACACATGAATGTACTAGCTAAAAGTGGTTTAAATTTCAATTGAAATTCAAGCGCATAATTCGTGCATTTGAAAATGTTTAAATACCTTTTCAGTGAAATATGTGCTTAAATCAACGTTTCAAGCGTATTTTAAGAACAAATTGAAGCTCTCTTCTTTTTCAGTTTATAATATGTAAGTTAGATGCCCACAACAAAAAATAATTAAAATAAAGTGCGATGTAAAACGTGTGTATGGTAAAAATGTATCAATTTATCCATTGCTATATTTATTTTTCATAGAAAATTCATGCAATACCTACACTGAAATAATGAGGAATATTAACTGACCCGTTATTTTCCCCCTCGTTCAATTGTAAGCTAAAGCAAGCGTTAACAACGAAATTGTTTGCAAACTTGTATGCAAAAGACTTGATTGAAGCGATACCTTGGTTATTATGGCCGTTCACACCAAAATCCAGACAAAATATTTATCCTGTTTCTTAGTCAAATCACTATGAAATGGAATGAAACTTGTTACATAACAAGTCGATCCAATGCGTCCGTAATACCGTATTTTAACTGGATGAGCTGTCATTTAACTGTTAACACTGTTAACTGCTAACACAAACTGTTAGCAATGGAGGGTTTGCATTCCCACTCTCCCCATCCAGAATGCTTCAATCGGGTGCCCTGATGGTCCCTCCCATTCCCATGAAATATTTATCTGAATGAATAATACTACAAGCATTCGTATCTATTATCTATATATGATCTTCATTCGGTTGATACCGAAAAGCATGAAATGTCAAATGTAAAGTGTTGAAGTGTAGAGTTCTGTGGTTCGTCGCTTAAGCATGTTTTCGTTCGTTTTCAGCGATAGCAGCAATTCACCAAAATCTTGATTTGAGGTAAATAGGCTAATAGTAGGCTTCAGTAGCCGTGTTTCTCGCAGTGAGGTTGACGGAAGCATAGGCACCAACAGCCTACTGCACCAACGCCTATCTGGACAACAACTGTTCGCCTGTGCCCTCCAGGGTGCTTGCTACGGCCAAATGCGTTCCTACAGCATATCTTGCCCTGCACAGCTCCACCACAGCCGAAAAACTAAATCAAAGTGAGAAGGTTTACACCTTTTATATCATTCATGGCTGCCTAGGAGACGTTCCTTACTTAAAGATGAAGTCTGTACTAGGATTATACTGTGCATTTGGTAAATTTACTCTGCAAAATCGACATTATACGACAACACCTTCTTCTTCTTCTTCTTTCTTAGCGTTTCAAATTTATTGTTTTTGCAATTCACTTATTGCTTGCTCTCAACTTAGTGTTCTAAATGCGCTTCCACAGTTATTAATTGAGAGCTTCCGATGCCAAATACCATTTTTGCATTAGTTTGATTGTGTGGCAAGTACAATTATACCCTATGCCCAGGGAGTCGAGAAATTTTCCTTTACGAAAAATTCCTAGACCAGACCGGGAATCGAACCCAGCCACCTCCAGCATGGTTTTGCTTTGTAGCCGTGCCTTTACCGACTGTGCGAAGGGAGGACAACATCTTGTATCTACGTTGTTTTCAATAGCTTAATGTTGAATATCAATCAATTTCAATATTAAAACTGATGCGTAGAAATATTCCAGATAGATTGGTGCCAAGATTTTGAAAATCGATCATGAAATGAATTAATTATTAATGTTCTAAACCTAAGCATATTTCGGGACGCTCCAAATTTTCGGACTCGTAACGTGTACCCTTGTATTAAAAACAAAGACGTATTCCTACGTCAAAATCAACTGAAAACGAGTGTTTTTGCCTCATGATCGTTAAGATAAAGAACAATTTTAATCATTTCTGTAAAGTTAATGTCTATTTAATGCCCATCAAGTCAAAAGAGGTTGCTTTTTTCCTCGTCAATAGGACGAATTACTCTAGCTATTGTCGGCAGCCCCTGTTTTATTTTGGCCATCTTTCCATTTAAACTGTACGTGAAAAATGTTGTTCTATTATAGTCAATACGAAATCAGCAGTATTTTTGAGTGCTTGTGGTATATTTGAAGAATAATATGGCGTAAAGACATAGCTCAGTATTTCAAACGCTAAGTAGTCAAATTATGTTATGAATAATTTCCGTGAACCGTTTTGATTGACGAGTATACTGAACAAGAGCTTTAAAAATTGGTTCTCCAGAATAATCAACATTCCCGAAGCCAACATTTTGCTTATAATATGTTGTTTTCACCATTTATCATTCCGTATAATTTTATTAACATGGACTGCAAAACTATTTTTGATTCCATGAGCGAGAATACAGCATGATAAAAAAATTGGAATTATCAAATGTTCCGTGGATTTCCGTGGAATTCCCTTTCGAAACAAAACAAATGAAATAATTCGATATATCGCACACCATTACGAGAAACTCGTTCTCCATTTTTTAACCATAACGGCGACGTGCCGACTCAAAGTCATAAGTGGCGGTGCCATATGAAAAAAAAAACTCGCGGCTATTGCTTTGATCATCGAACAGATGACTTGAATCTTTGAAATGAGCATGTGGAAAGTTATCGAAATAATCCTATTTTAAATATCCAGTTTGAATGGAGTATAAAATTTAGCTTAATACAATGATTAAAGACTGATATTAATTTCTCAAAGATTACACATGCAACGAACAAGATTTCCGAAGAGCATGTCATTCATCAATCAAATGTCCAAACAAAATCACAGTTGACTCCACAAAAACAAAAGACCGCTTCAACTGTGACAAAAGAGCACATTCCTCCAGCTGGTTTCCAATAGTCCAGACAGGTTTCATTTAAACTGTCATTAATCATAGTAAATTTTGAAACTAATGTTCCATCTCTATGATTCATCGTACCCAATCCCAACGCGTGGCGCCCCAAAGCGTAAAGTGATCGATCATCGAGTTGGGAGCACGGAAATATAACAGTGGAAGTTGTAGTATTCACACCGATTTAACATCGCATACCTCTCTCGGTAGGAACGCAAAGGACGTAGGAAGAACAAGAAGAATATACAAGCCCCCCTCTCGCAAACTGCACATTCATGTTGGTCTGAGGTGACGATCTTTCTCCAAATAACTTGTTACTTGGCTTGACATATATTTTTCTTTCTGAGCCTGACACAAACGCCACGCGGCGTGCGGTGGCGTGCGACAATTCACCTTTCTCCCACGCAGCACCGATTCCGCATCCTCTCACCACTCACAGTCACTTGTGGGGCGCATACGTAGTTTCGGAGAGGCAATAAAATTCCATGCCACTCGAGTAAAGCATGGACCATTCCGTAGTGGAACAGAGATTTTCGGTTTTTGTAATGCTCGCAGGAAATGGGTTAATGAAAAAAAAAATATTAAAAGGCGTCGGAAGTGATGTAAAGTTACAGAAGCTAGGCTTTGTGCACAAATTACGTAACGCAAAAAAACGGGATTTTGGACCCCCTCCCTCCCCTATGTAACAATAAGTAACACGTGACCAGACTCCCCTCCTTTAATTACGTAACGATCACGGACCCCCCCCCCCCCTTTCTCAATTGTTATAAAAACATCACAAAAACTGTTATTGTTGTTGTTTTTATGTTTAATTTTCATTTGTTTCAAAATTGTAGCATCCAGACAACGTTCAATCATTTTATTTGTGTAACTTAAAATTAATAAAGATTGCAAACATAGTTCAAATGTTTTTCACATTATTTGCTATACTTTTTTAGGCTGTGGTGAAATTTTTATTATGCTACTTAAATTTTTCACAGAAGTACGTATTTTGGAAATTGGTATGTACAAAAACGACTTTTTTTTACATATGTTATCAAAACTTCAAATTTATAAACCATACGAACAAGAAATTTTGGTCACATGAGGTCAATACATTAGTTATAGGGCTGTCAAAAATTCAGTCAAAAATGTTGATAATTGACAAAGTTACAGGAGTTTGAACATGACGTTTTTTGGAAGCAAAATTTTGCTCGGCTTTTTTTGCTACTGAGTGTACAACTTTTTATTTTATTTAACATAATCTTTTGATAGGTAAATAAAATTTCTAATTATTTCAATAGTTCTAATATAAATAACAATATATTTTTTTATTTTCTGTTACAATTCAACCGCTTTGGTCGAATCAATGCAAAGGTGCATTGCTTCCAATAATCTTTTTTTTTTATTCAACAATAAGTGCTTTTTGTTGTCAATAGAAGCCTCTTTTGCCGCGCTTTTAGAAACAACAAAATATATTGTTGGTTCAAAAATAAAGTCGGTATTGTTTGAATAAATTAAAATTATGGGTAGGCCGTGAGTCAACAACAAAATCTGTTGAAGCTATACAAAACAATATATTTCTCAGCGTGTAGATGTACGATTTATTGAAAATTGCGCCAATTGGTGATGCAAATCGTCATGAGATACATTTCGTTTAGTAGATCATATTTAAATAGTACGTCTCTATTTATCGAAGCTTTTGCATTTAGTCTGAAATCAAAAGATAAACATAATCCATTTTCCTAAAAGTTTTTCTATTATCGCCACTCCCATAAGAAACACATGCGATTGACCATCAAAGGAACCAAAATTTAAAGTTCCAGTTCCAGTTATGACAAACGTGATTAATAATACAAAAACAAAGTTTTGGCTGAGTTTCGATATTTTTACTTCAAAATATGGATTGAAAGCTTTCATTTGAGGTACTGAAAGTGGGTTTTTCCCAGAATTTTTAAACATAGTTCTTAACTAGTACTATAACTTGCACACAGGAAATTTTATTGATGCTAATTGGTTATTCACTTTTGATTTTTTTTTATCAAATTGGTTATTTTGTTACGTAACGATTTTAAAATCCCCCTCCCCCATATGTCACAATAAGTAACGGTTGCTCAACCCCCTCCCTCCCCTTCATGCGTTACGTAATTTGTGCACAAAGCCTTCTCTGCAACCGATTTAGCTACTTTTGTCCAAGATTTTCGAAATGTTTCTGTAGTTGTAGCTTGTTGTTTATATTGAGAGAGTTCTTTCTTTACGAGAGCCAAATACCCCCTTGAAAGGTCGCAACTCCGGGCAGTTAGGTGGATTCGCTTCTTTCAGTACAACATGGACTCCATTCGCTTTATACCATTCAACAACATCTTTGGCGTAGTGACAAGATGCCAAATCAGGCCAGAATAGTGAGGGAGCGTACATGGTTACGTAGGAATGGAAACAATCGTTTCTTTAGGCATTCTTCACGGTATATTTCCTTGTTTACCGTTCCGATAGTGATGAAGCTTTGGCTTACTCGAATATGCATCTGTGCATATTGCCTGCCAAACCAAATATTTTTTGAGTAACTTGGCCTTTTTCTTCGTCCTGAAATGCTCCTCTACGCCGCCGTTCCGTTGCATAGCAGTATAATAAGACATTCCGGAAAGCTGCTTAATGGAAGACTTAAGTTTCACAAAAGTTTCCATTGTCCATTATCACGCAGGAAAACTTCGTTAAATATTCGCGATACAACTTGTGAGCCCGGGTTTCAGCCGTCACATTCCGTTTACCATTACGGTTTGGCACATTTTTCAGCTTGAACGACTTCATACCTTGCCGGTGCTTGGGCGTTTGTTCGAAAATTGTGGACATTTTTATTTTTCTAGCCACAGTACGTACCGAAAGATCTGGTCTCTTCTGCAATATTTGCTTCACCATTGCGTCCTTCCGATGATTCCTGAGATCTGTTTTTGTTCCGCTCCAAGCCTTCCTGGCTGTTGTCAAACGTGCATCGAAGGATTTAAGAACGTTATGAACAGTGCTTGTAGGAAAACCGAAGCTTTTTTGCAAGTTTTCGTACTGACAGATCCGGATTTCTCATTGCGACCACACACAATTGCTTTTCGCACTTGCTCTTCTTTCGACGCCATCTTCGATGTAAAAGATTGTAGTATCACCAAAAATTGATTTTGCACAATGAACTGACATACGTTCATCATTCTGCGAAATATCTCACACGTTGATGAAGTTTTTTCCAGCGATATACGTATTTAGGGGTGTCCAGATTTTGTCACGAACACACCTTATCGTGGAAGAAATTGAATCTTCCAGTGTCTAGAGGTCGAGTGCAGCAAATTTTAAGCAGTGATAATAATACCAAATATGACAAAAGTGTTCATCGCTTATTACCTCGACATAAAAAAAGCAAGATTGGAATTTGCAGAAAAGTATCAATTCTGGGAAGAAGAGTGGGCAAATGTGGTGCTCAGCGATGAAAAAAAAATTCAATTTAGATGGACCGGATGGATCAACTAACTGTTGGCCGGATATATGACGCGGAAAAGCCACAAAAGGAATCGAGACATTTTGGAGAGGGCACTCTGATGATCAGGCAGGTTTTAGTCTTTCTGGAAAAACACCAGTGTGTTTCATTTCGACCAGAATGAATTCTGAAAAGTATGTGCAGCTCATGGACGAGGTTTTGATCCCATTCGCTGAAAATATTATGAACTACTGGGTTCAGCTAGTTACGCTGCTACGCTTGCAACTAAATGAAGGAAAATTTCATATAACTGGCACGTTTATGGTTTTTTTTTTCAGTATGAGTTTTTTTTTTCTTGCATAAGCAGGGGTTCAAACTTCTATCAAAACATGCTTCTTACCCGAGAAATACACGTTTTGTGTTAAAGTAACCTGGATAATTCTCATTTTTGGTAGAAATTTGTGTTTCATTTGTTTGGGAGCCCTTCCTTCCAGAGGGGGGTGGTTTCTCAAACCACCATACAATGCCTTCAAAACCCCCCACATGCCAAATTTGGTTCCATTTGCTTGATTTGTTCTCGAGTTTTGCAGAAATTCATGTTTCTTTTGTATGAGAGACCCCTCTTTCAGTGAGCGGAGGAGTCTCAAATAACAATAGAAATATTTCTTGCCTCCAAAAACCTCCACCTGCCAAATTTGGTTCCATTAACTTGATAAGTTCTCGAGTTATTCAGAAATTTGTTTTGCATTTGTATGGAAACCCCCCTCCCTCCCCTTTCAGATGGCGGAGGGGTCTCAAACTTCCATAGAAACATTTCTCACCTCCAAAAACCTCCACTTGCCAAATTCGGTTCCATATGCTTGATTAGTTCTCGAGTTATGCACAAATTTGTGTTTCATTAGTATGAGAGCCCCCCTCTTACAGAAGGCGGAGGGGTCTCGAGTTACCTTTGAAACATTTCTTGCCTTCAAAAACCTCTACATGTCAAATTTGGTTCCATTTACTTGATTAGTTCTAAAGTTCTGCAGAAACTTGTGTTTCATTTGTATGGGAGACCCCCCCCCCCCCCTCCAGAGAGAGAGAGGAGGGGTTTCAAACTAGTGCAGCAACATTTATTGCCTTTAAAAATCCCCGCAAGCCAAATTTGGTTCCATTTGCTTTATTAGATCTAGAGTTATGAAGAAATTTCAGTTTCATTTGTATGACAGCACCCCTTCTAGGAGAGGGGAGGGGTCTCAAACCACCATAAAAACATTTTTCGCCACCAGAAAACCCCACATGCCAAATTTGTTTCCATTTGCTTGATTAGTTCTTGAGATATGCAGAAACTTTTGTTTCATTAGTATTGGAGCCTCCCTTTCTAGAAAAGGGAGGGGTCTCAAACTACCATAGAAATATTTCTTGCTTCCAATGCCGAGATGACTGATGGAGGTCATTAGAAAAAAAAAGTGAGGAGCAACGTATTATTAATTACTCTTAAATTCATGCTATTAACTACGTTTTTGTTGAAATTTTAACTGTGTCCTTATACTTAATTAATTTTTTTTTTTTGCTAATTTTCCGTCGGCCTATTTCCACACATGGTGACAATCACCGACGCCAGGAAGACGACTCCAACACCTGGACCCTACCTATCAACTCATCAATATGAGCCGGGACCAACAGCTTTAATTCTTTTCCGAAGGAAGACGTGACCAGATTTTTTCGCCTCAGAAAAACCACCGACGTCGACTGGGATAGAACCCAGACCCAAGTAACAGCCACGCTTACCACTACACCTTATACTTATTTACTGTGGAAAATTTTGAATTAATTTTCAATGATTAATTTAAAGTTTGCATCACAAATTAATCAAACCAGTTGAGCGGTGTTTTATGTAAATTCTAGAATATTGACCAAAAACTAACAGAAACTATAAACGCAACGGAAGCCTTTTGAGTCTTGTCCTCATATTTATTTCACTCAGTGTAGTTCTATTTAAAAATGAGCCAATATTATTGGCAATGTATGGAATGCCCCAGAACCTTACACAATGTTAATACAATTTTCTATGTTTTGTGACGCTCCATTTATGTGCGTGATATTGAACAGATATTCACACTACGTTTATTAGCTGTTCTAACAAATATAAGCTTTAGGATATAACATTATCAACAAGGTATGGAATGTGCCAGAAATTCACACGATTTATAATTTAAATTTGTTTTACACAGATAAAAATAAACATGTAAAATTTAGCCAACAATAATGCACATAAAGGGAACGCGGTAAATGATGTAAAATTATGTGAGAAACTAATATTACATGACTCACTTTGATGTCAAAGTAACTTTACAGGTCGTAGCTGAATTTTATACCGTCGTGTAATGTTATGCATGCTCTTGTGGAACAGTTGAACGCGTAAAATTCATTCAAACCAACGCATATATAGAAATAGAGGGTGGTTCTTGATCGGCATAGGAAAAAGTCATAAAAGCATTTACAAACAAAGTTTTTCACCAGTACGGTTCGCTTATTCTATCCTTTAGCTGATGGTTACTTAATTAAGCTTTTGAAACGAGTTTGTTTGCAAATCCTCTTAGCGCCTTTTCTAGCACTTATAAGGAACCTCCCTTTATTTTTATTTATTATAATCTTAGAGATGGTTTTACATGCCTTCTATTCGTGTACTGGTATAAAAAATTTAGTTGTTTGGGAACGTAGAAATATTTTAAATTTTCTGTCATTTTTCATTCTTCATATAAAAGTGAGAATTTAAAAAAAATCTAGAGGAACTTTTTGATAATTTTATTGATAAACATTATACATTTTAATTTATATTTATGATTCGTATACTTTTTGAGAACAGAACTTATGCTTACTTACTAACAAAAAATATATGAAATTAGTTTGAATAAAACATTATGATAAAAGTAATGGAGACAGTGTTTTGAAGGAATTCAATTGATATTTCGTCTCCGAGTTTTCAGGCTAATGTTAAAATGATTAACAGCCTACACACTTAGAAATTATGAATTTTACGCGAGACGTAATTCATGTGTGAAAAGGGGGAAGAAAGCAAGAGTCGGAAAATTATGCAGAAAGAAGGATCGAAAAAGGTGTGGTGGTGAATTTGTTCTCTTTGTGTTTTTGGGAGGGGGGGGGGGGGGGGAAATTAAGATTTGGGGGTATCTTACATTGAACATCGTTGAACATATAAATCAAATTAAAATTCATAAATAAGTCTTAAAGCTTAATACAGAATCATAAATTTGATGAGTGATAAAAGAAGCATGTATTAGAACGCAAAAGTTTATGTATTGAATTTGGAAGAAAGAGTGAACTATTTGGTCATATTAAAACTAACCTTTGTTTTTAAAAAATTAGTTTGGAGAACGAGTGATTGGTGCTCATATTTATACTAAATGTTACCTGTGCGGCTACATGTAAATTTCTGTTCTCTATGGTTCTATTTAAAGTCATGTTTGGACAGGTTTTCAATAAGCTTCTGGACAACGCATTGTTGATTCCCTACTCGATAAGCGCTAGACTTGGATCCGGAGGTCGGAATAATTTTTAAAAAATATTGCTGCACAAACTCCAGAAACTTTGAGACAGCCTTCAAATACTTGAAGTTGTGCAGGAAATGCACGCACAAGAGATCTCGCATATTTCTTCTGGTTCTTCTTCAATCATTTTGTCATCACAAAATCAATCAGCGAGCCCCCCACCGTCTTCCTCGTTCACACAATCCGATGTTTCTTCCGGCGTTGAAGTTTGTATGCACTTCTTGAATCCTCGGTGTGCGTACATTTTATGGATTCTCAGGCTATTACACGTCGCGAATGGCTTCCTCGTCGGACACGCTAGAGGGCAATACACAGGTAGTCCGGAGGAGATGTGATCGGAAGCGTGCCTCATATTTTTTACAAACGAGTGTTCCGTAAGTCCGCAAGAAGGTAACGAACACTTGAACAAACAGACACTTTTCCTCGTTCGATCCTGATGCTGAAACCGGATATGCTTCCCGAATGATGACAATGAACCACATTTTTTTTCGCATTTTGAAAATGGACACTTGAAACACTTTTCGTGACGGTGGAGCCGATTATGCACTAAATACAATTTAATATTCGTCGAAACCACTTGACAATAGTCACATTTGATATTATAATCCTGATCCATTTTAAAGTAACCTTTTTTTATTTTTCAATCCGATGACTGCGAACACTCAAGCAACGATTGAATATGGCGTCCGATTTGTTTCTAATGAAACTCGCCTTTTCTACACGTCAAATTAGTTTCATATCGGATCGTGTAAATATAATTTGACTGAGCTGAACTTTAGTGACAAAGGATGTACATTTCCGAAAAACTATTTACAGTTCAACGTTGTTTAGTGTTCCATTTATGTGCATGGCCATTCGCTTAAATTTACGCGACATATATGATTACACGATATTGTTTTGTATGATATTTCGGAATACGCTATTGTTAATGTTCATATTTTTTTTCTGTGTGAATATTTCACTACTCATAAAATTCTGTACAATATTTGGACCAACTTTTTTTTGCGCGGCAATCAATTTTATCTTCATATCTTTCTCCGATTTCACATTCTTAGGATGCTTCAGAAATGCCTGCTTCATGATGGCACAGTACTTTTCAATTGGCCGCAGTTCCGGGCGGTTGGAGGGTTGAGATGCCTTGGCACGAAATTGACCTCCTTAGCCTTGTACCACTACAAAACCTCTTTCGAGTAATGGCACGAGGCTAAATCCGGCCAGAAAATCGTAGGACCATCGTGTGACCTCAGAAGAGGAAGTAGACGCGTTTGGAGGCATTTCTTTAAGTACACCTGCCCATTGACCGTTCCAGCTGTCACGAATGGGGTGCTCCGCTTTATACACGAGCAAATTGCTTGTCAAATCATATATTTTTTGGCAAACTTCGACATCTTCTGCTTTCTAACGCCCTCAGGGACATCGAATTTATGATGAGAAGTGCATAACTGGAGCCCCGGAAGCTGCCGGAAGTCTGCTTTTACATACGTCTCATCATCCATAACGAGGCAATGTGCTTTCGTCAACATCTGGGTGTAGAGCTTCCGTGCACTTGTTTTACATACCGTATTCTGCCGTTCATCGCGATTAGGCGCCTTTTGGACTTTGTACGTGTGTAGTTCTTCACGTTTTTTCGCATCTTGCACGAAAGTTTTGGTTAGATTCAGTTTCTTCGCCACATCTCGAACTGAACTGTTGGGATTCCATTCCCAGCTTCCTGCTGATGGCACGTAGAGAAAGTTCATCGAAGGGCCTACCGCAGCGGACTTGATCGGTAGTGGCGTTGCGGCCACCACGAAACTGTGGAAACCAATATTTAACGGTGTAATCTGACGGAGCGTTTGCCCCATAATACTTATCTAACTTTTCTTTTGTTTCCTTCACCGTTATGCCTTTTAAAAAAATAATGTTTTATGAGAGAACGAAAATCGTGTTTAACCATATTCAACATGATGCCAAAAACGTCAGCAACAAATAAGCAGTCAAAAAAAATAAGGGCAGAATCGCACTGAAATTTGGTGTGTATGCCTAAATATGAACGGACTACAAGGCACTATAACCTTTTTCGCAGTAGCGTCGCATTTAGGCGGTCAAGGAGATTACTTCTCACCCCAACTAGTATACAAATGATTTATACAATTGGGGATTTTTTTTTATTATCGTACAGATTGATCCGAGGGGGTCTCAGATTGTTACGAAACTTTGTCCAAGCGTTAGGTTCATGGATATAAGACCAGAAAACAATATTTTTTTAAAAAATCAGGGTTGCCAGTTTTCCTGGACAACGCCAATTGAAGTTTTCTGATTTTTCCGAACATCACAATTTCGAAAATTTATAACTCAAGAACGGTTCAAGGTAGAACCATTTTTTTTCCAAACTATATTGAAATTTTTTTTAAAATTTGGAAAAAAAAAAACCTTAAAAAATTTCCAGTGAAGGAAAATTTCTTGAAAAAGCTGAAAAACCCATTTTCTGATTCATGGAACATTTTGAAAACAATATTTTCTTGTTCAATAATTTATAATCTTTGATTGGTAAAATTTTTAAGATGGGCTTTTTTTGTTTTTAAGTAATGGCCCTTCACTCGTTTTCGATGATGATGATGATGTAATACTACCATCTATTGAAGCAAGGTATCTTTCCTTAGCAGTGGAATAATCTGAAAAACGATTTGATCAGGATTCTATAGTTGTCTGTGATCATCAAGCTCCTGTATGAAGGGCCAAAAACGTTTGTGCGGGCCCGTAAGCAGAGACACTTACACGAAACCCCGAATATAGGGAAAAGAATCTCCTTCCAAAAGCAAGGTCACACAGACAGTCTAGAATCGAGCCCTCGTTTGACAGAATAAACCCAATAGATGGGGTCGAAGAGCCCGCCTCGTTCCACGAAATGTTAACAATAAGGAGGAGGCAATCCCATGCTCCCTATCCAAATCGTTATACTTGGGTGCCCTGATGGTCCCCCCCTTTCTCCGTTATATGTTATTTAATATTAAGTATATTTTGTACACAAAATATTAGGATACCATTATAGACAAACATGCCAATTTATTCAAATTTCAAACTTGAATGATACTATCAATCAATTGTTACTAAAAAATAAATAAAAATTAGATATGTATTAATAACCTTTTTGTCCGGGAAAAGCTGAAAACAGAATAGAACATTCCAAATATCAAAGATAAAATTTCAATAAAAGATATTTTTTTATAAGACATGTTGTAATATTTTTTCTTCATACATTTCTAGTAACTTTAAAAATATAAATGGCCCTTCACTCGTTTTCATACCAAAATAATAAAAAATCCGAAAAGTGTCGTCTTCTAATTTGCTTATAGGTACCTAACGTATGCTTTATAGGTAAGTATGTGGTTTGTTACTTTTGTTCAAGGTAGCTGCTAGGTAGAGAGTTTATTAAAGTATAGATACAAACCAAATTCCTATATCAGGGCGTTTGCGAACAAACCTATCATTATATCACCTCGAATATCAGCAAGTGTTTCATCCGTGCGTGAAACGATTTCTAACTAAGAACAGGCTTCATCATACTTCAAAAGTGCAGTGCATTGCCATATCGAAAAGTTTTCCAAGGACACTACATCACCATGAATCATAAAGGAGGTCAAATACTACGAAGCTAACCGCGCTCATTTGCGTTCAATTACTCAGAGTTATTTAGATAAGCTACGTTCCAGACGCTTGGATTGGGTAACGAATAAAATGAAATTATGTACGAAATGTCGCTGAAGTTTTACAAATACTAGTGAGGAGAACATTCCTGTAACAATTTCTTCAGGAGCAAAAATTGAAGAACAGACTTCACCTTCAACTTTGTCGGTTTCATCAAAGTACACAGCTTCCACAGGAGAATCCGTAGGATCATTGCTTGATTTATAAAAAAAATACAAGCTCTTGCACAGTTTTAAGGAATAACGGGTGTTCAATAAAAAATGAGAATTATTTCAATACCTTTGTGTAATGAAAGTAAATAGCGTAAATTTTTTTTCACGCCAAGAGAATTGCTCTCTGGCAAAATGGCATACTTTTTTTTGCTCGGGTACTGTCAGTTCAATCGAAGATGGCGTCGAAACAGCGAGCACTCTGCGAGCGTGTTGTACGGTTTTACGAAACGCATGGTCATCGTGGAAAAAGTTTACGGTAGGCCACTTTCGAGACGAAAACGTGCCCGTGAGTACAGTTTACCGGATCCTAGCATCCCTGAGCGTGGAGCAGAAGGCCGGTAGCGGCCGTCCGGCGATGATAATGACGAAGAAGAAGAAGGAAGCGTTGAAAAAGCTGTTCGACAACAAGGACGGAACTAGTTTGCGTGACGCCGGCCGAAAATATCACTGCTCGCCTACCTTGATTCACCGAACCCTCAAGATGGAGGACATCATCCGTCGGAAGACGACTCGGTCCCCCAAGTACACGGACGAGCAGATAGCGACCGTGAAATCGCAGTGCCGGTGGATGACGAAGACCTACCGCGGGACGTCGTTCGTGCTGGACGACCAAAATTACTTTCCGCTCTCGAAGACCCACATTCCAGGAAATGACAGCTACTATTCCAGCGACAAGTCGGCCACACCCCCCGAAGTAAAATATAACTTTAAGCATAAATTTGAAAAAAAAAATTATGCTGTACATCGCCATATCGGACAGAGGAATTTCAAAGCCGTGGTTCAAGCCGAGCGGTCTGGCCATCAATCAACAAGCGTACCAGTGTGTTGAGAAAGTTCTTCTGCCGTTCTTAAAGGAGCATCATGCGGACAAGACGTCTTCCCATTACGCCAAGAAGACGCTGGAGTATCTTGAGCAGAAAAGGATACCGTACGTGCCGAAAGAAAGGAACCCGACCAACTTGCCCCAGTGCTGTTCAATTGAGGATTTTTTCGGCTCCCTCAGTGCCCTAGTGTACAAAAATAATTGGCGGGCCAAGGATACGAAGCAGTTGACCACGAGGATCCGGAATTGTATCCGGAAGATGGACGTCAGTGCCATCGCGACTATGTTGCGTCGTACGGCTGACCAGGGCCCCTTCTCCAATATTCATTGACGTTTTTTTTTTGGAAAATAAACATTATGTTTTTAATAAAAAAAAATACTGAATTCGTTAAAAAAAAAAATTTTTTTACGTTTGCATTAAAAAAAATGATTTTTATTCGTATGGTGATAAAAAAAACTAAGACAGATAATTGCTTTTGATAAATTTCCCATGGAAGGTAATTATTTAAGCTTACTTGCAAAAAAAAAATTCTACGCCCTGACAAGCGTGTAGGCATGTTTTTGAGTTCTTTCTTCGTTTTATTTATCTCAGTTTTCGCGACAAAATTGTTGGAGTAGATCTTACGCTTCAGGTTGGCCCCGAAATTCTCGCTGGGACGCAGCTGGAAGCCGTTGGGTGGGATCGCCGACTTGGGTATCACATCGATATTCAGCCGCTCCATCTCCTCCAACGATCGCTTCGAGTTGTGGGCCGACGCCAGATCCTGCCAGAACACCGCGTCTTCGCCCTTATGGTATTTCTTGATAGACGACGCAACTTCCGGCAGGCATTTCGCACTATAAATTTCCCCGGTTACGGCATTTCGCACTATAAATTTCCCCGGTTACGGCCAGTCCGGAGCGAAAGAAGACCGGGTTTAACATCCCCTTCTCGCTGATTGTCAGCCACAGCAGCACCTTCTTGGGGAACTTGGTGTGTGAAAGTAGGAGCTCACTTCCTTCGTGGGGGAGGTAAAATACGAAGTGCCCTGCCAGTCGTTGCCATCCAGGGTGAGATAGATCTCGTCGTCCATCACCACCGCGACGTCGCGATTCACCGGGAAAATCGAGTTGACCATCTTATTCAGCCGCTGCCGCTGCGTCATTGCTTGCAGCTCCGAAACCAGTGGAGGCGACATCCGCTTCCTGACATGTATGTTCATGTTCGCCAGGTACTTTTTCACTGTTTGGCCGGTTGAACCGACCTCCCGGCCAAGCGCACGCAGCGATGTAGCCACTTTTCCCTGGGTCTTCCTCTTCAGCATCCTTTGGAGCTTCTTGTCGCTTAGGGACATCGGCCGTCTAATAGTGCCAAGATGTTGTAGATGCCGGAACGGGCGTATCTGGCGTCCACAAAGTGCCCCTCGATGTCCGTTTTTGACGCGGCGGGGTGCCGTTCTTTGAACGCGTACACTTCTGAACGGAGTTGCTTCACTGTTTTTGCCATCACGGTTAGAGTTCGACTGATAGAGCTGTCAAATTTTGTCTGCTGACTTATGGGTTACTATGATTGATACTGCTAGTTTTGTCAGTGCGGGTGAAAAATCGGCAATGTTTGTCAATTTTTTTTTAATGCAAACGTTATATGACTGAAAAAATTCTCATTTTTTATTGAACACCCGTTATCTTAGGAAATTTATCACGGTTAGATGCTTCTAGTAGAAATTATCGATTCTCTAAACATGATAACGTAAACCTATGATAATCAAGCACGTAGAAATAATAATACGCCGTTGGCTATTGTTAAAGAACAAATTAATTAACCATTGGCTCCTTAAAGGATTTGCAGCTGAGCCTTTAAAAACGAACTAATTTTAAAAGGGAGCAACTTTCTACCTAGCGGCAACCCAAATCGAATGGAAAACACACCGAGCAACCATCTGAGAAACGTACAAGCAAACAAGAAGACGACAGTTATAGGAACTTTTTCATTTTTGAATGAGCACGAGTGACGAGCCCATAGTTTTTCGAGCATTACTCAAAAACGAAAAAAAGCCCATCTCCAATATTTCACCAAAGTAAGCTTATGAATAAACAAGAAAAAAAAATTTCATAATTTTCCATGATTCAGAAAATGGTTTTTCCGGCTTTTCCAAGCAATTTTCCTTCAATGTGGAAAATGTTGAAAGACATTTTTTAAGGATTATATTTTTTCCAAATTTTTGAGAAAATTTCATTAGAGTTTGGAAAAAAATTGCTCTACACACTTAGAAAATTTTACAGTGTCCGGTAATGTTTTACCAAACTTTCAACGGCTGAACGTTCGGTAATCCGATTTAAGGAATGTCGGTTAAATTTGAGAAGTTCCGGTAATTTTTTTTACCGGAATACTGTAAAATTTCCACGAAATCCGGTAAATCGGATTACCGAAGCTGTTGAAAGTTCGGTAAAAAAATACCGAATACTGTAAGATTTTCTGAGTGAGTACGATGAATCGTTCTTGAGTTATGAATTTTCGAAGTTGTGATATTCGAGAAAATCGGAAAACTTCAATAGGCGTTTTATTAACCCTGATTTATTAATTTTGTTTTTTGGTCATATATCCATGAACCCTACGCGTGGACAAAGTTTCGTAACAATCTGAGACCCGTCGGCCCAAACCTGTACGATAATAAAAAAAAATCCTACGATTCAATTGTTAGGGTTTAAGGTGAATTGCTACTCCATGTATTTTTTCCTTTCTTTTATCTCCCTCTCGCAAACTTACTTGGCTATTTAAAATTTATAGATATCGATTCTTAGTGAATGGACATCGAATCGAACTCCATCAGATTGCTCACAGCAAGTAAGCATACAAACTGATGTGATGAAAAATTGAATATCTAGAACAGAATCTGAGTTTTATCCTAGTTTTGGTTCTAAACTTTAAGATAATGCAACTGCTGTCGAGAGTACTTCAGCGTAAGCCCTTAAATCCAACTTCCAAAATTTAAACTCAAGATTATGTGGGTGGAAATGCACCGCTTCAATTTATTTCTGAAAGTTGAAAGTGTGCTTGAAGTGATGCAGTGGATGACAGTTGATTAGTGTGGCAATGATGTGCTGTATTGAAGTTCGTGATGGGTCTTTTGAGAAAATAATATAACAAAAGAATCAAAATTTGAACCCTGGCGACATTGGTCACTACTCAGCCATATAAACAATTTGAGAACGATTGTCGTGGCACTGTAGGGTTCAGCGATAGAGACTAATAAATAAGTTTTCGAACAATCAAAGCCACTGATTATATCATAAAATGCGTTGTGGGTCAAGATGGGCAAAAGCTGATCTTAATCACGCGTTTTTCGCAAGATGCGATTGCTAAAATTACAATATTTGGCATTTCGCATTTTTTGCTAGGTTTTCAACTTTTGGGTAGAGTCTTTCGGTTGAAGAATGCCATATTAAAAGTTATTTTAATATATTTAATTTTGAAAGGCAATCGCTTTAAACGTAATTATTGATTGACTTTTGAAAAACCTTCCGCAAATCCAACACTCCATACGTTATACAACTATGTGACAGAAAACACTGATTACGTTTACGTAATACAATTCCCCATTTAATAACCATGCAAAACCGAACTGACACGTTTCCTGATTCTCCGTTCAGATTACGCCACGATGCTGAAAGGGAAAGTCGACCCACTGGAATACTACCAGCTGACTGCTGACGGCGAAATTCAAAACCACTGCACTTGTAATGCATCGTCATGGATGACAACAAACAGGAGCAGAACAATTTTAGCGATCGTGCCGCGCTCTTACCTTTCATGTGCGCCGGGAAGCAGTTGTACTCGTACTGTTCCGTCATCAGGTTTATCGTATCTGGAAGATAAGCCTGAATCTGGCCTATCGTCGATGATAGCAGTAGCAGAAGGGAGGTAAACCTCAACAGCGGCGGTTTCATTTTGATTGTTGTTGTTGTTGTGATTATGATGGTATCTGAAAAGAGAGATAGGAAGAAGAACTTTTTAGAAGCGTTGAGAAGCAATGAATATTTGGATGGAGGCGCAGGTGCACTTGAACTGTTCGGTCGTGGTTTAATTAGAATTTACTGCCACTATTCAAATTGAAATTTATGTGATCACACATAATGGGAATTATTTTTCAATGAAAATTACCGACGAACTTTGGTCTCCATACATTTCTCTTTCACGCAGTTGACCAAGGCCAAATTTGTTTCGCCTCTCACAAACGCATGTCACCAATGTCACCATGCCTTCAATACGATAATTTCATTAGCTACTGTTTCACAAGTGCCTCTATCGATTTCCTTATTCTGTCGAACGTAAACATACAGGAAATTTGGACACATTGAATTTGAAGCTTCGGAATTTGGCCGAAAGGAATTCAAATCTAACATCGATTGGGTGTTCAAGCAATGAAAAATAAACGACCCGACCGATTTCTAGCGCACGTATTGATGATGATGGCCCATTTTTCTCAGCGCTCTCTATCAGGTGAATCGACTTTATGTGACAGAGCGTGCAATAAAATTAATAAAACACCAAGTTGTATTGGGAGAAAAAAAAATCAAATAGAAACAATGTCCAACCAATGTGGCGTTTTGCGTAAAGATTCCAATTCTTCACTCTCACGCGGCAGTCGGCTGAATTCGACCATCGCTCTCATAAGGACTGTAACGAAAATAAGTTCTCTACATATTTTTCATTTAAATCATATAAAAAAATGATGTTTTATTCAAACAAATTGATGATTGTTTATTATACTGGGTTGAACTGGAACATTGGGAAGTCCGGCTGAAATAATATTATTCCTTCACGAATTTGCGAATTTTTGATCGAACAATTTTCATCAAGCTCCAGACAAGTGTTTCATCACATTTTTCGGACGCCTTACCCCAATTTTTTTTAAAACTCCTGCATATTTTCAGCTGCTTTACCAGTCTTTTTGAAGACCCTCTTCACACTTCGCCCAATGGCGTTCGATGGGCCGAATCTGAGAGCAGTTTGGCGGATTGATGTCTTTCTCAACGCAATCCATACCCTTTTCCGTGAGCCAACTGAGAGTTGTTTTGGCGTAATGCGCCGACGCTAAATCCGGAGTGGAGAGGTACTATGCTGCCGTTATAAGCATAACTGTCCCATGAATATAGGGAATCCCATAGAACATGGGACAATTATGCGTGTAACGGCAGTATGCTTCTGATATAAAGGCAGCAACCTCTTCTACAGACACTCAAATCGATAGATTTCCGCATTGATTGTTCCGGTAGTGTAAATGGTAGACTTCATACCGCAGGAACATATTGCTTGCCATACCAGCACTTTTCGGCCAAACTTCTCGACTTGAATCGACCTGTCTGCATCGCTTACATCCTCCCCTACGACGGCAGTGTAATAAAGAGTGTTCCGATCAAAATTTTGTCAAACAGTAATGTGTGTGAGTCGATCAAAGTTTTTATTAATAAGTCAAATTTTTCAAGTCAAATTCTACAAGTCTTTTTCAAGTTCAGTTAATACAGAATACAAGAGAAATATTCAGCTAAGCTTTCTTTTTACTGAATGCGAATTACTAGGCCTTTCGTTTAACACCTGCCATAAGATTTTGTACAGTCTTCTTGTCCACTGTATTCGCCGCAGAACGCCAGTTTGCCTTGAACTTTTTCTCGCTCACAACAGCTTTTTGATTCTTCTTAAGGCCGCTTGACGATGGCCCAATATTGTTCGATTGGGCGGAGCTCTGGTGTGTTGGGAGGGTTCTTGTCCTTGGGCACCACTTGAACGTAGTTGGCAGTATACCACACCATGGCCTTTTTTCCGTAATGGCAAGATGCCAAATCCGGCCAAAATAGAACGG
The DNA here is from genome assembly GCA_024533555.2 of Aedes koreicus. NCBI lineage: Eukaryota > Metazoa > Arthropoda > Insecta > Diptera > Culicidae > Aedes > Aedes koreicus. The sequence continues at coordinate 322,689 of JAHHFK020004517.1, forward strand.
AACAATTGTGTCGCTTCAGGAAAGGCAGTAGACGTTTTTGTAGGCACTCGCTCGGATAATTTTCCTGGTTGACGGTTCCTGTCACAATGTAAACGTTGCTCTTCAAGCCACAGGTACAAATTGCCTGCCATACCAGATATTTCTTCACGAACTTTGACAGTTTAATGTGCTTGAAAATATTTGCAACCTTTTCCCGTCCGGTTGCCGTATAAAATTCCTGTCCAGGAAGCTGTTTAAAGTCTGCCTTGACGTGAGTTTCATCGTCCTGTACCACGCAAACAAACTTCGTCAGCATCGTCGTGTACAACTTTCGCGATCGTGCTTTGGCCGACGTGTTTTGTTTATCGTCACGATTTGGAGTCACCACTTTCTTGTAAGTCGACAGTCCAGCTCGTTTTTAGCTCTATCCACGGTTGGAGGCGCCACTCCCAGCTTCTTTGCGACATCTCGGACGGAGAGAATGGGGTTCCGCTCGAAACAGCGGGCAACTCTTTTTGTCGTCGCTGTGGCCTCCGGCTTTCGATTTCTCCCCGATCCAGCTTTTTTGGCTGTCGACAAACGTTCACCGAATACTTTTAATACGTTGGTAATAGTTGATTTAGCCACATTCAACAATTTCGCTAACTTGGCGTGAGAGTAGTTTGGATTTTCGCCATGCACGTGCAAAATTTTGGTGCGTTGCTTCTCTTTTTTCGACGACATTTTGATAACTGAAGTGGTAATGTCAAAATCAAAATAGAGGCATGATGCTACACGCACACATCTTCAATGTGAGGGGTATGCAACATTTTTTAATGCACGATGAAAGGAAATGCGTCCTGGAAATGGTCCTGGAAGGGTTTTTGAGTCCTGTCAACAAGGACAAGACAAAGGATGTCAACATAGGTCTCGTCGTCCATCTAAATACATGCATCCAGTTATTGCAAAACTCGCCAATACAATTTCCGGGCCCTTGTTGCTTCTGTTTTGCACTTTGTTTGGCGATTTTCTGCTTCTTGTAGGTCTTTAGTTTTTCCCATTTCTTGATACGTTGAATAATTTCGACGCTGCTTCCCGCTTTATTGGACAAATCACGTATCGACATTGATTTGTTCTTCCGAATTAGAGCTTCCAATTTCTGATCCAGTTTAGGGTTGGAAGATCCGGATTTTCTTCCTCTTCCTAGCAGTTCATCCAAATAACAGTGTTCTCTTAACTTGGTAATGATGGATTTTACACTCGCCTGATGAATTCCAAAGCGTTTCGCCAATTGTCGCATAGTTACACCTTTTTCACGTAGCCATGTGTCCAAAACAATGCGCGACATTTTGAAAACGTAGAATTTAAACCGTGCAAACAAGTAAACAAACGAAAGATGACACTCAAACGCACAGCATGCTATGATGAACACATTAAAACTATCACAAATACACGCGTACAACGCAAATGTACGTGGAAAGCTTATTTTCGATACCTTCCTTAGACGACATCGCCGGCGGCATATGCAAACAAGTTTAGCCTGATTGAATTAGAAAAAAAAGGTTATCGAAGTTAACAAACGGTTCCAACGTTGTACGATGCGTTGTTGTTCACTATTGCGGAGAGCTGTCTATTTATAGGTACCACTGCTATTAGTTGGGGCATTTATAGTTTAAACTGCTTTGGCTTCTGTTGTAGATTTTCAATTTATCAAACAGGTTCGTTATTTCCTAATTAGATTCTGCCGAATGGCCCTTGATCTTTAGTAGTCATAAAGCTTGTTTTAGGAATGAGCATACATCTTACAAAAAACCAAACGTCCTCAGTCTGAAATAGGTGATATTTGCGTCGGCGAGGGTATCATAATACAACTGGTTGAGCCTAACGGATGATATGCTGGGAAGGTAACGCTCTCTCGAAATATAAATGATAACAAAACAAAATCAAAGCATATCGTGTGACAGATTAATGGACCTGTTGTGGGCAGTGATGTTTTGATTCAGGATACGTTTCTTCATCATCTTTTGTTTTTAAATGGATAAGGTTACGGCTCAGGTTACAACCGGTGGGGTAGCTCATAACCCACTTATGCTCAAGCAAAACAAGCATCGTTTGGGACAGTGCAGCCAAGATGGAGACATCATCTTGGCTCACAAGTAAGAGTCGTTGTTGGAAGTGCTACTCCGCTTCCAATAGTATAAGAATGCAGTGTTCTGCAACATGAAGGAATGTAATCAGAAACTAATCTTGCTGATAATTGGAACCTTTGGGTCGACATGTTCATACGCAGCGTTGGCACAAGTCATTGATACTATCAAGGCATGTGAGCAAAACTATCGATATCCGAAACCTACATAACAAACCATTGTCTACGAAAAATCTTGCAGTTGTTACCAGGGCACCCACTGAGCAAAAGTGATTTTCCCTTCGGCCATGAACAGAGGAAGAGCTTTTTACGCTTGAAATGATTTATTCAACGTGACATATTGCCGGATGATATCTTTGTTGGTGAAGCATTCCGCTTTCCTAGATATGATATAAATGCTCCGGTATGTATTTAAATTTTATATTTTGCTGAATGGTACACTTATTCGTAGTTAACGGTAATCCGTTGTTTGTTTCTACAGAACACAAATCATCAAAAATTTCAAGGGTTCTAAATGGGAAGATTTATCGTATCAAATGCCTGCCGGAAGTGGCTGCATTCATCCGGAAACATCATGCGGAAGAAGATGTGGTGTGTTGGCCGGAGTTGGCATCGGCCCACTACGCCAAAAGGACGTAGGAAGAGATGGACCGAAGAACGCGAACCCTCCGAACGTTCCCAGCTGCATAAAAAAAAATAGTGGCCCAATACGAGAAGCAGGTGAGCTTAAAAGCAAAGAAGCTGATGAAAAATTTCCCAACGCCGTTCTTTTCTACGTCACGTTTAACATCCGTGAGGCTGGTCTTTAGGGCGTGAAAGCATTTTTGGTAAATTGACCTGTGTATCAATGCATCAATACAATGATGTTGGAATGCAAACGATCGAAAAAGAACGAATTTAGAATCAAGTAGCATGAACAATTAATTTGGCTTCACCTTTTTTTTTTAAATACATTTAAAAAAAAATTTTACGAGCGTATAAGTAGAACGATTGTAACTGGAAAACTAGGAAAATTTAAATTAACTCTTCACTTTATAACTTTTTAAAAAAATTAAAAATTAAAAAAAACGGCTTCCGCTTCCTCACGCA
>JAHHFK020004518.1:0-48536 GCA_024533555.2 Aedes koreicus
ATAAAACATCAATAAAAATGGAAAAAATAGCAATAAAAATATGTGAAATTGCCACTACATTATTAAACACTGTGCCAACGAAAAAATAACAATTCGCACTAGAAAAATATAAAATAGCAATAAAAAATTGATAATTCATTTTCAATAATTCAAAAGTGACCGGTAAAACTTTCAAAAAAAGCAATGGCAATTAGTATAAACGCAATAATAAACTGATAGTTTTCCGTCATAATAATAAGTTCTATACATGTGACAAAAGTCTTCAAATCTTTCAAATCTTCCAATTGAAACCAAACAAATCGCAATAAAAAATCCAAAATAAAAAAATAAAAATTAAAATAATTTGTTTGGTTTTGATTGGAAAGCTTTGAAAAATTTAAAGACTTTTGTCACATGTATAGCGCTAAAACTTATTATTATGACGGAAAACTATCAGTTTATTATTGCGTTTATACTAATTGCCATTGCTTTTTTTGAAAGTTTTACCGGTCACTTTTGAATTATTGAAAATGAATTATCAATTTCTTATTGCTATTTTATGTTTTTCTAGTGCGAATTGTTATTTTTTCGTTGGCACTGTGTTTAATAATTTAGTGGCAATTTTGTGAATTTTCATTGCTAAATTTTCATTAATTAGTGCCAGTATATATTTCATACCTGCCATATCTCATGTATGGAGTAATAGAGGAAAAGTGTTGTTCTACCGTATGAGTGACAATGAAAGATGAGAAGACGAAAATAAACAACGAAAATAAAAAATATTAATTTCCGTTCAAGACAAAACAAAAGTTCCCCCGAGAGGGCTCTGAAGTTGAAAATATTCCCCGAGTGACTCCCTGAGAGGATCCAACTTTGCCCTGGAAGGCGTTTTCCCACGAACGAGATAGTGACATTTTGTAATCTCCTGAGAGGGTAATAGTCGCTTCTCCAGGGATATGTTTTTGAAATGAGCTTTTGAGTAGGTGTGATACTGTCGATTATCGATTTTTCTAGCTCCTTGTTATCAATACGAGGTTGGCGAGACTGTATTGTTGGAAATTTAATTCATTTGGTAGTGAGATAGTTTCGCCTTCAGTAGCACGATAGCATTGGTATTCTGAAAGATTGTTCTCAGAACATGTTGAACTAATTGAAAATAATTTTCACACGTGAACGTGGTTATAACTCTTTCCAATGTTTGATCATTTCATTTTAGTAACGGAAATGTGTCCAAAGCTAATGTCAGTCTACTGACAAAAGCTCTACAAGCTGAGAAGCGACGAAGTGCCGCATTAGCAGCCCAGCTCAGGAACACACTCAAAAGAACCAGTCGACACGGTGAATGGATTGAAGAATCATCTGACGTAGGGGAACATAGCCTCGAATTCATGCCCCGTAATTCAACTATGCGTGAAGCAACTCGTTCTGCTAACGATTCATCGCTGTTTACGTCAATGTCGTTTGCATCACTGCAAGTCACAGAGTGCAAGCCTATGGAAGGAGAATACGAAGTCGACAAGAAAACGTTCGAGCAATGGAAGGACCATTTCGAAGCTGCTATGCAATTTGCGGGAATAACAAGCGAATTTATGAAGATGACTGCATTTAAGATGAAAGCCGGATTGAAGTTGATCGATGTGCTCGACGGTACTATTTCCAACGATACCACTCCAAATGCGGAGTTGTACCCTTACTCCAATGTGATGCAGAGATTGAAGAACTATTACGGCTCGCGCGATTATGTTCTTCGGCAAAGACAAAAACCTCGCTCGATGGCTCAAAATCCGGGCGAAGCCAATCTGAGATACGTTAAACTGGTAACTGGTGGTAGCTAAACTATGTGACTATAAAGAAGAAATTAACATATGATGGAGACAGTGGCTGATGTCATCCAAGCACATGCAGTGAATACCAGAGTACGTGAAGCAGGTAGGAAAGTTCTGAGAAAAGGGTGAACGATAGCAACAACTTTTTGGACAAGGTGGGTGCTTGCGAGATCGAGAAACTGATCGAGGAGATGTTTGCCAAAAATCACCGACAAACGAAAACCGTGGCAGAAGTGGGCGCCGTTTGATACCAACATCAAGCAAGAGGCGAGTTTCGTTCAGGTGGCTTTGAGAGAGGTGACCAGCGGTCAATCGCCTGAGCTTGTCCAGATTCTTCAATCGTAAAACTTGAACATGCCGCGGGGCAGAAACCAGGCTAAAAGCGACTTTACACGTCACTGAGCAACTCGTATGCAACGTCAGCCATGCTGGAGATGTACCAGTAATTACCATACACCTGAGGAGTGCCACGCAATTGGCAAAATTTGTCGTCAGTGTCAAGGCAAGGGACACATTGAGCGAGCGTGCCGTTTGACAGAGCCTCATACGTCGTCGAAGAGTCGTCTTCCGGGAGGAAGGTGAACCGTCGTCATTCTCGAAGACAAGCAAAGATTGCCGCAATTACGAGCACGGAGAATTCGGAGGATGAGAAACCAAAAGTCGAGAATAAACCCGTGAGTGTCACTTTTTCGTCCGCAAACAGCTATCATTCTATGAAAATGAGCCAAATAATTCATGCACTATTTTCTTCACAAATGTGAATTCCTGTAATAGATTATTTAAATTTCACATGCGTCTATCATTGTATGATAATCGGCTTGGATTCAAATAAACAACGGAATTGACTGATCAAAAAAAAAAAAAAAAAACGAAAAAAAAAGTAGGGTTTATTTAATTCAGGAAGCAATTATTCACAATTCAACATTGACACCTGTATACCTACGGCTACCTACGAGAACAGCTTTCCCGGGAAGTTCACTAGACTGATTAAAGCTACGATGGACGGTGTGCGAAACTGCGTGAAGGATTTCGGGCGAACATTCCAGCTCGTTTGAATCACGCCGGGGACTACGTCAAGGTGATGGACTTTCGTGCCTATTGTTCAACATTGCGCTAGAAGGTGCCGTGCGAAGAACCGGGCTCAACAGCCGGGGTACGATTTTCACTCGATCCTGTCAGTTCGTTTGTTTTGCAGGATGACATGAACATTGTCGGCAGAAGATTTGAAACGGTGGCAGAAATGTACACTCGCCTAAAACGCGAAGCTGCGAAAGTCGGACTGGAGGTGAATGTGTCGAAAACAAAGTACATGCTAGCATGAGGTACCGAGCGCGACAGGGACCGCCTAGGCAGCAGTGTTACGATGGACGGGGATACATTCGAGGTGGTGGAAGAATTCATCTACCTTGGATTCCTTGCTTACGGCTGACAACGACAACAGCCGTGGGATCCGAAGACGCATCATCAGTGGAAGTCGTGCCTACTACGGGCTCCAGAAGAACTTGCGGTCAAGAAAGATTCACCCCCGCACTAAATGTACCATGTACAAAACGCTGATAAGACCGGTTGTTCTCTACGGGCACGAGACGTGGACGATGCTCGAGGAGGACCTGCAAGCACTTGGTGTTTTCGAACGCCGGCTGCTTAGGACCATCTTTGGCGGCGTACAGGAGGATGGAGTGTGGCGGCGAAGATGGAACCACGAGCTCGCTGAACTCTACGGTGAACCCAGCATTCAGAAGGTCGCGAAGGCTGGAAGGATACGGTGGGCAGGGCATGTTGCGAGAATGCCCACCTCACTCTATGTTCTAGGCTATTTTGAACCAAGCTGAGCTAGATTGCACTGCGGAACAGCAAATTGAATCCGTGCATGAAACCTTGTATGATACCTCGGGTTGAATCAGAACGGGACACAAGCTCGTTAAAATTTTGTGGTCTAACTAAACGATGGGACTGTCGTCGGTTGGTTGTCAGGAATTCCCTTATCATTTTTGATTTATGCCGGAGCGAAGGTTAATACGGTCAGTGAAGATACTCTTGATCGCTTGATGAACAATGACACTTTGACGAGTCAGGGTTTCAGTTTAAAAAATGGCTCGGGCAGGCAGTTGAAAGCTTATGCCGTCCAAGATGAGATACCAGTAGTCGCGTCTTTTGTGGCCGAACTTTATATCTCCGACGAACGTCCTCGATTCATGGAGAAGTCGTACGTTGTTAGAAACGCGAGGGGGATTTGATATTCCATTGAAGGAATCTCTTGAATGTAGCCCAATTCATTTGTTGCCAGGAGAAATTCTGGTACTATCAATTCAAAGCGAATTCCCCAAATTTAATGTGGCTCCGGTGTTGTTGACGTACGAAAAAAGCATACCAACATCGCGAAACGTATTCACCAGCATTCCTCCAGCATTCAGGAAAGAAACGGAGGAGAGATTAGAAGATTTGCTGTCTACCGGGATCATAGAGTGAGTAACGGAGCGGATGGAAAAATCCTTTTGTTCATCGCTCTTAGTTGTCCCCAAGGATAAGAATGACATTTGGCTCGTAGTAGATCTCAGAGGTCCGAACAGCATCATAAGAACACCATTCAAAATGCCTACTTTGGAAGCCATTCTTTCGGATTTGAATGGTGCGTCATGGTTCTCTACGATCGATCTGGAAAGTGCGTTTTTCCACGTTGAACTGCATGAGGATTGCAGACATATAACCAATTTTTTTGCTGGAAATGGAACCTATAGATTCAAGAGACCTCACTTTGGTAACTCGCCTGACATATTTCAGGAGCTACTACAAACCGTGGTACTGGCGGATTGTCCGGGGGTTGTCAACTACCTGGACGACATACTCGTTCACGGAAAATCTAAAGAGGAGCATGACAGGAACCTGGAAAAGGTGCTGCGACGATTACGAGAGCATAATGTCCGTTTAAACACTGCCAAGTGCGCATTTGGCGTGAAATCTGTCAAGTTTCTCGGGTTCTGCTTGTCCCACGACGGTTGGAGAGTGGAAGATGACAAACGAAAAGCCATTGAAAACTTTCGTAGGCCCGAATCGTTATCCGAGGTAAAAGTTTCCTCGAGACTAACTGAACTTTTCAGAACGGTTCACCACCCAAAAGGGCTAAGAAGGAACAGAAAAACCTTAGAATACTTACAAGATCAAATAATTTCTACTGGACAGAGCAAGAAGAGCAAGAATTCAATTACCTGAAGAAGAAGCTTTGAATTCAATTACAAGATTGGGCTATTTTGATCATAATGACGTAACAGAATTGTATGTTGATGTATTAACAATTTGACAAAGATTTTTTTTTATCCACTTGGATATTTTTTCCTCGTATAATAGCCTGCGCATCTAAAGTTCTAACGATCGCTGAACAGAGGTACCCTAAGACCCAAAAAGAGGTGCTCGCAATCGTTTGGAGTGTTGAGAGGTTTGCTTTCTACTTGATCAGTAAACAGTTTACTACCAGGACAGATTCGGAAGCAAACGCATTCATTTTTGGCGGATTGCACCGAACGGGTAGGCGTGTCATGACCCGTGCCGAGGCTTGAGCTTTGCGACTTCTTCCATATCGGTTTCAAATTGAAAGAGTCCCGGGATATCTGAACGTTGCCGATGTTTTGTCTCGACTGATAAATAAATCGCAAGTTGACGAACTCTTCGACGAAGACAACGAAAAGCATTTATTGTTTTCGCTGGATGCAGGAAATATGGCCATTTCATGGATGGATATTCAAACATCATCGGAATCAGACGAAGAATTGAACGAAATGAGATTTGAAATTCAAACCGGAAGATGGTCAGAAGGTCTCCAACGATATGAGGCTGAAGCAAAAAGTTTGATTACTGGGACCACTTGTCTTAAAACGACTTGATTATCTTGCCTAGAAATCTTCGTAAAAGAGCGTTCGGCCCACCAAGGACATATCGGATGTAGTGCTACAAAACGAATACTACGTGAATTTTTCTGGTGGCCCAATATGTCTAAACAAGCTAATGACTTCGTAAACAGATGCGAAACATGTGTTGTGATTTCTAGAAGGAACCCACCAATCCCACTTTCCAGTCGTCAACTTCCAAGCGGCCCATGGGAAATACTGCAGATTGATTTTCTGTCGTTGCAGGGATGTGGTTCCGGGGAATTTCTTCTGAGCATTGATACATCTCCCGCTATTTACACGTTTCAGAAATGAGACATACGGATGCTCGGAGTACAAATGCTGCGTTGTGTAAAGTTCTCGCAATTTGGGGTCTGCCTTTAAGAATAAAGAGCGATAATGGGCCTCCATTTCAGAGTTCGGAATTCAATGAATACTGGGAGGCAAAGGGTGTAAGAGTTCGCAAGTCTATTCCTCTAAGTGCTCAGTCAAACGGAGCCATCGAGCGTCAGAACCAAGGTGTTATTAAGGCTATGGCCGCCGCCAAGAAAGAAGGCAGGAACTGAAAGACGGCTTTGGAGGAATATACCCACACCCATAACACGCGAAAACATCACTCTCGGCTCGGGGTTACACCATTTGAACGGAGACTGGGGGCAACAACCTTTTCCAAAACCTCAGTTTTGTAGTACGCCGCGTTGATTTTGACGTTTTTTTCAATAAACACCAAGGGTAGCTTACCACGTTTGCATACTGCCCCCCAAACCATCACCGACGCGGCACTTTGGAACCGAGGGATGTTTATATTGGATTCAGGAATGCTGTCCCTCGATGGCGCCCACACCCGGTCATTTTGCACATTGTGCGGCTGCTGCAGCACGAACAGTTTCTCGTCCGAAAAACAAACTCCTGACCAGCGTGCCGAGAGAGGATCCTCTTAGCTCGATCCAACCGCTTTTTGCTGGTAGCCTCCGAAACGCCATGGACCTTACGTTTTTTGTAAGGCCTGAAACCAAGGTCCTTGGTGAGTATGGTGTGAGCGGTTCCAATGGAAACGTTGAGATCTGCAGCCGTTTTCCGGATTGAGCGGTTCTTTTTGCGCCGAATTCGCTCCCTCACGATCTTGATGACCCGTGGCGTCCTCATACATCGTTACGATACATACGAACGAAAGAACACATTTTTGCAGCACCGTAGATGGAACAAGCCGCTTGCTACAATAAAACATTTCACATGTTATCGAAATGTTTCACAATTTCATGGCAAACTAAATATTTAAAGTAACATCCTTATTGGGAGGTACTACCTTTCGTTTTCATTCGCACCGTACTTGACAAAAAAAGCTTTTTGTTTGTATAGAAGAAACACGGATTCAGGCATAACGGAGATCATATACGCCTGTTGATGAAGACTACAAGGCTTTCAGTGCTAGAGCGAAAAAAAACCCAAACACGTCCATCGTTACGTAATTCTGCACACTTGTTATCTAAGCCGAAAATTGTTTTAGGCTTTTATTCTAAACCCTCAACCGGTTTGGTCTCTTGGCGATAGTCTCGGTGATTCATGGCCACCCAAGCTTAACCCTGTACTACACATCGTCGAGCCATCGAGCTACCCAACAGTAAACGATTATCGCACATTCGACCTGACCTGCGGCGGCGCTTGCCAAAAATCACAAATCCCTCACAGGATCTTCAACCGCAACCAGCTCAGGATTAGCCAATGTTGGCCGGCAATAAAATAGATGAAAGCAGATTAAAACGAATGCGTTTTCCACGTGAGTCGGTTTCAGGAACTGTAGAAAATCAGCGATGTTGAAATAAATCCGTGACTAAAATAATTGAAGACTTACGAACCACCATGATTGTAATCTACTTGCTACCCGGAACACATTGATAAAATCTTCATTTCCGTCCCAACATTATTTTCTCCTTCCAACAATGGCCAGGAAGTGAGCCACGAAGATTTTGTGATTAAAGACCGAATACAGGAGATTCCAAGCGTTCCTGTGGAAACCGGTTTCAGATAGGATTTTTCGGTTGTTGAATATTTTACTCCCATCCTGGATGGGTAGAATGGGTCATTCTCCAGGACGGAACAAGAGCGGACATCCCTTTTCGGGAGTTTTTTTTTCCGGCGTCCTGTTTCCGCTCTTTAAATCATTTGTGCTACTCGTATACAGAGGCATTGCACCCATAAAGGTAAAACCGTCCCATGTGAATTGCCTTTTCTAGGGAAGATGGGACTGACACGCGATTATCGTCAGTGCAGTAGGTTATGTTTCTCAACTTGACTCGCATGTTTGCCTGCGCCTGTATGTATACTGTAGACTAGGTTAGGTACTGAGTGCCTCAGCCTCCGGTTATGACGAGGCTGTACGGGTTGTACATGTCGCTGGATGGGGCGAAGAAGTGGGTTGCATTCATTTTCATACTCTTCTTAACAAACTGAGCGGAAACGAATGGCAGAAAAGCTCCATCCGCCCTTCGGTCTGTGTCGAACGGTGAAAGGCGGCGCAGCGCTGCTATGCGGATCCCGTTGGCTCTCGATGCGGGAACGTGTTTGAACATGTTTGCAAACAAATACGTACGGCCGAGGAAAAGCTGTTTTTCTGTTTTTATTAAATTTAATAACATTTCCGCTTCGTCCTTGCTAATCTCCGATGACGGCTCAGCAGCAACCAACCAACGGTGCGAATCTCAAGCGGATGTTAAGGCTGGAGGCATAACCGGTTGGCTTTAATAAACGACTAGGTAGTCAGGTTGGGAAGTCCAAGTTCTTTGCCGGCAAATGTCAGCATTCCACTCAAGCGCTAGATCATTAAAAAAAACTTTGCCTCCGATCGAGGCAGGCGAGGAAAGAATTGAGGTGAATTCGGCACTGTTGACACTGTCTAAGCAACCACATTTTTGACCCTCTAATGCAGTATACTTCTCTTCAAAACATTTCACTGAATATAATAGTTTAGGCTCGATTCACTTAATATCTGAACGCAAAAAACAGCTCTATCTCGGAATAGTATTATAAAATAAAACAGTAGAGCAATCAAAATAAGATTTTTTTAATTGCACTTTCAGGAAAAAACATCATCAGTCTTATTTCGTTTTGGTTTTGATGAAATGACGAACGTTTCTTGAAATATCTCGCATCATCTGTTGAGCACTCTGTTCGTAAACTTGAGCAGCCATTTTGATCCACCAACTCTTCATCTCTGCACCTTGAGTCACTTTTTCAGCTTCCGCTTGCCAATTGCCCAATATTTCGCGATTGAAATTGAGGACAATTGTGTGGGTTGAAATCCTTTTCTATGAAATCTACCCTGTTGTTACGGTACCACGGATCATTCAACTGTAGTGGCCGCTAGTCAATTCTGGCCAAGACTTTACAGGGCCTTCGTGTGCTTTGATAAATTGTACGCAGCGTTTTTTTCGGGCACGCTTCCTTGTAGAGTTTCGAGTTCTTAGACTCATTTGTAACAAAACTTGAGATTTTTGTGTGCAGCTGCAATTCGCTAGCTATGTTAGAAGTTTCAGAAAAAACGAATTTACGTGTTTTGGGGACATCTCCTCGAGCCGTGACCACACAAAACCTTTGCAAGGGAAGCTGACTAAAGTCCAGCTTTACATACGTTTTATCGTCCATCTGTATGTATTCTGGGCAGTGGTAGTAAATGTACATTTTCCGTTAAACTGTCACTTGCTACGAAATGGATAGACCCGCACACCAGCAATCGGTTTTAGGTAAAGTTCAAGCTAACGTGAAGGATATAAAACAGAAAAACAGTGCGTTGTATTCGTTTAGCCGCACCATCATTTTGGGTATTCAAAAAAAAAAAAAAAAATTAAGGGAAGTATTTTGTATGATAAATTCATGACTTTAGAATAAAATGCCATTCCTGAGAATAGTTGCCACTTTCGTACTTAGAAGCTCCTCCTCGATTCTTTATAACGTTGAAGATTCTGCGGGGCATCGAGTTTACAAGTTTTTGAATGGTTCGAACGGCAATTTGTACCCAGCTTTCCTTGATGCACACTTTTATATCTTTCACGGTCCATTCGTATAAACCTTTAAAGCCAAAATTCCTGTTCATTCTAGAACAGTGATGTCCTTGCCCACCATCCATGCTTTTTTTGGGGGGAGGGGGGGGGGTATGGGCTCCTCCTAATGGGGATCGAATTAAGCGAGACGCGTGGCGTGGGGTGGCGGGGGTGGGATACAGGGTGCGGCAGAAAATGATGCGAAAATTTGTTCTATATCTTTCAAATCACATTTTCAAATAATTCAAGCAATAATATCAACATTTTCGAGTGCAGTTATCTTTATAAAGTCCTTTTAAACAAATTTATTCAATGTGTTCTCCATTTTTATTAAAAGCATCCTCGAGCCGACGCTGGAAGCTAGAGCATGCCTTTCGGACGTAGTCCTCCGACATTGACTGCCATGTGCGTGTTATGGTTGACTTCAGGGTTTTCACACTAGAGTGTGATGTTTTGCAGGCTCGTGCTTAAACATATGCCCAAATCGAATAATCCAACGGATTAAGATCTGGACTGCTAGGGGGCCACAAATCCTTCGGCCAAAACTTCATGTTATCGTTCAACCATTGTTGGGTTCGATAGGACGTGTGATACGGCGCTCCATCCTCCTGTAGGACAACGTTTTGGTCCTCGAAAAAGTTGGCCTTCACCCAGGGAAGCACTTGGTCCTTTAAAATACCGATATACACTTCGGTATTGATTTAAACTTCAGCATCAATGAAAACAGGTGGCATTTTCAAACCGTTGGACGGCCCCAAGCCAAATAGCATGACACCAGCCGGATGTTTGGTTTGAAATTTGAATTTCACTTTTTCCGGAACGTTCTCCATTTTCTGCGGTGAAATGAACCGGTCCATGCGGCTGTTGGCCACAGCATCGATGCGGAAAAGCTTTTCGTCGGTGAACAGGATTATCATTTTTTCCTTCTTCAACAAGGAAAGCAATGGAACGAGTCACTCGTAGTTCCTTGATCCGGTCCGTAATCAAGTGGCGTTTCACTCTGGCTCTGGAAGATGCATGCAGGTCTTCTTTGATGATTCTCCGCATGGATTTCTCCAAAATATTGGCTTCCTTTGCAAGTTTTCTTATGGAACGCACCGGGTTGCAAGCAATTTTTGCACGGACCGATTTGATCACGTTCGGCGTGCGTGCAATGCGCGGACGTCCGCTTCCCGGCTTCCGCTGCTTAGAACCATCCTGTAGGGACTTTTTGATGCGGTAAACTATTGCCAAATTTCACCCTACCACCTTGGCAATCTCTTTCGACTTCTTTTGAGGCGAGAAACAAGCTGGTGATCACTTCTTTCTTGAACATGTTGACGAAGGTGCAATAAAACAAATAGAATGTTTGAATGCAGCTCTTGAAAGTAAACATAAACATGGAATCTTCGAACCATAATTGTAGCGGACTGGAAGTGTTCTTAAAGAGGAAAATCATAAAACTATCAAAACTATTGGTAGTTTTATCATAGTCTTAAGCATGTCCTGAATGTCATTACAAGTATGTACCGATAAACCTATGTAGAATATCTAGTTTTATGCGTGGTTTTATCAAATGAGTCTTGAAAACATCTTCAAGTGTACCTCAAAATTGAATTTGTTACTTGGGAAGGCTAATAGAGTATTCTTTACTACCATTATGACGATGTCGTCTGCGAATACAAAAATAAAAAAAAACTCTGGCGGGTGAGTTGAGAAAGAAGCTGTTCACATGGAAAAGAGTAATCATATGCAATCATTGAGCCTTGTGGTACACTAGATTTTTCGCTGAATTTGCTGGAACGTTGGTTCCCAATACTAACCTGGAAGGGGTCGGTTTCAAAGAAACCGTTTCAGAAAATACATAATATTTGGACAAAATCGTCAAAGATTCGAATGTAACAATTGTAAACAATGATTAAAACGTAAATTTCCTGGAAATGCCAGGTTGCTAACATCTATATCCACTACCGACGGGAAGGGTAATAACTCCCTGTATCTGTTTCTGGTTCTATTTTGTTTGTGGGAGCAAGCAGATCCCAGAAAAAATGCTATAAGGCATTGTTTACAAATGTTACGTTCGACCTTTTGACTATTTTGTCTAGGCCTTTTAGACCCCAATCGATGAGCGGTTCAATCACTAGGCCTTGGCGATTTCGACATGACTCCCGACTTTCATACCCAAGCAGCACACTACGATCATAATTGGTTGCAGCAACTTGACTATGACTAAACAAGTCACATTTATGTTTTCTCAACCCAGTGGCAACATGTGTGCTATTATCTTCATCTTGACCAAGAGTGCCGAAGTATGTATTTGTGCCGAAACCCAGCCGGAAGGCGTGTTGCCGATTGTTGAGAAGACCGTTTAAATTGTGGTAACTGATTAGCTCCATTTTCTTTGAACCGCAACAGGCTAGGGAAATGAGACGATAATCCTCTGGTGATTTCCAGAGCGGTCTTGCGCGACAAAAAACTCCAGGCCGGGGATCTACTTGGCACCAACTTTTATGTACGTCTCGTCGTTCATTCTGATGCATTTCGGCTGCACCAACTACTCGCGGTACAGCTTCCTGGTACGGGATTTGGCCATCGTATTCCTCGGTTCGGTTAGGCGCCTTTCTTGCCTTAAAAACATGAAGTCCGGCCCGCTTCATTGTCTGCTGGATGAACCTTACGGAATTGACCTTTTTGGCCACGCCCCGAATCGAATGGTTCGGATTGCGCTTGAAGTAATCCGTCTCCTTCCACGTGGTTCACGGGGTCGGTCGTCTTCGCTTTTCTTCCGCTGCCAGCTCGTCGCTGGGTTCTCTGGGTCTCCTTGAACGATTTTACCCCACGGGATACGGTCATGACAATCCGATTCGTTGTATTATGGTTGCCGAAAAAAAAATGGTTGAGTAAGAGGGAGAAATTAAGGAACTGAACAATAAATTGCAGAAAAAAAATCAGACGATAATCAAACAGAAATCAATAATCCGAAATCTGTGTACAGAGCTAAAAGAGCTCAAAGAAGTTATTGATAAGAGTAGAGAGCAAATTTTAGTGAATCCGATTCAACTATAGATTCGAAATGAATCACTTGCACGTCTCCACTGCGGAAAAGATTAAATTTTGTTTTGATTTTGTTTGACGTTTCTCTTGTGCACATAACGTTTGCATAAAAAAATGGATAAAAATTGCCGATTTTTCATGGGTTTACCCGCACTGACAAAACTACCCCTGCAGCATCAATCATAGTAACCCTTGAGTCAGCAGACAAAATTTGACAGCTGTATCAGTCGAACTCTAACCGTGATGGCAAAAACAGTGAAGCAACTCCATTCAGAACTGTGCGCGTTCAAAGAAAGGCACCCCGCCGCGTCGGAAACGGACATCGTGCGGCACTTTGTGGACGCCGGATGCGCCCGTTCCGGTATCTACAACATCTTGGCACTATTAGACAACAATCAGAGCATCGGAAGAAAGCCCGGTTCCGGACGGCCGACGACCCTGAGCGACAAGAAGCTCCAAAGGATGCTGAAGAGGTAGACCGAGGGAAAAGTGGCTACATCGCTGCGTGCGCTTGGCCGGGAGGTCGGTTCAACCGGCCAAACAGTGAAAAAGTACCAGGCGAACATGAACATACATGTCAGGAAGCGGAAGTCGCGTCCACTGGTTTCGGAGCTGCAGGCAATGACGCAGCGGCAGCGGCTGAATAAGATGGTCAACTCGATTTTCCCGGCGAATCGCGACGTGGCGGTGGTGATGGACGACGAGACCTATCTCACCCTGGATAGCAACGACTGGCAGGGCACTTCGTATTTTACTTCCCCCACGAAGGAAGCGAGCTCCGAGGTGAAGTTCATTTCACACACCAAGTTCCCCAAGAAGGTGCTGCTGTGGCTGACAATCAGCGAGAAGGGGATGCCAAAGCCGCTCTTCTTTCGCTCCGGACTGGCCTTGAACGGGGAAATTTATAGTACGAAATGCCTGACAGAAGTTGCATTGTTCATCAAGAAATACCATAAGGGCAAAGACGCGGTGTTCAGGCCGGATCTGGCGTCGGCTCACTACTCGAAACGATCGTTGGAGGAGATGAAGCGGCTGAATATCCCTGCGTCCCATCGAAAATTTTTGGGCCAACCTGAAGCGTGAGATCTACTCCGAAAATTTTGTCCCGAAAACTAAGGAGGAATTGATAAATTAAACGAAGAAAGAACTCAAAAACATGCCTACATGACTGTTTTCGTCTGGCTTGGCGAATGTTCTTGTTAACTGCCGGAAAGCAAATATCTGTCTTAGCTCTTTTTTATCACCATCCGAAAAAAGTCCATTTTTTTTAATGCAAACGTTACCACCAATGTAGACGATCACGGAATTCTCTGATTCGATGGACGAATCGGTACAGCAGAATGCTTACTCCTTGACAACAGATATCCTATTATAATCCCTCGGGATCATCATGTTACGGAACATCTTTTGAACTGGTATCATAGGAAATATCGTCACGAGACAGTTTTGGATGAAGTACGTCAAAAATTCTATGTTGCAAAACTTCGCTAGTACCTGCGTAAGACGAAAAGCCAATTTATGTGGTGTCGTGTTTATAAATGTCTACCAGTTGTTCCGAAAATTGCTCCATTACCTAGAATTAGGTTTTATTTTGCCATTGGAAAACTGACATAAAAATGAAGAAACTTAATCGGAATACAATATTTAATAACGGTCTGGTTCGTTTCTGGGAGTCGCCTGCGGGCGCTGCACAGAGAACAGACATCCAGGCTCGAACGATTTTTTCCCAATTTCCTGAGTATTTTTTTCAAATCGAACCGTTGGAACATCAGCGCCGGCTAGGCTAGGTTTCACCAAACTAAAATTAGCAGACAGTCAACGACTATCAAATTTCGAGTGCGCAGGTGGCGCCATCAGCATACGATTTGCCAAAACTAGCGGAAACGAGCTGTCGTTTTATAATTGCAGTTACAGAAATTTACACACGGAGCTTGGATGTCTGTTCTCTTTGATATAACTCATGAAAATGAGTTCCACTAGATCACACAAACGAGAACTAAGTCATGAATTCACGCGAAACAGCAGTTCGGGTTATCTTTAGTTAGTTTTTGTTCACGAATGCAAGAACAGTTTTGTTTCCATGTGATTTAGCAAATTGGGTGACCTCCAATCCACTTTTGATTGCAGGGTCTGGACGACTTTTTTAAATCTTAATAAATCATTACAAAACTCTTTCCACTATCAAGACATTCGACTGTCAAGACATCCGACCGACGCTGCACAGAAAGAAAATCTGAATTTTCATTGAGATGTATATATCAAAGCATGTAAAGTTATATTTGAAACAGGGGTTGGATATCCAAGAATCTAGATGAATCGCCAATAAAAACATAACTCACAACGAATATTATATGAAAATAGACCAGCGAATCAAAACAAAAACAAAGATTCTAGTACCAAAAAGTGCAAGAATGCTTTGCAAGGTGCCAGATGCAAGGTGTACTTGGGACCAAGGGGTTCTAAAGCAGTGAGCCAATTTTAAATCGCTTGTTTCCTATTGATTGTTCGTTTCAATGAAGACGAGCTTCGTTTCAATGAAGACGAGGAATGTCCAACAATCAATATGAAACTAGCGATTTGAATATTGTTCACTGTTGTAGAACCCCTAGGTCCAAAGTATACCTTGCAGTCTGCCCCTTGGCATACACTCTTGCGCTTTTCATAACCTTTCGGTACTAGTATCTTTGTTTTTGTTTTGATTCGCCATGTTATTTTGACAGAATATTTGAGAGTGTGTTGGTGTGAGCTATGATATTAGGGGCGAATCATTAATGTGCTTGTACTTCCTGAGCCAAAGAAAATGTATTCATTTTCTTCATGACTATCCAGCCGCTGCTATAACTTTACACGATTTATTATGCTAATTTGTAAGATTTGTAACGCTCAATTTATGTGTATGATATTGAACAGAAATACACACTACCTTTTCAAGCTGTGTGTAGTATAAATAAACGTCCAGATTTTACGTGAGTCAAGCATAAGTAAACAAATAAGTGAACCATCGTTATTTCCTCGCGTAAAAATCCTTTGTGAAAAGTTCATATTGTTCTTGGCTATAAATTCAGTGTTGGAACTACGCACTTAAATCAAACAGAACAATACTTGCTGTTGTAAACAGTTACGAAAATGTTGCCCCCTAAAGTTGGTGGCAACGACCAGCACTCATTTTATACTATCGTAATGGAAAAAACATCTCGCTCAGCTGACGTTTGACGAGCAGTCAAACCGAACGAGAATATCAATTTACTACGGAGCTCCACAGCAAGTTGACAAACGAACTTGACAAAAGGGCAAAAGTGTGATCATAAAAGCCACCTGGCACACTCACACGCACAGCCGTTAAGGGGAAGCTCTCTGTTGGTATTAGAGGAAACATTCATCGCCTTCGACTTTCGTGACGACCTACATTTACCGGGTTTTCCATTTCCGAACCAGGGTCACCATCCATCGCCGGAAATGCGCCTTGTGGCTGAAGGTATCTAAACGCGGAGTGGAGGAAGCAGGGCGGAAAATCGAATGATTGATTAGGGTATGTTTGGAGCTTTTTCGAGTGGTTCAAGGCACCCAACGCGAAAGTTTAGGTTCAATAATAGGCGGTACTGAGGGATTGGTTTTGTTCGTTAATTGGAAAAAGTTTTTCGTAGGGATAACATTCTTGATTTAAGAAAGTGACGAATCGATTGAAAATTTTAATGATCAACGTCTGAAAATTCATTTTCGTAATTTTCACATTTCACATAAAAGGGTTTCTTGTATTGTGAAATTATTGTCATCTCGTAAAACGCAACCAGTACGCCTTATTCGTAGACTTTGGTCAAAAATTAACAAAATTCGGAAAAAATTAAATACTCTGCACAACTTTGCAGAAAGCTTTGACGTCTTCAGTTACTTTGTTCAGCTCAATTTCATTGCCAACTTTGCTGTTTCGTACCTTACGACGTCAATCAGCGGAGTTGATCATTCTGTCTAGCCAGATTTATGATCTGTCCCACTGTGTACATGTGATAATGTCTGTTATGGCTCTGGAGTTAATTTATCATGATTTTACCCCTTTATTGCAACGGCTTTCGAATGCATATCCAACTACCACCGCTATCGTATGTGGCTGTCAAAAAGGTAAGACCTTGACCGAAGAGCTTATGTCGTTTTCGGTTTTAAACCAGGGTCAGGTCTGACTCTGACTCGCAATTACCGAATTGGTCATAATTGGTTGCAATAACTTGATTGTGACTTTGAGTCACACTAAAGTTACTTTAACTGATTCGCAACAAGTGTGCTGCTAAGGTTAGAACATAACCTGATACAAAAAATCCCTCCAACGTTCTCAGTTCATGGATGCTCCTCTCCAATTCCGTGGTCACCTTGAACTCCGTAAGTCTTGATCCACTTGGTCTAACCAACTTGCTCGTTGTGCCAGGCAGATTCCCATCGAACACCATTTTCGCAGGATAGTTGCCGGGCATTCTCGCAACTTGTCCTGCCCAGCGTTTGCGTCCACGAATACGAATACTGGGTGCGCTAGCGAGTTCCGCGGGCTCATGGTTCATCCTTCACCGCCAAAGATGGTTCTTAACAACCGTCGCTCAAAAGCTCCGTGTGCTCTCAGGCCCCCCTCAAGCATTGTTCACGTCCCATACCTGTAGAGAACAACCAGTCTTCTTGGCGTTTTGTGCAGAAGACACTTCGTTGTCGGGAGCTAAGTCTATTTTATTTGATCGCAGTTGCTTGTGGGGCCGGAGTACTCTGATAATGATTGATAATACGCCTCTGGATCTCATGACTGTTATCATTGTCCGCAGTAACAAGTGAGCTCGACTACCTCCAACTCATCTTCGTCGATCGTTACACTGCTGCCTAGTCGGACCCTGTCGTGCTCGGTTCCGCATGCCAGCATGGACTTCGATTTGGACGTATTTTTCTTCAATCCAATTTTCACTGCTTCGCACTTAAGTCTGGTGTGCTGCTCTGCCAACGCCTCAAACGTTCTGTTGACATCGTCTGCGTCATCGGAAAAGCAGATGAATTGACTGGATCTGTTGATAATCGTGCCCCGCAGGATGAGCGCCGCTGAGGGATTCGAATGAACCCGATAATCCACCACCTATCCCCACACAGCATTGATAATCCACCACCTATCCCCACACAGCATTGATAATCCACCACCTATCCCCACACAGCATCCCATCCATCGTAGCCTTGATTAGTCGGCTCAGCTTCCCCGGAAGGCCGTTCTTGTCCATGATATTCCATAGCTCTTTTCGGTTAACTGACTTTATATTCAGGGTACTTTTAAACGATCCACCTCAAAGTTAATATTTGATCCGTTGTAGACCGTCCTTCGATTAAGCCGGCCTGATAACTTCCCACGTATCTATTTGCTAGTGGCAACAGTCGCTTCAAGATGATTTGGGATAGCACTTTATGAGCGGCGTTAATGATGTTGATCGCACGATAGTTTTCGCCCTTCTTGTAGATGGGGTAGATAACGCCATTCCTTTCAACGATTTGTTGCTCTTCAGTTGCTTGATAACATTCTTAACTTCACCTATTGTCGGGGGAAGACATCACCGTAACTTGCTGCATCTCTGACTGCACTTACCTCGCTGCATTGGTCCTCTTTCTGCATCAGATGTTCATCGAAGTGCTGCCTGTACCTTTCGGTCAACTCACAATCGTTCGTAAGAATACTACCATCTTTATCCCGACATATTCCAGCTCATGGCACGAAGACTCTGCGGGATGCGTTGAGTTTCTGACAGAACTTTCGCGTTTCATGTGAGCGGTGCAGCTGTTCTAGCTCCTCTCACTCCTCCTCCTTTTTCTCCCGGAAGAGTTGGGTTTGCTGCCTCCGTTTCTTCTCTGGTGTTGCCCTAGTGTTGCGTTCTTCTCTCCCAACACTAGGTGATACAGGGTGCGGCAGAAAATAATGCGAAAATGTTCAAACTTCAGTATTGGGTTAATTCGTGTAGCTAGTGACTAATTTCTATCGAAAGTGTATTTGTTTATGTTTACTTTCAAGAGCTGCATTCAAACATTCTATTTGTTTTATTGCAAATTCGTCAAAATGTTCGCGAAAGAAATGATCACCAGTTTGTTGCTCATCCAGAAGAAGCCGAAAGAGATTGCCAAGGTGGTAGGGTGCCATTTGGCAACAGTTTACCGCATCAAAAAGTCCCTGCAGAAGACCTGCATGCATCTTCCAGAGCCAGAGTAAAACGCCACTTGATTACGGACCGGGTCAAGGAACTATGAGTGACTCGTTCCATTGCTTTCCTTGTTGAAGAAGGAAAAAATGATAATCCTGTTCTCCGACGAAAAGCTTTTCCGCATCGATGCTGTGGCCAACAGCCGCACGGACCGGTTCATTTCACCGCAGAAAATGGAGAACGTTCCGGAAAAAGTGAAATTCAAATTTCAAACCAAACATCCGGCTGGTGTCATGATGTTTGGCTTGGTGGCGTCCAACGGTTTGAAAATGCCGCCTGTTTTTATTGATGCTGGAGTTAAAATCAATACCGAAGTGTATATCGGTATTTTAAAGGACCAAGTGCTTCCCTGGGTGAAGGCCAACTTCTCCGAGGACCAAAACGTTGCCCTACAGCAGGATGGAGCGCTGTGTCACACGTCCAATCGAACCCAACAATGGTTGAACGATAACATGAAGTTTTGGCCAAAGGATTTGTGGCCCCCTAGCAGTCCAGATCTTAATCCGTTGGATTATTCAATTTGGGCATATGTTGAAGCACGAGCCTGCAAAACATCACACCCTAGTGTGAAAACCCTGAAGTCAACCATAACACGCACATGGCAGTCAAAGTCGGAGGACTACGTCCGAAAGGCATGCTCTAGTTTCCAGCGTCGGCTCGAGGATGCTATTAATAAAAATTGAATAAATTTATTTAAAAGGACTTTATAAAGATAACTGCACTCGAAAATGTTGATATTATTGCTTGAATTAGTTGAAAATGGGATTTGAAAGATATAGAACATATTTTCGCATTATTTTCTGCCGCACCCTGTATTTCCACGGTGGTGCTCCATACATCGAACTACCTGGGACGTTAGGTTTAACTAATTCTAGTCTCACGTATTTCATCGAGCTAACCTCATTGGCTAGAGAAACTCTGCTGGAAAAACTTAGACCATTCCGCCGTCCGATTGACATCCGGACTCCTTCCATCGACTCCTACCGTTATAGTATGCATTGAAGCTGGCGTCTTTCCTTTCCGCCATTCTATTACCGCCACAAACGAACCATTGGGTTCCCCGAGAAGACAGTCTGTTCTGATAGAGGAATGGTGCTTCTTGAAAAGGCCAACCAACTCCTCTCTAGGCTTGCTGAAGCCCGATTCAAAGAAAATTTGGACGCATTCATGTGATCATAATTCAAAAATTAAACTACATACACGGTTGGTCAAACAAAAGGGTATTTATTCAGCTTTCAAACGATATTTAACAAGTTATTACATTTCACCGTTTCGAACGAACTGTCGCACTTTACTTGTGATTGATGCCATCATGATCTGCACAGTCGCTGGTGACACTGTACCGGCGAACTTATTCCACTTTAAACGCATTTGTTGTGCATTTGTCACTTCTTTACCGCATCCTCGAAGTTTTCGCTTGACAATTGCCCAATATTTTTCGATCGGTCTGAACTAAGGGCAATTTGGAGGATTAATCTCTTTGGCGACGAAATTAACATTGTTTGCAGCATTTCATTCTAGTACCTCCTTAGAGTAGTGGCAGCTGGCTAGATCCGGCCAAAAAATGACGTTGGTCTTGTGTTGGCGAATGAAGGGTAAAATCCGATTTTTCAGACACTATTTAATGTAAACCTTCGACGTCATTGTGTGAAATTTGATGAGAAACTTGGTTTTAAGGCCACAACTGCAGATTCCTTGCCAAATCATTAGTTTCCGAGGAAACTTATCAGCAAAAACAAATTTATACCTGGAACAGACCCCCCCCCGACCAGTTGCCAGGTAAAATTTTCGTTCGGGGATTTGTTTATAATCCATGTTGACATGTGTTTCGTCATCCATTAAAATACAGCCATCAAATTTCGTCAAAACTCGTAGGTATAGTAATCGTGCTCGCTTTTTGGCAACTAAATTTTGTTTCAAGGAGCGATTCGGATGTTAACTGGCACAAAAAGACTTACATCCTTCTCTTGAAAGGATGTTACGCACGGTGGAAAAGTTGGAATCGTTTTTCTTTGGCAAATCACGTATGGAGACACCTGGGTTACCTTTCACGTACCTCAACACCTTTCTCCTCAGCTCTTTGTTTCTAGTGCCACTTTTATGATAGATGCGCTGTGCTCTATCCACACTCAGAGTATCCTTGTAACGTTTGATTACAAGACACACCGTTGACTTTGGGAATTTTAACACTTTTGCTATTTTTGAGGCAGATCACGAAGGATTCTCTAGATGTTTGTGCACAATTAATTTTCTTTTCTCAAGTTCCATGATCCGTAATTTCGAGATGCGTCGATCAATCGAGAAAAAGTTTTCACCAATTTCTTCGTCAATGAAACCTCAACAACTGTCTGTCAAACGTTCCGTTTTGTTTCAACCACCAGGGACGCGGTGTAGTATTAAACCGTGCGTCCAGATTTACTTATAATCGAGCTTTAACCAGGAGAGCCCTCCAAGTCGTTAGGATTCACTAGTCTGGACCCAGGAGTTGTAATCGGTCAAATGTTCGATTCGACTATACGTTCCAAAAGGCTTTCAGGGTTGGCTCTAATCCTATTGCTGTCTCAAATCTATTCAATGAACAAATCATCCGAAGCTACAGTAGATACTGCATCCATTATACTGACGGGCAAAACAGAGTAGGAATCGGCATCTCTAGGCTAGGACTCTGCTACTATTATCGCATCCCTTTCCAGTACTCAATATTTAACGCCGAAGCAGTTCCGGATCGTTCTTATTACCTGTTCTCTTCTTCCAAATCAACCGCTGGCAATCTTCACTGATTCTGCAAGTGTGGTTGCGGCCCAGATCAGAAACTCAACCCCATCCATGGATCTAGTCGACTATTCGATTCCTCCCTCGCGGAGCGATCATCGCATGGATTCCCGGCCGCTGTGGGATCCCAGGAATCATGACGATATTGGTTGCAGCATCAGAGATGCATTGTGTGATGAACCTTCCTCCATGGCAGTTCTGATTTGCTTTTGAAATTACGCCCAACTTTACGACCTTCCTTAAACCGGACAACCGATTTTCTCTGGCATTAGATGAATATCAAGAACATCCAACCAACGACCAGGGGTAAAGAGTATGCCAGTGCTGGGCCCCTCCTATAAGCTTGCCATCGCACCGGAATCATCAAAGTTCTTTCAGCCGGTTTAAATCTCGTAACACGAACAACCCGATACCAGATAACCTCAGATATGTAAAAGGCAATTTTCACCTGCCAGCAACTAAAATTTCTTAAAACTCCTGGAGTTCCTTCAGGATCCCGTTCCATGGAAGAGCCCTTTCTGGACCCTCCCATTGTATTTATTTATTTTAATGAACTGATCCACCCAAGGCTGTGAAAGCTCAGTAATAAAGTTATCTATCTACATATCTATCTGAAATCGGTTCAAATAGGCACTCAAGCGTTGTTTTTCTTCTTCTTATTTCCCCAACGAACTTTGTGAGTGGCCCCAACAGCCTCTTTACTGAACAAGCCCCTACTGTACTTTGTGTACTACAGTACAGCATCTCTACTGAGATGTTATGAAACTTTGTTCGGGCATCAAAGGCAGATTCTCGTATTGTTATTTGTCATGGGGGTGAAAAATGCACTCATTTGATATTCTTCAGCTTGATCATCCAATTAGCATAACTTGTTTGGCACAGTCTTAATCATTATTTCAACCATCGTTCATTTGATATTCATTAGCATATTTGTTTACAAGCGAATACAAGTATTGATCTACAGATGAGAATAACTTGTTTTAATAATTATTTCAACAATCGTCCCAACATCAGTGGCTTCATTCGTTTGATCAGCTTAAACCCGCAATATCACATTCGCTTGCATAGCGACGACAAGCAGACAGTCAAACTCCCCAACCATCCCCTTTTATTGCTTGCCTTCCTACCTATTAATATGCAGATATCGCGAACATTGTAACATGTGTTCGCTTTCCCAAAGATAAAACGCTCCACGTTTGTGAAACACTGACCTACGTACGGTGTGCCACTCCTGCCAATGCCAACCGGTGCTTGTTTATTTTGCATATTTGTTCGATTCCATATTGTACAAAAGCGCATATTCTTTTATTCTAACTACTTAAATATCAAAACTACATACATACATACTCGTTTTCAACGCCTTCGACCTGGGTAGACGTTTGTCGTTTAGCACTAAACTTTCGATTTCAGAACGCCTGACGTTTTGACACAAGCATTTAATAGGGAGGAGGACAGACTTGTTGGTGATTTTCGGTGCGCCCGTCCCAAAACCAGAGAGTTTTC
The DNA here is from genome assembly GCA_024533555.2 of Aedes koreicus. NCBI lineage: Eukaryota > Metazoa > Arthropoda > Insecta > Diptera > Culicidae > Aedes > Aedes koreicus. Next base: position 23,238 of record JAHHFK020004518.1, read on the forward strand.
CCGATGGTCTCGGAAAGAGAAGGGTATGAAAAATTCAAACTCACCATATCAAGTGGATGACGAAAAGAAACAAACCGGGAACCACTAGGTCATCGGAACCGACGGACCACCGTCGACGGAACACGACAATGCCGGGCATCTGGAAGGAGACAAAAGAAAGTGTTAGGAAAGCGAACAAATGAGCTTAGCCATTTATTATGAATGAAAACGTTTCATCATCGAGGTGGGGAGGCCCGCTAAGCGCATTAATTCTCGGCGCCGGTCGGTGGGTGGGTGGTTAGATGCTTGAGAAAATGAATTGCCGTGGAATAAATGGTGCGGTTTTAAGAGTGATGTTGCGTATAATTCATGATCATTCTTATTATGGCTGCTAGTTGAATCGATTTTTTTTTCAAGAGAGTTTTCAATCCCGGTTATTAGTGATTATTTCTGGCAATTTTACGTGGTGATTGGCATATGAAGGACTAAATGTCTCGTTTTACAGAAATAATAATTTTCAACATTAGAAAATGTACAATTTCAATACACATACAAAAATTAATGAATTTTCATCCAATTTAAACCACCGATGAACCATTTTCTTCTGTTTTCAATTTGCTTTTAGGGAGGCTTAGAATAAAATTTTAAATAAATTAATTTTGTTTTAAATCTACACTTGAACTTGATTTCTCTTGTGAAATTGCTAAAAAATCGAAAAAATGTTAACAAAATCGAAAAAAAAATTAAATAAAAACAAAACTAATTAATAAATTGCATTCTTGTGCACTGAAAGGCAAAATAAAGTGCAGACCTCATCATTTTTCAAATTTCTTTCATTTATTTGGTTCAAATTAAAGCAAACACACTGTTGTCTTTTTTGATATCTTATTTTTCAAATTATTTTCAAGTTTCACTTAGAGAATAGTAATAAAAAAAGAGTTCGACTTAAAGAAAAAAAAAAATTACGTGTTGAAAAAAAAAACAGTGACAAAAAAGAGCCCACTTCATTTTGGCTCCCGGGAAGATAAACTTAAGTAAAAAAAAAAGCATTTTAATAATTTATGTGTCCTCCTTTGGCCTACAGGACCAGCTGCAGGTGCTTCGGCATGCTCTCCACCAGGTTTCTTAGGTGCTGTGGATCAAGCTCTTCCCAGGCGCGCTTCACAGCTATAAAATAGTTGAATTTAATGGTAACACCAGTTTTGTCTATGAAAACTTGGCTCTGTAAAGTTGATTCGATTGAGCCTGTACAAATAAACGATTTAAAAAAAAAACAGTTTTGTCAACCCTGGCATCTACAATCGTCCACGAATTCTCGATGGGGTTGAGGTCCGGGATTTGTGGAGGCCATTCCAGCGGGTTGATCCGACGACAAGACCGGAGGAAAGATTTGGTCTTCTTGGCAGCATGCTTCGGGTCATTGTCCTGCTGAATTACGAACTTCTCTTCAAGACCCGTCTGGATCATTGAAACCCTCCGATTTTCTCGCAGAATGTTGATGTGGGACGTTTGGCATATGGATCTTTGGCATATGGATGTTTGGCCGAATGGACGTTTGACCAAATGGATGTTTGGCGTAATGGATGTTTGGCCGAATGGATGTTTGGCTGAATGGACGTTTGGCCGAATGGACGTTTGGCCGAATGGATGTTTGGCCGAATGGATGTTTGGCCGAATGGAAGTTTGGCCGAATGGACTTTTGGCCGAAAAAAGTCTGTTAGCATAAATGTATTGCAGAGAAAAGGAAATAAGAATCTAAAAAAGTATTTTCAAACGCATTTGATCTAAAAAAAGGAAATAAGGAACCAAAGAAACATTCTCGAACGCATTAGATAGCATCTCGATATTCTAGACTTATTACACTTAGAGTTTATCAATATGTGTGCGCATTTGCAGTAATAAGCATCCTAATTAAGTTTCAACTATATCAGTTCCCTAAAAAACGAAATTTTTATGTTCAAAAATGCAAAAAAATGCTATTCGGCCATTTGCCCATATACATGAGAAGTATGAATATGTTTTGATAAAATCGTAGACTCTCGATTTTAGGTGGAAATATGTATTATGTTAAACAGCTAGGCAGAATGGGTTATTATTTTTTATAATCTTGAAGAAATATGCAGTTCCTCCGAAAGATACCTTCTTTTGATTCTTTATTCGAAAGCAAATTTCTGAATCAAGCGCTTGCCCGGTTTATTACTCTTTGTGAGATTGTTCCTTCTTTCAAACATGAGCAGTTCTTACTGTTTTACTGATCAACGAAATAAAGCACTGCATATTTGACGAAGCATATTCCTGTATCCAAAAGCGAACTTATGATTCAAGCGCTTGCCCGGTATAAAACTCTTACGTGAGATTTTTCCTTCACTCGTTTCACTGATCAAACAAATGTTACTCGCATGATTTCATGCATTTAAATTTGAGAAATTTTGAACCGACTGGTGAATTATGTGAGAAACTAATATTTGATAATTTTGAGCTTTAATAAAATTGCATTTTTCTTATTTTACTTTTGAGACGTTGTTTGAAATCAAATGATTGAAAGATATTTGGCTAAATGGCTTCGAATCCTAAAATTACTTGGCATGGCATTTCACAGCAGAATCTGTTTTTAAATTTTGACTTTTCTCAAATGAGTTATTCGTCTTTTTGAACAATAGTTACAATAAACTTTCTCGGAAAAATCTAGCCTCAAAGTGACTGACGATTATCAAAACATAGTGAGAAATAATATGATCAAATTTAAGCAAAACATGCCAAGTAGGGTAACGGGATGTAATGTCAGCCTAGCTCCTTGATTCGGCCTATGTACCAAAAATGTCATTAATTCGCCGATAATCAACAAAATTATATTCCTATCAGGATGACCGATTCATTTGAAAGCAGTTGAGAAATTATTAATCAATTAATAGTTGCTCACTTCCGCGTAGTTTTCGATTTCCTCAACTTTTGAGACAATATGACTTTACTGGTTAAGCTGAACAGATTATCTACACGATCTTCGAATGATCTTAATTTGCAGAAATTTAACCTATAAACCGAATAATACAGCCAAGATGTACAGAAAATAGTCACACGTTATAAACTAACAGGTCACATAGGTAAAATAACAATGATTTAACAAGAAAACCATACACCCAATGTTAGGAACATATTTTTTTCCACGTTTCCAACTATGGCCTGTTAATGGAAAGCGTAGTAAAAATGTTGTTATTGGTAAAATTTACAATAAAAATGTCTGAATTATTATTGAAAGATTTCCATATGGGTCATCTTAACACAAACTAAATGAACAAAATCTGTATAGAGTGAATTATAATGTTTTGATTATCGAAAGGTCGCTAAATCATATGTGAATATCGCTTAAGTGTTTCTTAGCAGTTTTAGTATAGTTTGATTTATGAAATTGTTTGTTGGGTAGAGCGAATACAGCTAAACGCATTGAATCATAAAATCAGAAAAAAAATCGTACGAAGACAACATTTAATAACAAATCTGTCGAATGGGACGAACTTGCATCCATGAATAGACCCAATTTGGCGCTTATAGACCGACATTACATCCATATCCCTCGAAAGTTTCTGACTTTATAAAATGAGTTGTGTAACTTTTCGTGATACATACTACCGAATGGCATATTGAACATATCTAAGCAAGTGTATAACTAGTTAAATATCGCTTCTAGCTCAAATACTTTACGAGTTATAGTAAAAAATGTAATCGATTGTTGCATATTAGGCTGAGTCAAGGGACACATACCCTATATGAGAATTTCACAATTTGAATGAAGAATACACATAAGCTCTGTATCCACATTAATCCGGACACCTTCAAATCATTGTAACTTTTGAAATATTGCACGTAGGAATGAAAAATTTCACTGTGGTATAGCTGAGAGTCTATGATGAAAAAGACTATGCTTAATGTTTACATTTCATGTTTAATATTCAAGATGGCGACGAAAGCAAAACAAGTGCGCGAGCGAATTTTGTACGGGTGTACGGCAAATCCTGACTTGTCAATACGGGACCTTGCAAAAACATTGGATTTGCCTAAATCCACTGTTCACGATGTGCTCAAATCATTTTCGGAACGTTTGACGGTGGAGAGGAAACCGAGAAGTGACAAAAACATTGGACGCGCTGATCCTGTCATGGACCGAAAGGTGAAAAGGATATTAAAATAGGGATGTCGCCTGGTTTTGTCCAAAAATCAAAACAACGTTTGGGACTTAAGTCGTATAAAGTAAAAACAGTTCCAAATCGCAACGACAAACAGAACTTGGCAGCAAAATCACGGGCTCGACGTTTGTACTGCGAATATTTGACGAAGTTTTCATGCGTTGTTATGGACGATGAAACTTATGTCCTGGAGGATTTCAAGCAGCTTCCAGGGCTGGCTTTTTATTCTGCTATGGCCAGAAATGCTACAGCTGAGCATTTCAGAACGAAGAAGGCATCGAAATTTCCCAAAAATACCTTGTTTGGCAAGCAATTTGCACGTGTGGCAAAAAGAGTAAATCTTTCGTCACTACAGCACAATCAACAAGGAGATCTATCAGAGAGTGTCTGCAGAGCGATTGCTACTCTTCATCAAAAGTCACAAAGAAAAACCTTTGTTCTGGCCCGATTTGGCATCATACCACTATGCTAAAACTGTGATGGAGTGGTACCAAGCAAATCAAGTGAACATTGTACTAAAAACCTCAAACCCGCCAAATTGCCCAGAGCTACGACCAGTCGAGAGATATTGGGCTCTGATGAAGCGGAAGCTTTCTGGAAAGAAGCAAGGAATCAAAGATATCAAACACCTCCAGCAAATTTGGACAAAGACGGCTTCTACGATTTCTGAAGAGTCTGTACAAACCCTAATGGACGGAGTTAAGCGCAAAGTTCGAAAATGTTTATGCAAATTGTTAAAACACATCCCATGAATCTGAAATAAACAACTACGACGGAAATATAATGCGAAGTTTATGTTTTATTCATGTTTTGAGGTGTCCGGGGGCTTCAAATGGTGAGTTGACAACTTCGAAGGAGGGTGCGACCGATCTCTCGTCCTCACAAGTTCCTACCTCACGCCTCCACGAGTCATATGATCACAAAAGACTGCCAGCTGAAACATGGAGACGCTGGTTGGCGTAGCCTGGGCAATGTTGTCAATCTGACAATAGCGAAGTGAGGGGGTGCGACTGAAGATCATGTACCTTAAGTCATGTTGCATATTTTCCATTTTCAATTTATTAATAATTTCAGCACGCATTAGAATCATCGGCATCGAAAGCTCTCAATTAATAACTGTGGAAGTGCATTTGGAACACTGAGTTGAGAGCAGGCAATAAGCAATTTGTGAAAGCAATAAGCTTGAAATGCTTTGTATAATAACGCTTTAGAATCATCTGCATTCCAAAACTATGTAAGAGCCTAGAGCAACATGACAGGCATCAAAGGCTCAATTTGTTTTTCAGCATTTCAGCATAATATTTAATTTAAAATTGCACTTCTAAACTTCAACTACTATATTCATAAAAGACTGGCATGTGCTTATAAGCAATGTAGGATTATATTTTAATATTGTGTTTAGTGGTATTATGGTAACATAGCCATTATTTCAGAAATCATCAAACCGGACTCTTCGATCACGATTGCAACCTTTGAAATGTTACTAGAACAGTATAAAGAAAAAATTTACAACATGTCTTATAAAATAATATCTTTTATTGAAATTTTATCTCAGATATTTGGAATGATCTATTCTGTTTTCAGGTTTTCCTGGACTAGAAGGATATTAATACATAACTAATTTTTATCTATTTTTCAGTAACAATCCATTGGATGTACCATTTAAGTTTAAAATTTGAATAAATTAGCATTCGTGTCTATAATGGTATCCTAATTTTTTGTGTACAAAATATACTAAATATTAAATAACACATAACGGGGGAAAGGGAAGGACCATCAGGGCACCCAAGTCAAACGATTTGGATAGGGAGCATGAGACTGCCTCCTCCCAATTGTTAACATTTCGCGGAACGAGGGCGGGCTCTTCGAACCCATCTATTGGGTTTATTCTGTCAAACGAGGGCTCGATTCTAGTGCTGTCTGTGTGACCTAGCTTTTGGAAGGAGATTTTTTTCCCTATATTCGCGGGTTTCGCGTAAGTGTATCTGCTTACGGGTCCGCCCAAACGTTTTTGGCCCTTCATACAGGAGCTTGATGATCACAAACAATAATAGAATCCTGATCAAATCGTTTTTCAGATTATTCCACTGCTATGGGAAGTTACCTTGCTACAATAGATGGTAGTATTATATCATCATCATCATCATCATATTGATGTTTTGAGGTGTCCGGATTATTGCGGATACAGACCTTAAATATACATTAAACTATTTTATTTCAATATCACGATCAGATCCATCTAAAAACTCATAGGTACCTGCACTGCATTAGACAAAAGGAGAAATATTTCTTCTGCGCTTTACCTCGCGCATAGTAAACTGAAAGAGATTTCAGCCCTGGTTCATAACGACTGAAAGAAGGTCCTTTGATGCGCATCAAAAACTCGAACCAAAATAACGGTTGTTAGCTTGATTCTCTCCGCACAACAAATGGTCCGGGATGCGATAATATTCTTGATATATTTTGGCCACTCTTAGGCTTGACTGCAAACATTTTGAACTGTGAATCTGTCGAATATTGATTTTCCCGATGTATTTTTGAGAGTTGCTCTAGTGGATTATTCATTTCAAGAAAATTCCAAATTTTGAGCTCGAACACTGCGTCAACAGTTCATCGTTGTCATGGAAACATTTTGCTGTTTGGAATGAAGTAGACCTTTGAATGATCGAAAATGTTCGTGTTAAAACTGCCATGCTTTTGCAAACCATGATTGATTGTAATTTAATCATTTCATTGTTCGGTTGTGTTCTTGCAATCTTAGGTCTAATGCGTTTGAAAATACTTTTTTATATTTTTTTTTTTTTTTTAATATATAAAAGAGGAAAGGGAAAGGTGGAAAGGGGGTTTTGTAACAAGGGAATTGCTTCCGAAATCACTACGTTCTCCATTTTTTCAACTGAATCAAACGTGATCACGTGTACAAATGCACCAGGCCAAGCCGTTTGCTTCAAAAGACGCCAAAATATCAAAACATAAACAATCGAGGGGTCTTTCGACGGAAAGTTATCAAAAACTTATCGACTTCTGAAGTCGGTACTTTTTTTTTTTTCGTCACTGTTGTTCTTTCAATACAAATTGATTTTTTAGTTCTCTAAGTCGAACTTCTTTTTTTATTACTATTCCATAAGTGAAACTTGAAAAGAATGTAAAAAAATAAGATATCAAAAAAGACTTCAGTGTGTTTGCTTTAATTTGAACCAAATAAATGAGAGAAATTAAAAAAATGATGAGATGGGCACTTAATTTGGCCTATCAGTGTAGTTCTTTATTTTTTTTTAATTTTATTTTTAATTTTTGAAAGTGGGGACAATGTAATCCTGTATTATAAGTAACACGGTTTTTTCTCTTTTATATGAATTTGTGTATCTAGTAATTGAGAACCTAAATTGGAACAGACAAGTGAAAAGAATTCCATGGTGAGGATTTTCGACAAATAGTAAGTGTGATTCACCTTTTCATTGTATAAGAGTCTTTTGTATTCTTGAAAGGGGTTCGGTTACAACGCCACCACATTTTTTTTATTCATGTGCTGTTTAATTCAAATTCAAATTTAAATTAAAAACCAACCACCTCCTTTTTCGTCCTTACACCGGGGCAGTAATCTATAACTCCAATAAAATTCACTGAAACCGGTCTCCCTCTGAGGCAACACGACTCCCACCTAGTTGAAGTCAATTTAATTATGACACGTGAATAATTTGTGTAGTTCAATTAGTGGCAACCACCTGATATTACTAATAGGATGGGCGGTGGTTGCTGCCATGCCACCGCAGCTTCCGTCCTATTGACCCACTGTCATCCGCCTGTCGAATAGATGCCCCAAAGCTACATCGCGTAATGAATAAGTTGTGAATTGGAAAGTGGATAATGACTGGATTCATTTCCTCTTTCCCCAGACAACCCTAGGGTACGACAGGAGTATCAACTTCATTCATGCGACAACGATGAATCCGAATGCTGAACAAACTGAATTTAGACCGAACAATCGGATTCGTATGGCAGGGGGCGTGAATGAATTTAATCCGCAGAAAGCAATCAGAAATTTAATTTAAATTTCGCTGCGGTTTACCAAGGGAGAGAGCTGTTCAACTTTATTTTCGGCACACAGAGAGCCCCTTCGTCTGCTCAACATGCTGACTGGAAAAGAGCACAACTCCAAGCAAATCTAAATTTGCAATAATCCTGCGAAAATTGAGTTCATGCTAAACAAATTCAACTTGTGTTATCTGCGTGATTGACGAAGGCGAAGGCGACTACAACGACGCCGACAAAATGTGGAATAATAAATTTGGCAAGGAATTTTATTAGACATTATTGTGCCATGCCTTCCACACTTAGATATGTGAGACTATCATCTATATATGTAGGTACATACTGAAAGGAAGGACGAGCACGTGATTTTTCAAACATGCCACTTGAGAATGATATGCCAACGGGAGAGCATCCCAAGATGGAATCCAATATTTCATTGGCAAGAAAAAAACGAAAGTGCTTCCCTAGATGGGTTTACGAAAGAATGCGGATAAAATTTGTAGCAAATAGCTTGCACATGACAGGTAGCAATGAACCGTGCCGGCTGAAGTTGCCCTGTTACACCACTTCTTCTTATTCTTCCCTTCCCATTTCAAGCTGTAGCCTGCTCTTAACTTTAACCAAATGCCTTCAACTGCACGGAAATAAATCCGTTCCCAGATCCGTGAACTGCAGTCATGAATTCGAGAACAAGCAAAAATTCACCGCGAACTGAATCACGTAATCATGAACTAAATAACGTTTAAAGGGAAAAATCCTGAAAACATGGCGTAGTTCACGGTCTGTTTTCATTTTGGGGAACGCTCTTTTTTTTTTAACGTAGATAACGTCTATTGAAAATCTAAAAATAATCGACCGTCACGAAATCTCGTTACAAATTAAACGCTTGGAACTTAATAAATGCTCGATAGATTTTCAAGATGTTTACATCATTCGGTTGGAAATTTTCCCGCGTATCTATTCAATTTTCAAAGCTTATCCAATTACAATTTTAAACTATGGAAAATAATGAAAATAAAAGGTGATGGCTAAATTTACTAAATCCGCATTACTTTCCTGTCACAGATTTCAAATGTGAGCAAGGTAGTTCTCATAACGTTTGCATTAAAAAAAAATGGACTTTTTTCGGATGGTGATAAAAAAAAAGCTAAGACAGATAATTGCTTTTGATAAATTTCCCATAGAAGGTAATTATTTAACCTTACTTGCAAAAAAAATTCTACGCCCTTGCGAGCGGCTTTTCGGCAGTTAACCGGAACATTCGCCAGGGCGGACGAAAACATGCGTGTAGGCATGTTTTTGCGTTCTTTCTTCGTTTTATTTATCAATTACTCCTCGGTTTTCGCGACAAAATTGTTGGAGTAGATCTTACGCTTCAAGTTGGCCCAGAAATTCTCGATGGGACGCAGCTGAGGGACGCCGACTTGGGCACCACCTCGATATTCAGCCGCTCCATCTCCTCCAACGATCGCTTCGAGTAGTGGGCCGACGCCAGATCCGTTTTCGCCCTTATGGTATTTCTTGATGGTCGACGCAACTTCCGGCAGGCATTTCGTACCATAAATCTCCCGGTTCACGGCCAGTCCGGAGCGAAAGAAGACCGGCCTTGTCATCCTCTTCTCGCTGATTGTCAGCCACAGCAGCACCTTCTTGGGGAACTTGGTGTGTGAAATGAACTTCACCTCGGAGCTCACTTCCTTCGTGGGGGAAGTAAAATACGAAGTGCTCTGCCAGTCGTTGCCATCCAGGGTGAGGTAGGTCTTGTCGTCCATAACTACCGCGATTCACCTGGAAAATTGGGTTGACCATCTTATTCAGCCGCTGCCACTGCGTCATTGCCTGCAGCTCCGAAACCAGTGGACGCGACTTCCGCTTCCTGACATGTATGTTCATGTTCGCCAGGTACTTTTTCACTGTTTGGCCGGTTGAACCGACCTCCCGGCCAAGTGCACGCAGCGATGTAGCCACTTTTCCCTCGGTCTTCCTCTTCAGCATCCTTTGGAGCTTCTTGTCGCTCAGGGTCGTCGGCCGTCCGGAACCGGGCTTTCTTTCGATGCTCTGATTGTTGTCTAATAGTGCCAAGATGTTGTAGATGCCGGAAGGGGCGGGCAAAAGGGGGGTTGGGGGGGGGGCGTTTTTTGACACACTTTGGAGGGGTTGGTTCCCTTGTTTTGGGGGGGAGTGGGGGGGAGGGGGGAAAATTTTTGTGGGATGGGTACATGTGGGCAGGGGGGTTTGGGGGGGGGGGGGAGAAGGAAAGGGGATTTTTGTGTTTTTTAATGGAGGGGAGGAAGTTAGGAGTGGTGGGAGATTATGGAAAACCGGTATTGTAGGAATGTCGTTTTCGGTTATTGCCAGTGCGGAACTGGGTTCGCCCTAGGTCCGCCCTAACAGCTGTCAAAACGTTTTTTTATTCAATCGGATCGGACCTGGATCCGCTCTGGATCCGACCCAACATCGATGAGGTTCGCTCTCAAGTTTTTTCGAGGTCCAACCTGGGTTCACCAACACACAAACATGAACTGTCAAAATAAAATGTTTATGTTTGTTTATGTTTATATTTTGCACTAATACCATCATACTGACGCGACTCTGAATCCGTTTTCGTTCGGTAATTGCGAGTCAGAGTCAGACCTGACCCAGGTTTAAAACCGAAAACGACATTAACCGATGCTTATGAACTTCTATCACAGAATTGAAATGGATGTTGTCCACCGAGGTTCATTTGTTTGATACCTTCGAGGCGGGCCTTCCTGCGGGATGTCGGGGAAAATTTCCCGAAATCTGTGGGGGGGTTGCAGTGTTTTCCCAGATGTTGTTATTTATACACGAAAAAAAAAATACTAAAAAAAAGAAATTTTTTATAATATTTAAATTTATTTTTTTTTTATTCTTATATTTTTTTTTTTTGTAATATTTTGTATAATCTTGTGATAACAAATAATTGTGTTTATATGTGTACATGTGTGATTTGTGTGTGCGGGGTGTTTTGGTTGGGTGCGGCGGTGGGAGAGGGAAAAGGAGTATCTTGTATTTCTGGGCTGGGGGTCGGCAATCATTGGTCAGGTAGCTGATGGCTCAGCAGGCTGGAGTTGTTAGCTAAGCAACGTTGCTAGGTAACCGTTGCTAGGCAGCCATTACTTATGCAGTCGTGGGCAATGCAGTCGGTTGCCCAAGCCAGTGATGTATTTGTAGCCAGTCGGTGGGCGCAACCACGAGGAGCGAAATAAGTTTGGTGCTTGTGTGTGTGTGTGATCCTGTTGGTAGCCATATTTGGTAAGGCACAACGTGCAACGGATGGAATAATCAGCCTCTTCAAAAGACCGAGAAGGTTTTAATGCAGCGCCTTGCTAGGACGACCAATTCAATTTGAGCGAGTTTGTTTAATTGGAATTTATCTAACATTACGTTCCAAGTTCTTGAAAATTGGCAGCCAGCGGTGGATAAAACAATTTTAGTTTCCCTTGGTGGTATTTTAGTTTGTTGGGGGTTAAGGTTATTAGGAAAGAGGGGAAGAAAAAAATAAAAGAGGAGAAGAAAGGGGGGTTCTTTTTTGGTTGTTTTTGCGCTTATCAACTAGAAGTTCTTACGACTGTCATTTTATTTACTCAAGCATTTAAAATTTTACAAATTAAAGATGAATATATTTTGTGTACATATTCATCCATCGGTGTTGGAAAATTTTAAAGAATTTTGCGTTCCGGCAAGTATCAAGAAATTCGCTATCACGGACAACGTTTTGATTTTCGAACATGATATTCCGAATTAACATTCTCTGCACATTCCAATTAGTACTGTTATGAATAGTTATTCTGTTGTGTTTTGATTTGCGTTGGATAGAGTTTTACTTCTAGGAAGAAATACGTTTTGAGAAACTGTGGAAGTGAGAATCGTTTTGATGCCAAGCGTATGCGCAAATTTCAGAAGCGCGTTAAGATCGAATATACGGAAAATCCTCCGAAACGACCATGTACCGATGCCGAGAGAGCTCGTGTTTATCGGGCGAGACTGAAAGCAGTCAGAGGTAATGCGTTGCCAACTACTGGTTGGGACGCTGGAGAAGGGCCTTCAACTCGAGGCCGTATCATCATTTAAACCAAACGGCCCTTTTCAGGGCCACCAAATGCTTTCTAAAGAGTGTACAATAGAATTTTCTAACATACTTACTATCTAATGCTGGTCTAACGATCTATTAGGATCACACCCACGCTATTTTGATCAGACTACGCCTTACGGCAAGGGTAGGGGTCAAATGAAAATTTGAAAATAACTGAAACAGTTTGAACTCTAATAGCTTTATCATTTCTCGATAGATTTTCGAGATTTTTGCTTCAATCAGTTGGAGTTTTTTTTTGCGAGTGTCAACTATCAAAAATATCATTAGTTATTGACTTTGAATTCCCAAACAGACCCTGAACAATCTTTAACGCGATAAGGATAATGGTCTCCAGTGGGGAATATATTAAAAAAAAAAAGAGGGGGGGGAATTTAGGGGGAGGGGGGGGAAAAAAAATAAAAAAAAAAAAAAAAAAGGGTGTGTGTTGTGGGAAAGGGGGGAGAAGGGGGGAGGGGGGGGGGGGGCATGGATATAGGTACTGTGCATACACTTCCATCATCAAATCTTACTGTTTTGAAGATGGCACGTATTTAGCAGTATCGTTCAAACTTAGTTATAATCAGATAGATCTCACCGGAAATTGTTACTGATGTACAGTCTTCATTTGGACAGTTTCTCTGTGATGCTAAAGGATGCTTTTATGTCTCAACAGAAGTAGCACTCCGCTATTCGGCAAATATTTTCACATCATCCTTTTCAAATGGAACAACCCGAATACAATTAGTACTTCGCGCACGAATGCAATACAATGAAAATGATATTTAACTTGAAAATCACAATCATTGTGCAACGAAAAAAAAAAAAAAAAATTCACAGCTCTCCACACAACGTGATGAGTGCATCTGAAATTATATGCCAGCCACTCACGCACGCATGCGCGTTAGCTTTGTTCTTTGCTTCAGACCAGCAAATGGCCGTTTTCTACACTGCACTGGTTTTCTTTTTTCTCTCTCCACACTCTGTCAATAATCAAAATCCCCCGTTATAAGGCAACTCTATGTCGACTTCTAAAGTGCTTATAATCATAAATTCACTCGCAAAAAAGCGGAAAAATGCTCTCATCTGATCATTTATGTCCGCGTGGCACAATACTAACAGCACTAACAAACACAACTAAGTTGATATTAACTCTTCCTCCGGGTGCGGGACGAAGCACAAAAAAAAAAAAAAAAACGGGGAAAAACTACTGACCATCACAAATTTCGGGAGGGAATCGATTATATTCACTACATCTTACACAAAACACGTGTGTATTTTATGATTTCAATGTTCGTTTAGGTTGAATTACGAATATATTTTTGATTTTATTTTTCGCGAAAAGGACGCAGCAAAAACGAAACACGTAAGTTACCAAGCACGGTTTGTTGTGATCCATCAGAAATACAACTATGGTGTATTCAGCAAAATTGTAGCAAATGTCAAAACAAACAACTTTGTAGATCATAGCAAGCTGGTAATAGTTAATAATGAATGACTTTGAGTCGGAAAACGATTTTTTACTAAAATTTGGAATTATCGCAGAAGGCTTTGAAGCTAGGAAACAAAATATCTGCTGCAAAGTATTTTATAATAACAATTTCTACAACTTTGCTGAACATACCATCTCACGATATTTGCTGATAAAAAAGTTAGCGTACATGCCAGTCTTGCGTTTAATGCAAGAAAAAATTACTTTCATACAAATTGTAGTACAACAAGTTTGCAACAAGTTCTCAGAAGTAACTAAAGCTCCAAAACCACAAATTTCCATTGAAAACCTCATGTCCGCCTAAAGTAGCTTACTGGACCACTGAAGTGTGTTTTGACGAACGACCAAACATACGTGAAAGTTCATTCCAAGACACTGCCGGGACCTCAATTTTACACCAAATCCGTTGGGAAAGTGTCTCAACGACTGCCTTATGGCAGGAGCGATGTCTTTCTCATCGCACAAACAAACTTTGGGTTTGCTCAGCAAAATATTCCAAATTAATCCACTTCCCAACATACATCGGTGTTGAATTAGAGCTTGTTCAAACAAAATTTGGAGAAGCTATTCAGCTATTCTAGAAGAAACAGCTGAATAGCTTCTCCAAATTTGCTTGAACAAGCTCTAATTCAACTCCGATGTTTGTTGGGTTACCTGCAATGAATCATAGCCATACTGCCAATAGGACAGCAGAACACCATATTTCAACAGTTCACACTGTTCAATTCACCAAAAACACTCTGTATCGATTAATTAGTGCCCAAAGAGCAGGAAATTTTTCGTCGTCATTGTTTACCTTCTTGATGCCAGGATTCGCTTATTAATTTTTCACAAAAAACTGTATTTCCACTTCTCGTAGTCACCTGAACATTATTTACTTTCACTTCGAGATCAAATATCATCGCTCTCTTGAAAACAGTGCACGAAAAAACTGTTAAATTAAAGAGAATGGTGCAAACATTCTGCACCCGGTCTCAAAATAATGCGTTTTACTTTTTTCTAATTCACACTGAGCTGAGCGTAACGTTGCAGAGCGCAGTGTTGTCAGCAACTGTTTGCGCGAGTTTGCGGGGCTGATAAAAGTTTTGATTAACAGAGTATGCCGCGTTTTATTAAAAGAAGAAATGCGGCAGTTTTTGCGTGAACGGCAAACCTGTTCAGCATCGCCGTCAGCTGATGCTGAATTTCGTCGAGAAATAAGTTCCGGAGAGGAATCTGTCGGCGAATCTTGCGACATAACAAATAACGTTCATAAACCCCAAATGATACAGGTTTTGAGAATCCCGGTCATACTTCCGAATCTGATGGTGAGTTTAATTTGTGATAAGCTTTGCATTTGTTTATTGACATATTTATTTTCTTATTTGGGCAGTAAAGGTAAACGGCTTCCACTTACTTCCTTTTCCTTGGAAACTGAAGCGAAGGGTAGAGGAGTTTGGGTTGACTTGATCCCCCTTTTGACGTAGACTACGTCTTATGGGAAGGGTAGGGTGTCAATTGAAAATCTAAAAATAAGCGTCCGTCACGAAATATCGTTACAAATTAAACGCTAATAACTTAATAAATGTTCAATAGATTTTCAAGATGTTTACATCAATCAATTGGAAATTTTCCCGCGTATCAATTCTATTTAACATTATCCGTTAACAATTTCAATCTATTGAAAATAACCAAAACATGAGGTGATGTCTTATAATGCCGATTTTTCAGAGTAAATTTACTCAATGCACTTAATTTTACTATCACAGATTTCAAATGTAAGCAAGGGAGGTCTCATATGCAGTAGTGAACGATATAAAACGGGTACACCTTCGCAAATTTTCTCATTCGTGCTGCAGTACTGAAGCTGTGCGGAGCATCGAGCCAGTATGGATTGGCAGCTGGCGCCGGGCGATAG
The DNA here is from genome assembly GCA_024533555.2 of Aedes koreicus. Lineage (NCBI taxonomy): Eukaryota > Metazoa > Arthropoda > Insecta > Diptera > Culicidae > Aedes > Aedes koreicus. The sequence goes on from JAHHFK020004518.1 coordinate 38,912, forward strand.
CATGTACCCTGGAGGGTGCACTAGCTTCATTCAGCGGAGCGGCATAGCGCCAGTGCGGATTTGGCAGCTGGCTGTGGCAAGCACCATAGAAAGTGCACTGGCGACCTACCAATTTGTCAGGTAGCTGATTGCACTGCAGTTGTTACCAAGCCGTTGGCTAGGCAACCGTTGCTAGGCAGCCATACATTATGCTGTGGTGTGCTAGGCAGTCGGTTGCTTGGGCAAATAATGTCTTTGTAGCCAGCTGGTGGGTGCAACCACGAGGAGCGAAATAAGGTGCTTATGTGTGTGTGATATTTGGTAAGGCGCAGAGAGGGTTTTAATTCAAATGCGGACCATTTCAAATCCGTCCTTTTCAGGACGACCAATTTGATTTTGAGAGAGTTTGTTTGATTTGAATGTTTGGTTCTTACCGATTGGCTGACAGCGGTGACTAAAACAATATTAGTTTTCTCTTTGTTGCATACCTTGAGCATTTTGTACAATTTACAAATGGCTACCGTCACGAAAAATTAAAACACCGGACGCCTAGAATTCGATTGTTTCTTGATTATTATTATTTTATTTTCGTCAACAGATAAAAATGTTTATCCCAATGACCCTTTAAAAAATTAAATTACATACGAAAATTAACAAAACTTAACAAAGACATTATTAACGCTTATTAACATCACGGGATACATTAAAATCAAACACATTATAGCAGCTGTTGAAAACGCGGCCCATGCTTTGCACAGGTTCGTGTTTTCCGTAGTTGGTCCTTGAGTGCCGGAACACGAAGAACTGTTGTAAACGGCGATTTCGTCGTCGAGTGTTGATGGTCAAGAGATCCAGTAGAGCGGAACAATCAACATTTCCTTGAAGCAGATCACCAATGAAACACGCTTTGGCTACCATACGCCTACCTTCCAACAGTTCCAGGTTGATGAGCTTGCACCGACTTTCATAACTTGGCAATCTGCGAGGGTCTTGCCAGCGAAGATGTCGCAAAGCAAAGCGTATAAACCTTCGCTGAACAGCTTCGGTCCTCTGGACTGCGTTTTGGTAGAAAGGGGACCAAACGATGGCACAGTATTCCAAGAAAGGGCGAACCAAAGAGCAGTATAATGCCTTCAGACAGTAAACGTCCTTAAAGTTTTTTGCAAAGCGGAACATAAATCCTAGCTGCGAAGAGGCCTTGGAAACAATATACGAAATGTGAACCTTGAACGACAGTTTGGAGTCCAGCATTACTCCCAGATCCTTGACCTTTGTTTCTCGTTTCAAGCGCGTACCTCGAAGGATGTAGTCGTGAAGATACATCGCACGTTTTCGGCCGAAGGAGATAGTTGAGCATTTGGATACATTTAAGGACATTCTGTTGATTCGGCACCAGTTATCGAACACTTGCAGTTCCTGCTGAAGAAAGTGGGCGTCTTCCGGACATTCTATAACGTAGTACAGCTTCAGGTCATCCGCGTAGGTTAATTTCAGGCATTCGAGGACCAAGTTCACGTCGTTCATATATAGCAGGAAAAGGAATGGGCCAAGGTGGCTACCTTGAGGAACGCCGGATGTTACCGGAAAGCTAGATGAGACGTAATCGGCAATCTTCACGGACATAGTTCTACCAGTCAGGTATGAACGGAGCCAGTTCAACAACTGATCGTGAACCCCCATATTGCCGTATTTAGAAATGGCAATCTGATGGTTCATTTTATCGAAGGCCGCAGAGAGATCTGTGTAAATGGCGTCTACTTGATGATCGCGTTCCATTTCGCGCATGATGAACGATGTAAATATGGTTAGATTGGTCGCCGTCGAGCGCTTGGGCACAAAACCATGTTGGTCTGGAGAGATAGTCTGTGAATAGTCGTTGACCAGCCTTTGGAGGACAATTAGTTCAAATAGCTTGGATACAGAGCTTAGTGCAGCAATCTCACGATAGTTGGCGACGGACCGTTTGCATCCCTTCTTGTGTATTGGGAATACAAATGACTCTTTCCAGCATTCAGGAAACTCGCCGGAAGTTACAGACATATTGAGCACCGTAGCTAGGGGCGCAGCAAGCGTGTTTAGGCAACGCTTCAGGACAATTGAAGGAATACCGTCAGGACCGCATCCAGTTGAAGTTTTCATCTGCTTCCCGGCTGAAATCACCATATCACTATGAATAGTGAAAGCAGAGCCAAATACAGACATGCGGGGAACATTGCTAGTAGCCGATTCGAGGCTCTCGGCGTCCAGAATTTCGTCGCAGAAGACACTGCTGAACTGCGTACGGAACAAGCTGGCGATATCCGCGACAGAGTCAGCTTCGTGAGTGCCGTCAGTCATGGTGGAGGGTAAGCCGGTTTCTTTCCGTTGTTCGTTCACAAACTGCCAGAAGCTTTTCGGGTTCGTTTTGAGACGACTCTGCAATTGAAACTGATGGGCGTTGTACAAGCTGTTATTGAGGTATTTGTAATCGTCGTTGGCGCGAGCGTAGTTTGCCCTCGTGGAATCGGTGCGATATCTGCTGTGTTTCCTCAAAGCAGCCCTTTTAACTCGTTTCAAGTGTTTGAGGTCAGAATTTGACCAGGCAGGTTTGGGAGGCTTACGGTTGATTTTCTTAGGCACGAATTGATCGACGGCGTAAAGCAAAATACAGCACATAGTCGAAGCAGCAAAATTTGCATTCCCGTTTGCAAGAGTCGTGTTCCAGTCCACGTCGGCGAGAAAGTTGTTCATTCACTCGTAGTCAGCATGGTTGAAGTCATAATAAACATTTTCGAAGTTGTCATGGAAGCTGTACTCAGGATTTAATTCCAGCGTCAGGAGCAGTGGGGAATGGTTTCTGCAGCTTTTGACAAGTGGTGCTGGAGCTTGAATGACAGACCATCTTTGACCCAGTTCTTCAGTAATGAAGCATAGATCCAGCAAACGATTGTTGTTATTCGGAATGCCGTTAACTTGCCGAAGTCTTGCGGTAGAATAAGTATCAAGCAAGGAGAGATATGCTGGTCTGAATGACGAACATGAAGTATCTGGATAGTGGAAGCCGTTGGTATCAACATGCCATGAAATCGTGCTGAGGTTGAAATCTCCCACAACGACGATGTTGTCGCTGGGTCCCATTTGTGACACGATCCAATCCAAAGAAAGAGTGTGATTATCGATGAGGCTGCTGTCGTTGACACGATCAGGTGGGATATACACAACGCACATAATTGATTTATTTTTGAGACTAATCAAGAAATTCATACGATTGTCATACTATTTACTCAGGTATATAAAGTTTTACAAATAAAAGATTAATATATTTCGCATACATATTCATCAATCGGTGTATGAAAATTTTAAAGAATGTTGCGTTCTGGCATGTTTAAAGAAATTCCCTATCACGGACAATGTTTTGATTCTCAAACATGCACATTTCAATGAGTACTGTTATGAATAGTTATTCTGCTGTGTTAACGATTCGCGTTGGATAGAGTTTTATTTCTAGGAAGAAATAAGTTTTGAGAAACTGTAAAAGGGTGAATAAGTGCAATGCCTATTCGTTTTGATGCCAACCGTTTGTGCAAATTTCGGAAGTGCGTTAAGATCGAACATTCGATAAATAATCCGAATTGACCATGTACCGATGCCAAGCGAACTCGAGGTTATCGGGCGAAACTGGAAGCAACCAGAGGTAATCCGTTGCTAACTCCTGGTCGGAAAGCTAGAGAAGGGCCTTAAACTCGAGGTGGGAAATAAAATCAAGTGGTTGACCAACTTGAGATTACGCGATATGGATAATGGTCTCCAGCTGGTCGATCATATCAACACAATCACTACTGTCAGCACAATTGTTGCCCTTTCATCATACTAACATTCAAACCAAACGTCCCTTTCCACGGCTGCCAAATAATTTCTAAGAAGCGAATCATAGCATGTTCTAACATACTTTCTCACTTATTTATGATGTAGAAGGAGATGTCTCGCTCATCGCCATGAGGCACTAAGAGTGGACAGTAATGTTTGCTAGAATGAAAGATATGAAGAGAAAGTTGAAAGTTCCGTCAGTGTACGGTAGGCTAGAAATAGAACAGAGGCATTGAAAATTGAGTGAAAGGGCATGGTAAAGTAGTATTCGAACCACAGACGTTTCTTTTGCCTGACATCCTACTATGGGGTAGCTCGAGAAGCAGATAACCCTGCCACCTCGACGAGGCAAAAGAAACGTGGTGGAACGCACTCTAATACTACCGATAGCTTGCGATAGTTTCTAGCGGTAGATTGCACACACTCTGTTTTGATGCATACATGGGCGAGGGGAGACTGTCTCCCATTGGGTTTGTTTTGATATTATTTATGCTAACTCAAAGTCCCATTAGAACAGTACACTACGAAACTAATCAAACGGGTTAACGTAGTCTACGTCAACCGGTCGTGTGTTAAACACAACCCCACTGAGTTTTTCCTAATAGATATATCTCGGCGAAATGGGCTGCAAAATGGTGAGTCGACAATGGGCAGGGAGCGTGCGTCCCCGCAACATAGCCCTGGTCCTCACAAGTTCCTACCTCATGCTTCCACGGGTCAAGAGATGACAAAGACCGCCAGCTAAGGGTTGCGTACGTAGATGGTAGTGCAGCCTGGGCACTGCTGTCCTTCTGACTTCAGCTAGATTGAGGAGGTGCGTGCCGAGCGTCTGTGTCCACCAAGGAGGAGCGGTCTGTCCTGGCATCGGCAGCGCGACCCGGTAAGGTAGTATGCTGAAATCTTACCCTGCCACGAAAAATGGAAGTATTCTTAATTCGGTCCGACGGTGCTAATTTCAGATAATAATCATTTCAGTGCTAATTTCATGTATAATAATTTAAGATTATTTTTTTCCCTCGTGGCTATGATAATGCAAGTCCATTTACAATTGTGGCAGGACCACAATCTGCAGACATAACAAGTGTAATGGTTATTATAATTTTATATTATCACAAAACCTTCACAATATTTTTAATGCAATTTTCAGCTTCGCATTTAGGCATCGTTGTGAGTCTAAGCCAAACTAACTCACGCTATGTATATGAAAAGATACGATGGTTTTTAATGCAATTTTTTCCTTTCTTTATCATAAGACAATTAAAAATACAAAACCTTACATTGATCCTACATCTTCTATTTGACAGGCATAGAGAATCATTTATGGGCCCAGTGGGAAACAAAAGTTAGCGGATAAATCAAATTTCCTCTTGTTTTTTTTTTTATTTTTTTTTTTCAAGCTTCCGTTTTTGTGCAATAATCATATTCATAGGGAATTTTTTTCGCCTTATTGTTTGCTTAAATTTTCCTAGCAAAACGACTGCCAGGAGATCAACTATGTTTCATTATATCACATTGGAAATTTCCGTTATTTCAGAGTTTAAAGCAACTAACACCGCTGCCGAAGGGGCAAATGGCTGCATTTTATAATTATATATACATTATTTAGTATTTCATTGCAACATCGTATTATTTTCATCATTGTATATTATTAAAAACATATTGAAATTATTATTATAAATAATAAAAATAATAATTAAACTTTATCTGCTTCAAGGGTAAAAGGAAGTTTGTTCCAGATAGTATAGCTATTTTTTTGTCATTGTAGCTCAAGGTTCTTTTCTATTAAATTAGATCATTGGATATTATTAAACTTAATAAATGCTTTTCAATTGTGCTGATTTTGACCCATATGTTATTAATACGTACATATTTTTTTATTATTTAGTATAAACTCAAATGCCATAATGCATGTTTATACTTCATTTAATTACGAAATGGTTTGGCAAAAAAGGTTTCACATTCCGGAGTTACATTCAACTACCAATGATTGAGCTGTAATGAGGCACCAAACAGCATATAATTTTCATATGTCTATCATTGTTTCAGCTATTTCATCATATTGGATTATTTACAACCAGGTAGACCAGGGAAGGTAAGAGTATTATTATAAAGAAAAATACTCTACATTATTATATGAACATCACTATATTATACATCAAATAAAAAGGGTTGGGAAGGGACCATCAGACCACCGGATTGAAGCGAATTGGATGGGGAGAGTGGAACTGCCAACTCACTGTCATTAACAATTCGTGAATTGATGGCGAGCTCTTCTACCCACTCATTGGGAAGTCCTCATGTTTGATGGCTTGTTCGACATTAGGTTGTAGGACTCTAACATTGGAAGGAGATTCTCATTATCCAGCGGATTACGCGTAAGTGTCTCTGCTTACGAGTCCGCCCATCCGTTTTTGGCCCTTCAGACAGTGTTAAATTGAATACAGGCAGATGTCGAACTTGATCAAATCATTCGTAGAGCACGATCCACTGTCTTATGGCTGTGCCTGCAACGATGAGTGGTATATTTTACATACATACATACATACATACCATAGATATATCTCTGCGAAAAAAATGAAACTTAATGGGGGTTTTGGACAGGCTCATAGCGAACCTTCCTTATTTAGTTTGTTCATACTCAATAAACGCCAAAATGATGCAAAAAATACCAAAATTACGTTTTTCTGAAATTTTTTATGATCCTTCTTAAAAAATATGACTTGATAGCAATGATAGCAAACTATAAGACTATCAATATGATTTATTTGATAGTTTTTGGAGCTCATGATATTATACTTGCATTTTTATGCGTGATTTTTTCTAAAAATTTTCGGTATTTGAAATTTAAAAAACTAGGCCACACTTGATTTCCCGTTTTCGAAAAAGCATGGAAATAATGCTTTTCTTGTACATTTTGGAGTGTAATATTTCGTTTTCTGTATGATGGCATGTTCAAATGGATTTCTATTTTTTTTCACAATAAATATTCAAGTCAATCAAGGGATTAAGTGTCCCCAAACTGAGCTTTAAACCTGGTATCAAATTAATCAAAAATTCTACAACCACCGAATCAATTAAATGGTTTCAATTGATTCTAAGTATTCACAGCTTTCAGCAACTAGATTTTGATTTTGACGCAAATGTGTAAAAAGTTATTAAGGATTTAAAAAAAAAAAAAAATTAAATAAGTCCAAGGTGCTCAATATATATATGTTCTTGTATTTTTTTTCTTGCTACACAATCTGAAGCAAATGTCACCATAGTAATATCTTGTATAAAGACGAACATTATGGGAAATAGAAATTATCTGTTCTTGATTTTGAAAAAAACGCAGCAGGAACAAGTCTCCCCAGGGATCAAGTCTATCCAATTTCCCAGTAAAACAGGTGTAGGTATTTACTATAAATTTACAACGATTATTCATTTGCAATGATTTAAAATGATTTTAAATCATTATTATAAGTAAATAACATTCAAGTTGATTCCTGTGAAAAAAAATACAAAACCGTGGCAATCGAATAATGTTTTAGAACATGAGTTGTCGTTGGTTGTCAGAGTTCAGTATGACGTGAAAAGGTCCCTGGAATCGGTTTTAATTCTGCAAAAATCCCATTGATTATCACAGATGCGCACGGAAAAAAATCCGTTCCCACATCCGTGAACAAAAAGTCATAAAAAGCTGAACTGCAACTTCGCTTGAAATCATGACAAAGTTCACTTTATCGTGATCGAATAAATCAATTTTACATGAAACCAATCCCACATTCATGAATTAAGTTCGTGGTTGTTGAGCTCTCCTTTATTTTCGTAACATTTGAGAGAATACAAAATAAAATCATGAATTCGTGATACTGTAAACGTATATTTGTGATTTTGTTCATGAACTCGTGAACTCAGATCACGTACGACTGCATCTGTCATTTTGCTTGTTTGGTTTTGTTGTGAGAAATATACGAGAGAAGCGATTTCACCACAGCTGCAATTCATCATCCTTTCTGGAACAATTTATCGTCATGACTATAGCTACTCGGATAGAAGTTGCCCCACCACATAGAAAAAGTTCCTGGAAGTCAACAATTAAAGGGTGTCCACGATGAAATTGCCACACACAAAATTGATTCGCAAAATTCGAGTTTTCATCCGATTGCCATCAAATTTTCAGGGATTGAGAAATAACTATTAAACTTCATTTTACCATTTTACTCGTATTTTATTTACAGTCCATACGCGAATGCCCGCACCTTGGCCTTAACCCCGGCCATAAGATTCTGCACAACCTGTGAATCAACCGTTTAATGCATGTAAACCCACACTTTCTTCAGTTCCTCGACTGTCTTCACTACCTTAGGTCGTTTAAGAAGGTGCTGCTTCATAATCGCCCAGTACTTCTCGATGGGGCGGAGCTCCGGAGTGTTGGGAGGGTTGAACATTTTCGGCACGAAATTGACCTTATTGTCCGCATATCACTTCAGCACGTCCTTGGAGTAGTGGCATGAGGCCAAATCCGGCCAGAAGATTGTTGGGACGTTGTGGGCCTTCAGGAGAGGAAGCAGCCGCTTCTGGAGGCACTCTTTTATGTACACCTGTCCGTTCATCGTGTCTTGGGTCACGAAAGGTGCACTCCGCTTCCCGCACGTGCAGATGGCTTGCCAAACCAGGAATTTCTTCGCAAATTCGGACATCTTCTGTGTGCGGACATGCTCCGGAACGCTGAACTTATCCTTGGCCGTGAAAAACATGTTGCCGGGGATCTGTTTGAAGTCGGCCTTCACATATGTTTCGTCGTCCATGATGCAGCATTCAACTTTCGTCAGCATGTTGAGATACAACTTCCTGGCACGGGTTTTGACGGACTTGTTCTGCTTCTCGTCGCGATTAGGGGCCTTTTGTACCTTGAACGTTCAAAGCGCAGCCTTAGTTTTGGCCTTCTGGACAAAACTTCGGCTTAGGTGCAGCTTCTTAGCCACATCCCGAACGGAGGCGTTTGGATTTCGGTTGAAGCCCCCAACTACGCGGTTGTGATTTTCGGTGTTGAACGGAATACTTTTTCCTTCGCTTCTGGGCTTCCGATCGGTGGTCAACCGTTCCACGAACCGCTTAATCACTCGCGACACCGTGGAATTCGCGATTCCCAACGTTTTAGCGATGGAACGATGCGAGAGATCCTTGTTCTCGTGATGAATGCGCAAGATTTTACTACGCACGAGCTGTTCTTTCGACTCCATTTCCGCGAGTTTTGATCACAGTTATGATTTATTTTTGTGGAATTGTGTTCATGTTTTCATGATTTTTGTTCATGGTGTATATTTGTTAAGGAAAAAACGACTTGTTCCGATATTTGTGACTCGAGGTTGACGTATTTAAGAACGGATTTTTTTTCTGTGTGCATCTCGCTTAAAACACTTATAAAAAAACAACTTAAATTAAAATACATTGAAATTGTTACTTGGGCATAAATTTTACAATTGTCCATCGAAAGCTGAATGTCACTGCTTTTGATGGCATTTCCACAAGCAATCTAGTTACGTCAGAACCAAACAGCAAAATTCTTAATCATTCGGATACTCGTTTCGCTTAAAATATGCTGCCGATATAAAAAGACTTACTAATTATGTGCTGCGTGATGATGTGTTTACCAAATTTAACCGCGTTCATTGTTTGTTTACGCAATTTTCCCTGCGCCAAACCGGAGCTCGTTAGTTCGAAAATATAACTCAACCGTGCAAGACATCTGGCTGAATGAGAATCACCATGCGCTTCCATCGATTCGTTTGTTGTTAGACGCCATTACTTGGGTACT